>VZRM01006851.1:76791-111770 GCA_013397955.1 Grantiella picta | reverse complement strand
CCGGTGTTAAGGCAGAAAAAGAATGGAAAAATGGTAGAATGTGCTGAATCCAGCCTGGCAAATAGAGAAACTGTGACATCATTGACAGATGAGCTTTGAAGACCCCACACCTCATTGGAGGTTGGAGGGGATGTTTTAGGACATGGGCTGAGCACTGCAGACCAGGCAGATCTGAGCAGCCAGGCTTTGCACAGAGAAATGCAAAAGGTAGATAGAAGTGGAAGCAGTGGAAAGAGGAACTCACCTCCAGCATGGAACGGGAAGGCAGTTTGGTGCTCTCTGTCTTTGTCGTTGAGCCAAGGGTGTTTCCTGGTTGTCCATGAGTCATTCCCAGTGGGGTCTGTCCTCCAGCCCCTCTTGTATAGTGGTTCTTGGGGCTGGTGTGTGTCACAGCACCCTCTGCTCCTGCTGTCACTGGCCCCCACAGCCTCCATCCTACTGCTCTTTCCAGCATTTGGGGTCTCCAGCCAGCACAGCCCCCTTTCCTAGTACCACAGACTCCATTCTGTCCAATCCAACCCCACCCTGTGGTCTCAGCTCTGCCCTCAGATCACAGTAGGGATCTCCCTGGCTTCCCCATCCCAAGCCCTCTTTCAAGAGTTTCAAGAGTGGTTCAAGAACCACAGGGCTCACAGATCCCAAGCCACAGCCACGGGGCCCTTGGCAACAGGCAAACAAACAGCCTGTCGCTGGCTTCATCACCACGGCGTGATTCATGGTGAGGCCGGAAGGGCCTATTTGGCTACTCAGCCTCTCCTGCCTGGGACAAACTGGGATGAGGCATTTTTCATCACATTTTTCCTTTGATGTTAATCTGCTCATCTCTATCCTCTACTGCCTTTTATGTCCAAACCCCATTAAGAAAACTCCCACTGCTCCTCTGCTCACTGGCCTGAGGATGCTGCAGGAGCAGCTCCAATGAGCAGCACTGGTGAGCCTCAGCCATGGGGCTGCTCTGGCTTTGTCCCATGCTGCCAGCCCCAGATTCCCCCTGCAAACCACAACCCAGGGTCTCACTGAGGACATTTTGGGGCTCCAGACCCTTCCCCAGAGCCAATATCTAGAGCTTCCCCCACAGGGCAGATTTGTTCACCCTGCTTTGGGAAAAGACTTCTACCTCCCAGCTTGGACAAGAGCAGCCTCAGGGCTGTTCTAATGGTGCAGTGGTGATAGTGAGTCCCACATCCCCCACTGCACTGTGCTCTGACTCTGGCTTTGTGCAACGTCCTGCTCTAATTTCTACAACTGAACCCGTTTTGTTTTCTCCTTTAATCTGAGGGACTCCCCCGATGCTTAGGTTTTGTGCTATTTTGAGTGCAATTTTTTTATTTTTAATTTGGCTTTTTGCATCACTAATTGTGGCAAAGCCAACCATTCCCATTGCGCTGCCCTCTGCCCCAGTGGGAATACTGAGGGGGCCAGGAGGGAGAGGTGTAGTGAATAGCAGGAAAACAGCCTTGTTGCAGAAAGGTCTGTGAATGGAAATGAATGGAAGTGGCTTTGGACACACCTGCCGGGGCTGTCAGGGTTTGCCTAATGCAGCTTTCCCTGCTGATGGAATACGGGCAGCGATGGTGCATCTCCAGAAGATACAGAGGGTGGAGAGGGGGAAAGTGCTAAACAGCCTCCATGGCCCATGCCCTGGGCTGATGTCCATCACTGCCTGGCAGTGCAGGTTCCCTCCACAGAGGCTGCAGCCCCAGCACTGAAATCTGGCTCCTCTGAGCAGCTCTCCCACTTCGGGAGGAGCCAGGGGATGCTCAGTGTGTTGAGTGCATAGGGACCATGAGCCTTGGGACAAGGGAGAGAATTCCCCGAGGGAATGGCTGCAGCTGTGCCAGGGAAGGGCTCGGCTGGATATCAGGAAAAGGCTCTTCCCCCAGAGGGTGCTGGGGCACTGAACAGGCTCTCCAGGTAATGGTCATGGCCCTGAGGCTGCCAGAGCTCTGGGAGCATTTGGACAATGCTCCCAGGCACAGGGTGGGATTGTTGGGATGTCTTATACAGGGCAAAGAGTTGGACTCATGATCCTTGTGGGTCCCTTCCAACTCAGGATATTCCATAATTCTATGCTTCTCATGGAATCCTGCTCTCTGAGCTTGTTTATATTACTCAGACTTACCTCCGCAGCAGCAAAGGTGGCAGATTTAGAAGGAAAGAATGGAAGAATGGACACTTCCATGTCCCTGTCATTCTGAGCTGAAATAAGCTAACACCATCTTTTATACGAGAAAATGCCTAGGATGTTTCTGGCAGGATGTGCTGACACTGAGGTGTTTGTTGCTGCTGAATCCAGGGTGGCCAAAGGACAAACAGGGATGAGATGCTGGGTTTGGAGGAGCAATGAGTTTTAAAACATCTCTGGCATAAGAAGACCCCAGGATGTTGGTAGCTTGATTTCCTGGGGCTTGGTTTCCTTCTGCCAGTGTGGAATGGTCCATCTGCTCTGCTTCCAGGTGGTCATGGACATCTGGACTCCTCCTTCCCTGAGGAGCTGCCAAGGAGAGAGAAGGTGGCACCACCTGAGGAATCAGAGCAGCATGATGACAGCTGGGGAGATGTGATGCCGTTTGGAAACATGGCGTGTGTCTGCTCTGTCCCCTCTGCACCAAGGATCCCAGGAGGGACATGCCAAGGCCTCTCCCCCTTTCTGCCTTTTAAAGGCAGTGAAAAGAGATGTGAATATCTGCACAGCCAGTGTGGGGTTCCAGGTGTTTGTCCCAGCTCACTGTGCCTTGTCCCTGTCCCCATCCCTTCCCCAGGGTGGCAGGAGTGAGAGAGCCAGGCCTGAGGGCTGCTCTCCACTACAGCCCCCAGTCAAAGGTGAGGTTTAATCCCTGCAGCTGGAGCAGAGGGGCAGAACTGGACATTCTGCCACCTGTGCACCTGGGAAAAGGGTAGAAGTGGGAGAAGCCAGTCTAGAGGTAAGAATAGTTCATGCTGAAGCCATTCCTGGAGATTATCTTTCTCGTGGGATCCTTAAAGCCCCAAGCAGTGGAGACCCTTGAGTATGTGGATGTTTTACCACAGAAGCAGCAGCAGCCCTGGGCTGTAGTTTCTTACATCAGAAGATGCCCATCCTGGGACTTCCCCAGGATAGAGTGAAGGCACTGGGAGCCCTGCCAACCTTGGAACTTGGGCCCTCAGGCCAGATTTGGGGCTGGGCTGGCATCCTGGCAGATGCTGGGGAAGCTCAGCAGGGCTGTGGTGAGCCCTGGAGGCAGGATGGCTTTTATCCACACTCAGTGTGCACTGGGGAGGGCTGAGCCCTGCCATTGGCCTGGATCCTCTCCAGCTCAGTTCTGCACAAACATCCCCTCGGCACCTCCACTGCCTGCAAGAAAACAGGTGAGCTGCCGCCCCACTGAGAGCTGGGGATTCCTCTGGGCCGGGATGAGAGCAGGCAGATCCACATCCTGTCTGTGGTGCTGCTGCAGGACCTGCTGAGGCTCGGTGGCTCCAGTGTTCTGCACGCCAGGATGAGCTGGCACAACCTGCAGGAGGAAAACCTCCACTGCCCTGTGAACACCATCCCCATCCTGGCATCCCCGGCCAGGCTGGAGAGGCAATGCCAGGGGACCGCCTGGGGAGCTCCAGAGGGGTTCCCAGCCCATCCCTACCTGGGAGTATCCCAAGGGCCATCCTATCTCTGCCTGGAAATTTCCTAAGGGACATCCCTACTTTAGACCTTTTCTAGCACAAACAGTGGGAGTGGGCAGGAATCACCACAGGCAGCTTTGCTGGTTTATTTGTGAAGCCCTCGGTCCCTGCACTGCCTCGAGGGGACCACGTGCCCATGAAAAGCACCCACTGCTGGAGATCCCCATCTCTCTCAGTGGCTGAGATGACTCCGCTGCTGCAGTGTGGGAAGCAAAGACTAATTTCCAGCTGTGCTGAGATTCCCCTAATTTGCCCCAGGTGTCTGGGCAAAGCGCAAAGCAATTTTTTAACTCCTTTGAGTCCCCCTTCCGGATTGATGGGTGTGAGTCAGGGTCCCAACAGTCACTGCAGGTTTGGGGGCTAGTTCTAATGTGACATTTAACAGGGCACATCCCAGGCTGGTGTCTGTGTGTGTGACCCCCCTTCCCTCTCCCCCATGCTGGCCTGGTCTGGTGCCAGCCCATTGTCTTTTGGCTTTTCCTGCGGGCACCAAGCTCACTGCTTTGGGAAAACTGGCCATGAGAATGTGAGCGTGACCCCAACCCTGCAGTGCTGGGGGCTGTGGGAGCAGGAAACTGGCTTGTTTGGGATCTTATATTCAGAAATTCACTTCTTCCAGTGAAATGGGATATTTTGAGCTGATGTTTGTGTGGTCTACTGACTATGGAAAATAGGCTGATCCTACTCAATAGAAGGATCAGCAAAGCTGGAAAAGGGGCAGGAGGGCTCAGCACCTCATCCCTGATCCCCCATGTACTTAACGCATGAATTGAATAACAGAGCCACAAAGCAGCACAGCACCAGAACAGCTTTCCCTTTAAAGCCCTCCCCTTGTGGGAAGCCGTGAGATTCATTTTCCATTGGGTCACCTCTTGCCACTTGGCAGCCCAACCACAGCACCCGTGCTCAAGGTTTTGGAGAGTCTGGGAGAGCTTGGAGCAGGCTGCACACCCTAGAGTACACTCCCCGCTGCCTGGCACTCTGGGTCGGCTTCCATCTCTTCTACTGCACCCATGGATCCCTGCACCCACGGGTCCCTGCTGTCTTCTAAAGAGAGATTCAGACACCAGATTATAGGGATGGTTTTTCTCCTGAAGGTGAAGCATGGAAATGTGGGTGGACGTGGGCATCCCGACAGTCATTGCTGTGGGCAGACATCTGCTCCAGCACATGCAGACAGAGATGTTCCCATCTCAGGATCTCCAGCAGAGCAGAGATGACTTGTTCCAATGTCCCCAAGAGACACGTCAGGGACCCTGTGTGAACCTGCAGAGCCTTATCTTCCCATTTGGCCTGTCTGTCTGTCCATCTGTTCTGCCTGGCTGCTGGTCACGGGGCAGTTTGCTGGTGCTGGTGGTTCTCAGACTGTCCTGGGTGGAGGGGCAAGATCCGTGCCAGAGAGGCTTGGCGGCCGCTCTCCTTCCCCCTGCTGGATATCAGAGCAGAACCACCAGTGCTGCCCTGGCTGCTGCATACTGCCAGTCACAGCTCTTCAATAAATACAACTGGTAAATCTATTAATTTTACAGCTCTAATTGATGTATTGCTGTAATTACCTTTCTTAACAAGGCAATTAAACCCTATTAAAGATTATTAGCTAATTAAAACTCCTCTGTGCACACACCCCAACCCCTTTATGTGCACAGATTGTTGGATGGGGGGAACTAGAAGCCCATTACAGCTGGGTCTTGAGGTCAGCATGCTGCATGGCATTATGCGATGGGTCAGGATGCTGGGTGGGGAGATCATGGAATCACAGGCTCATTTGGATTCAAAGGGACCTTAAAGCTCTTATCATTCAACCTCCTGCCATGGGCAGGAACACTTTCCACAAGACCAGGTTGTAACAAGCCCTGTCCAACCTGGCCTTGGACACTTCCAGGGATGGGGCAGCCACAGCTACTCTGGGTAACCTGTGCTGATACCTCGCCACACTCAGAGGGAACACTTTCTTCCCAGCATCTCATCTAAACCTTCTCTTTTTCAGTTTAAAGCCATTCACCCTTATCCACCCTTAGCCATTCCTTCCTGTACCACCATCTGTCTCTTCATACTTGGGCATGTCACTTAGCCAGGGCTATAAGGGATCAGGACTGCTGTATGCATCCAACCCAGTGACTTTCAGCTCTCTGGGATCAGATAGGAAAAAACTTTGAGGCTGGGATATTCTCCTCGTGGTAGTGAGGTGAGTGGGGGTGTAGGGCTAAGGATACTATGTCTTGTTGGCCAGAAGAATGGGTTTTAAAGGGAAAACCCCCATTTGCAGGTGGGGTGTGTCTGCCCTGGAAAGGAGAACTGGTCCTGTGCTGGGAGCAGGAGTAAGGGAAGTACATTGGCTGGGGAGAGAACTTGGAAGGTGTCTGGGGGACCGGCATGGCTCAGCCCTTGGTTGCTCTGAAGCTGCAAAAGCATGTGCCAGAAGCTGTACAGTCTGGGAAGCAAACCCCAGGGTCCTCGTGAAGAGCCTAAAAGAGATGAAAAGCCATTAGAAAAGCAGCCCACAGGGGTCCACCCAGGAACACTGCCTGGCCCCACGGCACATCCCCTTCCTGCACCCCTCCATGAAGAGCAGCCAGAGAGTGGGGGTCCCTGGAGCTGCAGCTCCTCTCATCGCTCCCAACCCCAGCTCCATTGCTGCCCACATGTCGTTTTTATCATGATGTTTACAGGCCCCTGGGCTTCTTTTGGAGGCTAAAGAGCTGGAAGGGCATTGAAATTCCAGGGATGTGGCTGCTTTCTGCCTTCTGAGTCATGTGAGGAATTTACAGCCTCTGTTGGGAGCATCTTCTCAACCCCCAGCCTCCTGTCCTCCTTGCCCCTCATCTGCCCATTACTCCACTGAGGCATTCTGCACCCTAAGTTCCCTCAGAGCCCATGGAACCCGGAGAAATCCATGTTTGAGGGTTGAAGCACAACGCCGTGCCCGTGCCAGAGCTGTGGAGTACAGCCTGCGCTCCTGGCTCTTCTGGTTTGAGTTAAAGCCTCCTGCCTTGCACAAGAGCCAAGTGCCTCTTTGCCAGACTCAGTGACCAGCTCAGGGCTGTGCTAGCGGCGGCCTCCCCATCCACATGTTGGGTTGGGATGCTCCTGCCCCTGGGGGCTGGTGGGGATTCAGAGCAGCATGAGGCTGTCTGTGTCCAGGAGAAGGGGGATTGCAGAGGGGCGGTGTGGGGGCAGCACTGCCCACCCCGTGCCGGGGGACCTGTGTGTGGAGCAACTACTGCAAAGGAGCTGAAGTCCCACCTTCCCTGGGGGCTCTTCACTCCAAGCTGCCAACAATCCCTGCGGGCTCCAGAGCAAGCAGGCTCCCCCAGGGCCCCCATCCTGTCCTGCTCGCCCAGCCCGAGGGAGCCCTCAGGTTTGATCCCCCGGGCAGTGAATTGAGGGATACTGAGCCGGGGTCCCGTTCACAGCAGGAGCTTTGTGGGGAGCATGACGACAGCCAGGAGGTGCCGGGAGCGCCAGAGCAGGGACAGGCTGTGCCAGTGACCCTTAGCTGTGATTTCCAGCTATTGCCCAAGCTGGTCCCTCCCTGCCTTTACCCTGGATGCTGTTTCCCACATTAAGGCAAGGAAGCTTTAGTCCCACTGTTTGTGTCCCTGGGAACGCTCTGGTCCGTGTTCCCGTGGATGCTCCGGACCCTGGTAGGCATGCCCTGCTCAGGGAGCACCAGCAGGCGAGCCACAAAGGCTTTCCCTGCCAGCCAGGGGTTAGTTTTTAAAACAAAACAGAGCTGCGCAGGGGCGGGCAGTCCCACAGTGCCCCGCGGCTTGGCAGCCACCGCCGAGCCGAGCGCAGCCGGACCCGCCTGCCGCAGCGATACTGCCCTGGGGCTGCTTCGGGGACACGGCCACCGTCCCTGTCTGGCGCTGCCTCATGGACGGGACACAGCGTTTTGCATGCTGTCGCCTGCCTTGGTGTGTGACACTCAGGGGGGTTCCCAGGGCTGCGGTGCCCCCCCAGCAGGGAAGGGGCTACGCACATGGGAGAAGAAGGAAAGGTGTGGGGAAGAAAAGATAGCCCGGGACAGGCAAGGAGGCAGCAGAAGGGGGATTTGTCTTGGATTGAACAAAGGAGTGGGGTGAAGGAGTGCAGACCCCCCTGGGGCGGCAGGGAGACCTGTGCTGGGTGGCTTTTAGCACTGACCCCTTGCCTACAGCACTCGTGGGCAGTTCTCCATACGAGCNNGCTCTGGGGCAGATTGCCGGCATCGAACTGTTGCTTTTTGAAAGTTTGACCCTGGGTTGTTGCCGGGTCGTTCCCTACCCTACTACCGTGCACGGGCAGGCGGGACTGAGCAGCTGCCAGCGGGTTAATTAATCATTGACGGAGAGAGCGCACACACGTGTGTCCTGTGTGTGCTCTGCCTGTTTGCGTGTGTTGCTCCGTTGCTGTGTGAGTCATTCTCAGCCTGCCTGGAGCTCTGCTGCGCTCCCTGAGCTGGGAAGCAAATTGAGCTTGGATTGCAGCACGGACAGGAGCCGGGCGGCCGCGGCTCGGGAGGCGGCTCGAGTTGGCTGTGCCCTTGACCGTGGACCCCTCTGTTCGCAGGGAATGGTTGGGGGCCGTTGTGCTTTGGAGTGCTCCGGCTCTCACCAGCGTCCCCAGACTGCGGGGGGACTGCCTTTCCAGCTTTCCTTGCGACCGAGCCCAACTTTCCAAGCCCAACTTTCCCGCCCACCCTTAATTTCTAGGGTATAAAAGGGTTGCTTTTCCATTCCCATTGTCATTTTATTCCCGTTTCTCCCACACGAGAGTGTTTGGCTCCATAGCACAATGCGGGGAGTGGGATGAAGTCCAAGGAGGGGGCACCCCCTCTGTGGTAGTAGTGAGGGTGTCTGGAAGCATTTGGCAGATCTGGAAATCACGAGCTGCCCGAGTTCTGGCAGCACTTCGAGGGAGAGGGAGCACCCTGCACCTTCTGGGAGGATGGGGAATCACCCCTGCTGGGAAGGGTGGTTGAGTGGTACTAGGAAGGGCTGGAAGTGGGAGGCAGGAGAGCAGCAAAGGGTGCAAGGAGCTGGGGTGGGGGCTCGACTGGCCCTCAGAATTTGGGGAGTTACGAACTGGCATAGTTGGCACTGGGGAGAGCTGGGAAATGGGGACAACCAGTGCTGAGAAAACTGGGTAAAACCAGTGCAGGGAGGTAGGTAGGTGGGTGGGGGCTTTCTTTGGTGCCCCAGAGCTCTGTGTATGGGGTGCCTCAGGATTCAGAGGAACCAAGTACAGAGTGTTTTGGGTGACCTGAGACTGTATTTGGGTCCCTGGACCCCAGAGTTTCAGGTATCTCAGGGTCCTGTGCATTCAGGGTGTGCCAGGACCCCCCACATCCTGGGGTCAGGGGCTGAGATGCTGTGGGACACCGATATCCTGGGTCTGCTCAGCCCGAGGCTCCTGGGGATGCCTGGCTGCACCCCCTTACTGCAGCCCCTCTCAGGGTGCCCTTTACCCTCGCCAAGTCCCCCCAGTCTGCAATCCAGCCTCTGTCGGGGGAATCGCCCTAGAAAAGGGTGTGGAAGGGGCTGACCCCGGACTGTGCCCCCAGACACGCCCTCCCAAGGCTTCTTTACCGGGGGATGCTTTCCCAGCCTTTCCCAAGGAAGGGCTGGGACTGATGCGAGTTGTCTCCACCCAGGTTTTGGGTAACTCCACCCGCCGCCGTCTCGCAGCTCCTCCTCCCAGTGAACAGCCCAGCTGGGATATAAGCAAGTCACTCAGGCACCAGGAGCTGCTGCGACAGCTGGGCGGTTGGCGTGGGTCGTCGCGCCGTGACCTGTGCCGTGTCCTTCGCCTCGACGCCGGACCCCATGGCGACGCCTTCGCAAAAAAGGAGCACCCGCAGTGGCGCTTCGGGGACCCCCTTGTCCCCCACCCGGATCACCCGCCTGCAGGAGAAGGAGGACCTGCAAGAGCTCAATGACCGCTTGGCCGTCTACATCGACAAGGTGCGCTCGCTGGAGCTGGAGAACGCCGGCCTACGGCTCCGCATCACGGAGTCCGAGGAGGTGGTGAGCCGCGAGGTCTCCGGCATCAAGGCTGCCTACGAGTCGGAGCTGGCAGATGCCCGCAAGACCTTGGATTCAGTGGCCAAGGAGAGAGCTCGGCTGCAACTGGAGCTCAGTAAAGTCCGGGAGGAGCACAAGGAGCTGAAAGCCCGGTGAGTGCCCTGGGGATGGGGGAGACCGCAGCGGGACGGGTGCTGTCGTCATGCTTGGCAGGGAGTCGGGAGTGACCTGGAGGAGGCAGGGAGAGGAAAAATCCATGGCCTAGCCGGGACAAGAGTGTCTGTGGTGGGGACCGAGAGAGGAGAGAAGCTCTCTTGTCATTTCCCCTCTCCCTCCAGGCGTCACCTTTGGCCAGGATGCCTTCGGAGCGGGGATTTGGGAGCAGATCTGGGGATGCTTGGGGCTGGGGCTGAGCAGATATGCCCTGGGCCCCCGGAAGGGTCTGTGTTATGCGGGGAGCAAGCGCCGAGCTGGCGGCCCCTCTGCCTTCGTCATGCTGGAGCTATTCCCAAACACGCTCCGGCACGGCCCGGGAAGCGGTGCCAGCCAGCTGGTTCTGTCCTGCCCACAGATTTCGCCTGCTCGTCCTATTTTCCTTTGCTGTCTTTGGCACCGGCTAAAGAACCTGCTCCAGGTTTTGTTTGCCTTAACTCTCCCTGTGCCGAGCTTCTCCTCCTCTGTGGGGTCCCTGGCTTTGGGGGAAGCAGTGTGCGGGCAGCACCCGTGACCCCCCCTCACTAGCTGTGTGATGTGTTCCCAGGCTCCAGTCCCTCCAGCCGCTTCCCATCGGGTTCATTTCTTTCCCTCCCTGCAATCAGAAATGCCCCTCTCGTGGACCCCTCCCTGCTGACACTGGATACTTCTGCCCTCTCTTCAGGGCTGTCACCGGTTACCAGCACAGGTCCCCTGAGGACATGGGGCTTCCTGGCCGGTGTCATTGCTGGCCAGGCAGGGATTGGCGCTGGGCTTCCCCCGGGCTCTGCCAGCCCGTGCAGCCTAGGGACGTGTTCCTGTAGCACTCAGTTCCCCGAATCCCGCTCCACGGAAGGAGCGAGCGGCTCCCTTTCCGTCATTAGCTTTGGCTCGCAGCCGGATCCGGGCTGGGCAGTGGCGGGACAAGCCCCTCTTCCTCCATTTGATCTTTTGCCTCTTGTTCTGGACGCCTCGTTTTGAGCCTGTACCAAATGAGGCTAAAATTAACTTCCTTGGTAGATGCCATAAATACTCTAGTTACAGTCGTCTCCGAAAGCCATGTGGGGTTATATTTAGCTTTCTATTTCCCGTGCGCTGCTGCAGCTCCGTCCTCGGACAAGGCGGCTTTGCTGCTCGCCAGATCCCTGCTCCCAGATCCCAAGGATCCGGATGCTGGTGAGAGGGGAGCTGAGCTAAAGGCTTTTTCTGCCTTATGCAAACCCAGAACTATCTTGGCCGCGATCTTTCGAGGGCTGGAAAAAATGCTCGGCCCGCAGCCGTGGCTGGAGGGGAGCTGGCTGCGCTGTGGAGCCGGCCGTGTGAAAAATGGATGTGGAATTTTTCCCTGCGATGGGCTGCGCTCCGGGAGCTTCTGTACTTGTTCCGGAGCGCTGACAAATCCCCTGAAAAAGTGCTGTGACTCGCGGGGGTTCCCAAAGAGCAGCTTGTGGTTGGGAGATGGGTTTCGGTGGGATTTGGAGAGCGGTTGGTGCACGGGGCTCTGGGGAACAGGGTTGTTTCCGTGTTGAGTCATCTCTGAGTCACGGTCGGTGAGATGGAAGAGCGGAGATGCGGGGGAAGCTGGTGCTGTTCATTCCTGCCTCTGGCGTGTCCCCTCTTCCTAGGTCGCAGTATGAGGGCTTCTCTCCACCCCCCAAAACCCTTGCAGCTCATCTTGTGTCCCTGAGGACCTGCTCGATGTGGCAGGGCTGCTCAGAGAGAACAGTCGGCTGCTGAGCTGCGATGCTGTTCCTTGGACTCAGTTTGACTGGCTGTCCCGAATCTTTGGGGCATGGGGGGAATAGGGTAGCCACGAGCCCAACCCTACGGAGGGGTCAGAACTCTTGGCGGGATCAGGAAGGACCTGTTTAGATGATGTTTTGCTCCCTGCCATCCAGTTGGGCAGGGATGTGCCTGCTCTGCCGGCTCTCCCCACCCACCCTGAGCCCTTGGGTCAGCAGCTGGTCTGGGGCCACTTCACTCCCCTTGACACAGTGACAGTTTGGCTAATAAGTAACTGGCAGCCCTCTGCACCCCTCGCTGTGCCCGTCAGCACTGGGGAAGTGCCGGGTATCTCCCGCGGGGCAGGCGCTCAGGGGCCACGTTATCAGCACCCACAGCATCACCACTGCCCCACAGAGGGGTTGTCTCAGCAGCACAGAGGGAGGGTGGGGGGCCGGGATGCCAGGGCATGACGTGTCTGGATGTGACATAGTCCCGGGTGCCCTGTCTGGGATAGGAAAAGAGGTGCTGACTGGAGGAGGACATGGTGTGCAAACAGGACACCAGTCTAACCAGTACCGATGCACAAGTGCAAAAGCTGCATGGGTGGAGGAGGGTCTGGGCAGAGCTGGGTTGAGAGGTGCAGGCAGCTGCCTGCCTCCTGCCATCCCTCTGTGCCTGGCCAACTGCTCTTCCCTTTGGGCTGGATCTTCCCACTGCCTGTTTGGCTGCTTCCAGTGGTGATCCAGGAGGGATTTCCCAAAGTGCCATTCTTTAAGCCTCTTTGCATGGGGACCCTCAGCCCAGTGCAGCCTGGTATTGGTTGTGCCCCAGCACAAGGGCCTCTCTAGGCAATCCTGCCTGTCCCAGTGCCACATGTGTCCCCAGCTCTGGATGGCCTCTGACTACGCCAGAGCCACGCTTTAGGCAAAGGCAGAGGGTGCGGTGAGGGTGGCTGGTGACTCAGGAGGGCTGGCAACACCAGCATCGTTCCCTCCCAGGCTATGGAGAGATACAGGACTAATCTGAAATGCCCCTGTCCCTGATGTCCTCAACTTCTGTCTCTCTCCTTGGAGGATACATGGACTCCAGCATGGCACCAGAGTTGGAGAGATGCTCTATGCCTGGTCCTGCCCATTGCCCCGTCTCCTTAAGCTGGCTTCTGACTCACAGGGTGGACAGGAGCCACAGCCCTTGCCTTGCTCCATGAAGATTCACCCAATCCCACAAGTGGGAGACGTTTGTCAGTGCAAGCCCCGGTGTGGGGGTGTAGGGTACAGCCCTTGGGCGCCTTCAATCCCAGGAAACGCCCCCTGAGGAATTCAGTACCCACTCCATATGTGAGGAGTGGCCATGCAGTGGCCAGCTCCCTTCTCCAAGACAGGAACCAGCCCTTGTTAGCACCACAGTAAATGAGCGATGCCTTCCTGAATTGCAGTCCCTAACCTGATTAAGCCAGTAGCTTGGCAGTGCCTTTTGCTCCCGGGGCCCAGATCTCATCCCTGGCCCTAATGAGGACAAATCTCCTATTTCCCAAACGTTGTTGTGGAGGGAGGAGGCTTGACCAAGGGTAGAGCAATGGACGCAGCAGTGGCGTGTCAGGAGGTGAGCCCCACAGCCATTCCCCAGCCCAGGAACAAAGCCCATGCTTTGTTCAGCAATGACCCTCCAGGCAGGAGCAGGTACATGAAACCCATTTAGTTGGAAAAAAGGGAGGAAAAAGAATTAAGGCTCAGTGCTGCCGGGGGGCCAGGCGCTTCCTTCGGTAGTGATGAGCTTGTGCTGGAACATTTTGCGTGGGGGGAAACCTCAGGCTCCTGGGCTGTTCCCCCGTCTGCCTCATGGAATCTCTGCCAGAGAGGGAATGCTTTGACTGGGAGGAGGCTTTGCCCTTTCGTAGCAAACAAAGAGCAGCTTGTGCAGCTGGGGATACTTAGAGGGAGTCAGCGACACAGAACCAGGCTGGTCCAGACTCCCATAGCCCTCTGGGACCCTCTTAAACACGCCACCCATAATCTCCAGCCCTGTGGACACATTGGTTCTCCCTTGACATCTGCAGCCAGCAGCTCAGGATGGCTGGGCATGCTGGCCTTCCCGGCACACCACGGGGCTGGAGGGCTCTGTGGCAAAATGTTTCTTTGAGGCGAAGGTTTTCATTAGCTGTTCCCAGTGGGGAGGAATTCTTGCCTGTGCAAACATCCAGCCCCTCTTTTTCCAAGAAAAATCGTGGCAGAGAAACATGCTCCAGCACTTTTGGTTTGCGACTTCACTCCCACTGCTGTGTTTGCCAAGTGTCTTCCAGCCATGGCTCATCCGCTCACTATTCCCAGGGATGAGGGGAGTAAGAGGAAATCCTGCTGCCTTATATATTTTTATGACAATAGGATCCACCCTGGTAAATTAAGGACCTTATCCTTGGAGCTGGGGATTAAAGAGAAGCAATTTTTAAGCGAATCAGGGCTGCATTTGGTGTGGGAAGGGATCCATCCCTGACAGCCCATCCCAGCCTGCCCCGGTTCCACATGCTGCTGCAAGTGTTTTTCAGCCTCGCACGTGTCACTTCACTTGTCTGAATCCCATCAACACTCCAACTCCAGAGCTCAGAGTGCAGGGAGTCATTCCCCATGTGCTCAGGGAGGCAGACAGAGAGGGTGGTGCAGCCAGGTGGGACACGTGGGGCGGCATCCAGCTCCATATTCTGCTGAATTTGTGCCCTTTGGGAGCTGCAGTTTTCTTTTGTGCTGCTGGCAATCAGGAAAGGAGGAAGCCACCGGAGTTCTCCCTCTGGTCCTGGCCAAAATTAGGGCTGGCATGGAGGATTCCCTAGGAAGTGTTAGTCCAGTGGGTTCGGAAGGAGCTGGGAATCACCTTCCACTGTTCTGCCACTGGCTGCACTACCTGTTTCATCATCCTGCTCTTTGAGAGGCTGTTTGCTGAGTCTGTTCCTCTGTGACCAACTCAGCATGTTCCCAAACAGCTGAGGCTGGTGCCATGTAAAACCTGTCTCTGTCCACAGCTGCTGTCAGACAGCAGGGTATTGGGGCTGGGTGCCCACCTGCCTCTGCTCCCTTCCCCTCCCTGCCCAGGGCTGAATATCCCCAGTGTGAAGCTGAACAACTGTGGGGGGCTGGCATAGCCCCCCAGTCCCACCTCATGTGGTGGCAGCTGCAGCCCTGACTGCAGAGACATCTGTGTGACAGCCAGGCTCTCGGCCACCCAGAAGCTCTGTCCTTCCAGGGATGGGGCAGCCATCTGAGCAAGCGATGCCAGGGCACCACCACACTCAAAGGGAAGAGTTTTCTTCCTAATAACTCATCTAAATCTGCCCTCTCACTTTAAAGCCATTCTGCTTTGCCCTGTCACTCCATGTCCTTGATAAAAGTATATAAAATATATGCATTTGTCCTTGTGCTGGTACGTGAATGATGTCGCAGCATGTCTGTGAGCCGTGGTGTGATCCAGGGCTGTGGGCGTTGGGGAAAACCAAGGGGTGTGGAAGTTGGTTAATGAAGTGCATTGAACTCAGCCCACAGAGACACCACAAAACCCAGCTGGGGTGGGGACACCTCTGTTCCTGGCAAGGCTGAGTCAACATTTCATGTTCTCGATCATAAACCAATTACTTTTACCCAATGAAGGTGAAGGTGCCCTTGGCTCGCAGTATCCCCCAGCTGCAGCTAATGCCCTATGTCTGCCTTCCATGCTTAGCAGAGCTTGGAATTGCAGCAGCAGCAAGGACAAAGGTCCCCAGCACAGAGGGTGCAAGCTGGGTGCTGCCCTGCCTGTACTGCACCTTCCTTAATTATGGGGTTGCACCATTGCAGGCAGTGCTGCCGTGCCCCTGCGGAGAGGTGGTGGAGCCAGGGTAGGAGCAAACATGGGCTCTCCTGAAGCTGTTGAATTTTTGTGTCGGGGCTCTGAGTGGCTCAGAAGCACCTCTGTAGGAGCAAGGTTCCGATAGCAGAGGTCTCTCCTCCCTCTTTCACAAAAGCCATCTCCAGCCACTTGCTCTGGCTGCTGCTTTCCACACCACGTCCTCCTGCCATCCAGTCCAGTGCAATCATCGTGGTTGGGCAGAGCTTGGTGTCTTCGTGCTGCAGTGCTCAACTGGAGCTCAGAACTTTCAATTTGTTGGGGTTTTTATTTAATAGCAGCTTAAGGACACAGTTTCTCCCTTAAAACCCCATCTCTGAGTCACATGAGCCCAAACAAACATCCAAGCTCTTGCTGTGGATGTGTAACGTGGGCTTCAAAGGGGTGGGAGCCCAAAGGAAACTTTGCCCCAGTGCCCATGGGCACCGAGGGGTGGCCAGTTGCCTCAGTGCAGCTCCCAGTCCCCCACTGCGAAGAGCCGCGTGTCCCACTCTCGTTGCCGTTCGATGGAAGGGCTCTGGATCAGCCCTGGCAGAGCAGGGAGATGGATGAGTCACTCTCAGCCGCGTGTCTCCGGGCTGGAGCAGGGTGCGGCACTGCGGGGCCGCGCTTCGCGGGGCCGCGCTTCGGGGGGCCCCGGCAGTCCGGCAGTCACGCTCTGCCCCTTCCTTCCTGGCACCATGGCAGATAACTCACTCCCCAGCAGCATCCGTGGGGTGTGAGCATGCTCCCCCGCAGGGCACCAGGCTACGGTGGGAGAAATTAGGGGAGTTTTCCAAACTGAGCCTCCATACCATGGGCTATAGAGAGGAAGGGGAGCACTGAGGAGAGCAACCTTGCCCCTGGGCATGATGCTTTGCTGTCTGGGTGGCTGCCAGACCCCCATTTCAGCGCAGATACGCTGCTTTATGCAACCCAGCCTCAGTTCTGCCGTTCCAGTGCAAAAAGC
This sequence comes from Grantiella picta, assembly GCA_013397955.1. Taxonomy (NCBI): domain Eukaryota; kingdom Metazoa; phylum Chordata; class Aves; order Passeriformes; family Meliphagidae; genus Grantiella; species Grantiella picta. The sequence continues at coordinate 95,369 of VZRM01006851.1, read as the reverse complement.
CACCAGACTGGGGTTTGCCTGGTGGTGAGTGTGTTGCGGGCATTGAGGGGAAGCAGGAGGGAGGTGGTGGGGAGGTTGGAACCTCTCAAGGCGGTCCTGTTCACCGGCAGTTCTGTGCAAGCAGCAAATGGGGCTAAATTGTGCTTTCTAGAGATGCCACAGCCGCAGTCCTCACTCTGGGGAAGTGGTTATTTCCTGCTCATGTGCCAAGCAGGTCTGGGCTCCATCCTGGCACAGTGCAGGCTGGCAGGGAAAGTGGGCAGAGGTGTGCTGGCACATGGCACACAGCACAGCAAAACAGGCATTCACCTTGGTCACTGCTCATCCCTGTGCTGAGCTGCATTTCCCAATGCCATCCTATCTGTATCCATCCCCACAGCCACCCCAACAGCAGCTGGAGCTCCTGGTGCCGGCAGTGACTCAACATGGGCAGTGGGAGCAGGCAAACAGGCGGCCCCAGCGCAGCCCGCCCGGCCTGGCTGCCACCGCCACACGCAAACAGACCTTGTGGCAGTGTAAACACCTCGTCTGCCTTTATCTTCGCGGCTGGAGCCAGGATAGCAAACCCTTTTGTTGCCAGGAATATGTGTGGCATCTGGATCCAACAATTCCCCGCTTTGTTTCTTAAGCAAATGTTGCTGGCCAGAAGCTTTGCATACCTAATTTACGAAAAACAGGGTGAGCTGCTGTTGCTGCTGAAGAGAAAAAGGAGACCTTGAATTCATTCCCTGTTTTGCCTCTGTTGGCTCCTTTCTGCCTTGTCCCACCTTGCACAGGGACTCTGTTTCCACTGTTTCCACTGTGGGTCAGGATGCAGCAGGTACAGAGTGACCTCCTCATCCCTTCTTATTATCCCTTTGCCCTCAGGGACTGCACGTGTGAGCAGAGGAAAGGGGAGCTATAGCCACGTCTGCACGGTGGCAGTGTGTTTCCTTGCTCCTGGGGCTGGGATGGCATCCCTGGTCTTTCTCCACTGCTCCACATCCTGGCCGTGTCACCAACTCCTAGCAAAACACAAGCTTGTTGCCGTTTTTTCCCCAGTGTCCTGAAGACATGACTAATACAATTGACCCAGCTCCCTGTTTTTAACTTCCTTTCAAGGCTCCCGCCATGCCCAGTCTCCCAGGGAAACACCGGGAATCTCTGCTTTGTCTTCATCCTTTGAGATGGTGGTTTATGGGCTTAGCATTTCTCGTTCATCCGGAGAAGGATGTATTGAAGTGAATGGAATGTTCTGGGGTTTCCATGGAGGTACAACACTCAGAGCTGTTCTAGGTGGAAAAAAAAACCCGAACAAACCCACAACTTTCCTATTAAGTTTTAGCCCAGTTATTAATAAACTGCCTTTAGCTGTGTCTGCGTGAGATAGTCAAGGCTGGGCAAAACTCCTTAAATTTCATCCAGTCCAAAACTTAATTGTTAATTTGTCATTCCATTACATATAATTTAATTATATTAATGATACAAAACTCACTTGTTACCATGGTGAATGTTCAGAGTAGTGCCTTGAAGACTCGGAATTTCCTTCTTCCCTCCTCTTCCCAAAGGCTTTGGTTTTAGTCAGCAGTATACAACACTGCAAATTGTTAGTAAATTCTGGATTGGGAAAACAAGCTGACACCCCCCTCAGGCACATGCCAGGATTTTTGGGGCCATGCTGTGCAGGAGGTGGAATCGATGATTGTTGCGGGTCCCTTCCAACTCAGGATATTCCATGATCTCAAAGCTTTCTTCTTGTGCCTCTCCTACTGAAACCTTGCCCTCAGAAGGTGGAATTGAGCAGTGTGGAAAGTGGTGTATTGACATATTTGAGTTGTGTCTAAACAAATTCTCTTTCCAGCACAATTCCAAGCTTTTTTTTTTTTTTGCAAGTTTCTTTTTCCTAATAAAGGGTGTTATTGCTTTAATCTGTATTTAGGATGGTTCAATTCCAGGCCATCAAGTACATTTTAGATAACCCAATTCAGGATTCCATGGGAAGCTAGGAAAAGTCAGGCTGGCATGTTTGGAACGGATGGTTTTGAGCTGGGATTGACCAGTATTTGATTGTGGTGTTCCAAGCAGTTGAGATGAGTTCAGATTTATAAAGAGACAGAATCACTTTAATAGTTTAGGTTGGAAAAGCCCTCCAAGATCATCGAGTCTAACTGTTCCTCCTGGCTGCCAAGGCCATCACTAAGCCATGTCCCCAGATGCCACGTCTACATGTCTGTTAAATCTCTGCAGGAATGGCAACTCCACCACTGCCCTGGGCAGCCTGTTCAAGTGTTTGGTGACTTTGTTCAGCAGAAAATGCAGTTTTTTCAAGCAAGAAACCAGCCTCCCTCTGGAAACCCTAGACTCAGCCCATCCCCTCAGGACCTGCACAGACACTTGCTAGGTTTTCCCAGTGCCATGCAGACAACTCCCAAGCTCTTCAGGAGCAGCTCTGGCAACAGATCTGGGACTTGGCCAGGTTTGCTAAATCGAGTTTCAACTGGTAGCACTTTGCATGTCACCCCAGCCTGGAGGCTTGTTCCAGGTAGCCCAGGGTTTGGTGGGGAAGGCATTCCATAGGGAAATCCTGCCCTCCTTTTTCTCAGCCACAGGTGGTGCTGGGCTCTGTGTGCTCCCAGCACTGGGGACTCCAGTGGCTGATCCTCCTTGCACTTTGCATCCTTTTTGCATCTGTCTCCTGGGGCTTGCTGCACCCTGGAAAAGCTACAGGCTGGGGAAAAGAGTTCCACAAGTAAACAGGGGCATCCTACGGGCAGCAAATGGGGTCCCACAGGTGACAGGGGGTCTCCCAGGCAGCCGGGAACTGGCAGACCTGCTGGAGTGTTGTGATGGGACACTTGTCCCTGGAGGATAAATCCTGCCTTTTGTCTGTGCAGACACACAGATTTATGCCTGAAACAAACCTCCCTCAAAAACACAACGTGGGCTGTGGAAAACCAAGTCCTCCCCATTCTCCCAATGACTCCCACATGGCAAAAGGGCAAAACCCCCTTTTCCAGCTCTGAAACACTACTGGTAATGCCATCCACCCTCCAAAACCGTGAACTGTCCTGTTACTATGGGGGACTCAGCCCAAACAGCAGCGTCACTTGATGACTTGGGATTTCCATTTCGAGCTGCTGGTGGAGGCTGGGATGAGTCACCAGCTGGCGTGACAGCCCGGACAAGGGAGTGAGAGACACTGGGGCTCCCCAGGCAGCACTGAGCTGCAACATTGTTAATTCTAAACAATTAATACGCTATTTATTCTCAGAAATGTGCTTTGAGCTCTTAAGCAGCATGAGGCTTTTGGTCCATGCTGCAGCCACCTGCATCAGTTGGTTGTGATGCTGCTGAAGCTGAAGTGCTTCTCCACTGGTGAGAGGGGAGGCTGCAGGGTGACAGGTCTTAGCTCTGATGCATCCAGGAGAAAGAGAAAAGCTCCTTCAAGCCTTCAGAGGGAATGTGTGTGGCTGATTCCTGGAGGTATCACTATGGTCAGGTTCTATCACACTCGAGTTTGTGTGTACCTGCAGCTACCAGCAGTGTTCTTGGTGGTGGGAATGGTGGAGAGACAGGAACATCTTGGATTTGGGGAATCCTAAACTGGGTGTCCATTTGCATCTCCATGAAAGGCTTTTTCCTGGTTCCCAATGAAGCAGCAGTTTTGATTCATTCTAAGTGTGCAAGGAAAGGCCAGATCCCAGTTCCAGGAGGGGAAGCCCAGCTCTTGGGAGATGCCAATGAGCAGTTTTTGCTCCACTGGGGCCACGTGGAGCAGGACAAACCACTCAACCCCATGGATGAGCATGTCAGGAGTGTGCCAGGAGTGTGTGGCAGGGCTAGCGCCAACCCTGGCACCAGGAAGGGTCTTTGGCACCACTGATGCCAGAGGGTGGGAGCTGTTTCCATACATCCATGAACACAGCTGCTGGCATCCTCAGCTGCCTTTGGCAGGGGTCTGGTGCCCAACAGGATGCAGAGTTCGTGCAGATGTTGTCCTCGCTATACATCATGCTGGCTATTTCCAGCTCCCCTGCTAGGAGACCAGCCCGTGTTTATCCTGGTGATTTGGCAGAGGCACTGCGGCACAGATGAGTCAGAAGCTGGGAGAAGCTGCTTTGCCACATTCCCATTGCCCCACTGCAGAGGTTTTCCCGGTCTGCCTCTCCTCGTGCTGTCCCTGCTGCTTGTCCAGTGGGGCCCTGGTTCCTGGGCTGGGGGAACAATCCTTGATGGACAAACAATCCCTGGGATAGGGGAGCAATCCCTGCAATGGGGCAGTGATCCCTGGGAGGGGAGTGATACCTGGGATATGTGTGGTGATCCTGGAACAGATCCCTGGCACTGGAGGCAAAGCAGGTTTTGTGGGTCCTCCCAGCAGTCAGAGACCTCCATGGGCACACACTGCCACTCCTGCCTCATGTCTCCAAGGTGTAAACATGTCAAAGCCTTACCTGGGATAGCGTTCTCAGACTGCTGAGCTGAGAGCAGGCGGCTGTGGCCCCTGGCAGCCAGGTGGGACTGAGATCTGCAGTCCCAGGGGGTTTGCAGATGTGCATACAGATTTATGGATGGGGCAGGAGCCGGTGAGTTCTCTGAGTTGGCACCTTCTCTAGGGTGGGGCAGCTGTGATTTGGGGACAGGGAAGGAGGGGAACGCCTGCGCCTCCACCAGCTCCATCCCACTCATTGGTCCTCATCCAGTGTATGAAGCCCAGCGCTGCCCAAGCTTCAGGAGCACTTGTGGGGATTAATAGCGCAGGTAGAAACCAAAGGGTGTTTCCTAAAAATGCACTGAGTGAGCTCTGGCGTCTCAGAGAGGGTTGGCGTCTTTCCAGCAGCCTGGTGGGCTCGTGCCTGAAGCTGCTCCAACAAGTTCTGATGACTCTGTCCCGTCTTGACTTTTCCAGAGGGAGAGCCCAGACCTGCCAGGTGTCCTGGCTGGGATTTTGGGGCAGAGGTGGGGGGAGCAGTGGGCTGTGCCTGAGCCCTCTCTGAATCCGTCGTGTCGACTTCGCAGCCTCGCGTCTGCCTATGCTGAGTGCAGTCAGAGCAGATCCAACTTTCCATTAACATTTGGATTTTCTGGCAGCTCAGCTGCAATTTTCAATCTTTTTTTTCCTTCTTCCTGCTTTTAAAAGCTAAAAATAAAATGTCTTGAGGCCCCTTTTCCCTCCATCTTTTCTCTTGAGACATTTGTTTCTTGAGGATTTGATGCCTCTGTTGTTTTTCCTCCTCTTGGATTGTTTTTACTCATGGGTCTCTCAGCACAGGGAATCAAATCCTGTGGGACACTGAGCCTGTCTCCCCTGCTCACAGGCACCCAGCCCTCCACAGCAGGTCTCTGCTTCCCTTTTCGCTAGGGGATTTGGGATCTTTTGGGGTCTAGCAGGCAGGATGGAGAGGCCAGTGAAACCCTCTGGGTAGAAGGAGGAAGGTCTGGTTTCGTCCTCCTCTCCAGGGAAGGGGGAGCAATGCAGCTGCCATAGAAGTTTTTATTTTTAGCCCAGCACCAGCTGGAGCCTGGGAGGCTTCTGGGGAATAAAAGCAGGACCTGAGGGCAGGGGAAGGGAAAACTCAAACCTTAGCTGGGCTGGAGCAGGGATCACCAGGGCTGGCGTGAAGCGGTGGGCAGGGGTTCCCTGGAGCTAGAGGGGACTCACCTGGATACTGACACCTCATCCAGAGGCTGCTGCCATGTTCGGGGCCAGGGTGTGTTTGGAAGGAACATGGGGGAGATGCTCAGGTCCCGGGAGCTGAGTTCTGCAGACCACTGGACCCGCCGGAGCAGTGGACAGGAGAGTATTTGTCTCACCCCTCTCCCTCTGGCAGAACTACCCCAAGCTCAGCCCCATGTCTGGTGAGCTCCCAGCTTCTGGCTCTGCTCCTCATGGTGGAACCCAGAGCTGAGCACAGGAGGCTTCTAAGGAAAAGGGATTTGTCCTTGAGTCATCTGGGATTTGCTATGGGGCTTTACAGGCATTGATGCCCAGAGCCCTGAGTCCCTCTGGGCCCTGGAGAGGGCCAATCCACTGCACACACAAATGTAACCATCAGCATTTTTCCCTCCGTTTGTCACTTATCAATGCAACTGCTGTCCCTTGAAAGAGTCATAGGATTCAGGGCATGCCGGAGCCCCATCCTGAAGAGCCAGCGACTCTCTGCTTTACCCAAACCTCCACAGCCAACATGGGGAGCAAAAAGCAGCAGCAAAACACCAGGGGTGAGCTCTTCCTGGAGTCACGCAGCAGTTCACTCCATCAGGGATGACAGGACTGGACCCTGCCAGCCCTGCTGGGGTGGCCATACTGGCTGAGTGGATGAGCCGGGGCCAGATGGGAAAACTCAAACACTGGTTGCAGTGAGCCTTGGAGCCTCGGATCCGCTCCCAGTTGGCATTCTTGTCCTATGAGTCACTGGCACAAAAGGAGTGGGTTGAACAGGAAGGACCCAGCACGGAGCTCCAGCAGCAGCTCCGGCAAGCAAGGCTGTGCTTCCCTGGAAAAGGGGGACCAGCAGCCCTTTGGAGTGGCCCTTCTTGGTCAGTTACTCCACTGTGGGCTAAATTCCAAATTCTCTATAGACTGCTTAGATGCTATTTAGGCATAAAAAAAGCTGTTTTGTGGAATTAATGAACTATGAAATCATACTCTTTGCATATCATTGAGACCCTCTTACCTGAGAGCCCCAAACATGAAAATACAAAAATCCAACCACAAAAACATTCTAGAATTCGTTACAGATCCGACATGTTATACTGAGCCCTTTAAACCACAATAAAGAGTATTCAGGGCTGGAAAAGGAGCTTTCAGAAATGGATAGGAAGACAGAAGATAGATCTTCACATACTTCCAAGAAAAAGTCTGGAAGCTGCTCCTGGATTCCCAGAGGCTCTTGGGCTCTGCTTTTCCTGACAGCAGCACTTTAGGTGGTTCTGAATTTCGTTACTGTACATGTAGGAATTGTTATTTTTTTAAACTGTCCTTCCTCAAGTGGAATTCCTGCTCTTTTAACACAGAATATCTTGGGATATGAAGTGGGGTTTGGTCTTAGAAACAGTAGCCTGGGATTTTGAAGCCTTTGCTTTAGTCTGCAAAATAACAGAATAACTTCTTCATGCTGGCTCAGGACAGGGAACAGAAAGAAATGCAGGAAAATCTGCTCTTGGCCAGTCTGGGAGCTTCCGACATCCCACACCTATGAATCTAAGAGCACCGTCCCTGCTGCTCCTGGGGTCCCATTCCTGGTGGTCTGGATGCTGCCCTGGGACAAGCTGAGTGCCAGCAGTGCCGCAGCCGCTCCCCGGTATTTCTGACCCATGATGTCACGGCGCGGGTGAGCCCTCCCTGCCCCAGGAATGCACCGTGCTGCCACCGTGCAGCCAGGGCCCACCCGCAGCCAAGGGGCTCTGCAGCTGCTCCTCGGGTGCATCCCACCTCCGCCAGCCCCACACCCCATTTTGAGGGAGGTGGGGTGACAATCCTACCCCGGGGTTGGCGGCTGCTGCGGGGCCGTTGGGTTTTTTCTTTTTATAGGACCTACCAAAATAGCTCCAGGCTGTGTTTTGGTGGTGCAGTCAGATCAGACTCCCTGGTCACACGGTGGGTCTGTAAGGAATGGCTTTGGCGTGCTGTCAGAGCACTGGAAAAGAGAGGGGGGCAGTGGGGGCCAGGATGGTGCAGGAGTCTGGATGGTGATGCCAGAGGTTGGCCTGAAGGGCTGAGGCACCACATCTCTGCATCCACCGAGTGACAGCTGAGGTCATGGTGAGGCACAGCCACAAGAGTGCAGCCCCCACTCATCTCCTGGTGCCCCCTGTCCGCTCCAAGAGAGGCACCAAGCTCTTGGCACTGGCAGGGTGCCACAGACTCCTCTGCCTGGCCACCTCGGGTGGGCAACGCTGGCCATGGGGCAGTTTCAGCTCCTCCCCAGCTGCTGCTCCACCATCCAGCCCCATGTCACACAATGCCACTGTGCTAAGCCACACTACACCACAGTTGTCTGCATCATGCCATGGTGGGCTCTGCCACACCACACGGTGCTGCTCTGTGTCATGCCCTACCACATTGTGCCACACCCCAAAATGCTCCACAGTGCCCTGCCATGCTGCACTGCATCCCACCGTGCCACTCCAGCTCCAGCCTCATCAGCACTGGTCTCTTGCAATACAGCCCCACTGGGGGTGTGCACATTGCACATGGTTGCTGCACTCTGGGACTCCTCCTGCTCCCCCAGTCATTCACAGCCCTTCCTGCTTTCCAGTATCCACACTGGGTGGCTGGGACATGCTGATCCGCTTGGTTGTTAGGGACAGTGGTGCAGCGCTTTTGGGAGTGATCAAAGGGGTGCAAATGTAACACTTGTTGTGCTTGGGGTACAGTGCACAGGCTTTTCTGAGAGCAGCCCTGAGGAGACCTTAGAGGTGTTGGTGGATGAGAACCTTGACATGACCTTAGAGCCCCTTCCAGTACCTAAAGGGGCTCCAGAATTTTGAGAGGGACTTTGGACAAGGGTCTGGAGTGAGAGGACAAGGGAGAATAGCTTCCAGAAGGCAAGGTTAGATGGGATATCAGGAAGAAATTCTTCCCTGTGAGGGTGGGGAGGCCTTGGCACAGTTTGCCCAGAGAGGCTGTGGCTGCCCCATTCCTAGAAGTGTTCAAGGCCAGGTTGGACACGGTTTGGAACAACCTGGGATAGAGGAAGATGTCCATGTCCATGGCAGGAGGTGGAACTAGATATGCTTTAAGGTCCTTTTGAACCCAAACTGTTCCATCATTTCCTGATGACTATGACTATTCCTGCTGCACCACTCACCTGTGCTGGTCTTTGCCCTGCAGGAATGCGAAGAAGGAAGGGGACCTGCTGACCGCCCAGGCACGCCTTAAGGATGTGGAGGCTTTGCTTAATTCCAAGGAGGCTGCACTCTCCACAGCGCTGGGTGAGAAGAGGAATCTGGAGACTGAAGTTCGTGACCTGCGGGGACAGGTGGCCAAGGTGCGCAGTAGCAGGCAGCTCTGTCTCCAACTGACCCAGAGATCCCTTTGTACTCCCTGCGGTGCTGCCAGATCCCCACCATGCCAGGGGCAGATGCAGTTGGGTGGTGGGTCCCCAGCCATGCTGGGTGCAGTGCCCAGAGCCACCTGTGATGGTCCTTCTCAATTCCCTGCCAGCTGGAAAGTGCCTTGAACGAAGCCAAGAAGCAGCTGCAGGATGAGATGCTGCGCCGTGTGGACGCCGAGAACCGGCTGCAGACTCTGAAGGAAGAGCTTGAATTCCAGAAGAACATTTACAGCGAGGTGAGCTGTGGTGTGCCACAATGGGGCTAGGATCACTTGCAGTAACGCTCGCTATGTATGTTGTGTCCCCTCCCAGAGGTGACTCTGTGTCCCTTGACCTGTCCCCAGGAGCTGCGGGAGACCAAGCGCCGCCACGAGACCCGGCTGGTGGAGATTGACAATGGGCGGCAGCGGGAGTTTGAGAGCAAGCTCTCTGAGGCCCTGCAGGAGCTGAGGAGCCAGCATGAAGCCCAGATCAGGCTTTACAAGGATGAACTGGAGAAAACCTACGGGGCGAAGGTGAGCAGCCTCCCCACAGCACCCTCCTCTCCCTCCAGCCCCACAGAGCACAGGTGAGCTGTGGGTGCTGAGGTGCTGATACCTCTGTCCTGTCTCCCCCAGCTGGAGAATGCCAAGCAGTCAGCTGAGAGGAACAGCAACATGGTGGGTGCTGCCCACGAGGAGCTGCAGCAGACCCGCATCCGCATCGACAACCTCTCCTCAGAAGTCAGCCAGCTGCAGAAGCAGGTGAGTTGAGACCAAAGGGTTGCTTGGGAGGTCTGCCGTGGGGATGGTCCCCTCCTGGGGATGCTCCCCTTCTGGGCATGGCCCCAGGTGGAGTGGCCGCCCTCACCTTCTCTCCCCACAGCTGGCTGCCAAGGAAGCGAAACTGCATGATTTGGAGGATATTCTGGCCAGGGAACGTGAGACCAACAGGCGCCTGCTTTCCGACAAGGAGCGCGAGATGGCCGAGATGAGGGCACGCATGCAGCAGCAGCTGGATGAGTACCAAGAGCTGCTGGACATCAAGCTGGCTCTGGATATGGAGATCAATGCCTACCGCAAGCTATTGGAGGGCGAGGAGGAGCGGTGAGCACAGGGTGCTGTGCCCAGCTCTGGGCTACACAGGTCCTCACCCTTGTGTCCTCATTGGCTCCATCTCCTCTTCCCTCCTGCCAGGCTGAGGCTGTCCCCCAGCCCTTCATCCCACAAAGGTGCATCCCGAAGCCACTTGTCCACCCCAGGCTCCTCCAAGAAGCGGAAGCTGGAGGACAGCGAGAGCCGGACCAGCTTCTCCCACCATGCCCGGACCAGCGGCCGTGTTGGTGTGGAGGAGGTGGACTTGGAGGGCAAGTTCGTCCGTCTCAGGAACAAATCCAATGAGGTGAGTTTGCCTTCCGAGGATTCCTATTTCACCCCTGAGGATTCAGTCCTGTTTCACCCCTGAGGATTCAGTCCTGTTTCACCCTAAGGGCAGGAGGTGAATGGGACAAGTTGGAGAGGAACTGGGGTTCTGAGGGTCGCTACTCTCTCTCACAGGACCAGGCAATGGGGAACTGGCAGATCAAGCGGCAAAATGGGGACGATCCCCCCATTACCTACCGCTTCCCCCCGAAGTTCACCCTGAAGGCTGGCCAGGTGGTCACGGTGAGTCACAGCCTGGTGGAGGATCCAGGCAAGATACCAAACTCTGCCAGGCCACTGGTGATATGGAGTGGCTGGTGTGAGCTTTTTGTGGCGACAGACCTTCATCCCCGGGCTCTGGGGTCTGCAGACCTGAAAAGTCAATTTTCGCCTGCTTTTCTCCCTAGATCTGGGCCTCAGGAGCTGGAGCAACCCACAGCCCCCCCAGCAATGTGGTGTGGAAAGCCCAGAGCAGCTGGGGCTCCGGGGACAGCCTGCGCACCGCCCTCATCAACTCCAATGGGGAGGTGAGAGTTAATGGCAGTTCTGGCGTGGGGCACGGGGGGGTTGGCAGGCACTGAACCCCCCAAATCACCTCTTATGCCCCGCAGGAAGTGGCCATGCGGAAACTGGTCCGCACTGTGATCATCAATGATGATGAGGATGAGGATGATGATGAAATGAGCGTCCACCACCGCCATCACCATGTGAGTAGGGCACTGGGGATGCTGCTGGCCCCAAGGGGTCCAGGAAGGGTGTAGGTTCAGTCCCAGTCAGGGTGGGAGGCAGCTCAGCATCACACAGGATCAGGCATATAGGAGGAGGCACTGAGGAGGCTGCTGTGGAAACAACAGCATGACAGAAGCCAACAGACCTCTGGCATCTGGAGGAGATTACTGCTCTCTAAAAAAGCGCTGAAAACCTTGCTGGAAGTTGTCTCCAACCCTAAGCAACCCTGACGTGCCATGAAAAGGGCCAGCAGAGCTGGAGGGAGGCTGAGCTGGTACCCAGCATAGCTTGGAGGCTAGGATGTTGGGAAGTTGATGGATGACACTTCTTGTCAGCAGCTGCTCTGTCCTCTCTGCCTCACAAGGGTGCTGGAACAAATCCAGAGGTGGCTTTGTCCTTCCTCTCAGGCCATCATTCCCCATACGGAACTGAAATATGCACCAGGAGGAGGAGCAGGCAGAGAGCAGGCAGTGGGCAGAGAGGAGGCAGCATGCCAGGAGCAGAGCTGCTGCCGCTTTTCCAGAAAAACCATGCCTGGCTGTAGCGCAGGATCCCCCACCAGCCTGTCCTGCAGGGTGTGTGTGTCCTGCACACGAGATGCCCTCAGGAATCACATGCAGAGAGGTGCCTTAACAATGGTGAAAGATCTGCTGGATGCCACTTCCAGAGCTCTGCAGGAGCAAAATGGGGCATCCATCATCCACTTACCTTTGAGTTCTCTGGATCTGAAGAGCTGTGGATTGTCCCCTGTGCTCTGCCCTTGTGAGACACACCTGCAATGCAGGGTCCAGTTCTCAGGCCCCCAACACAAGAAGGACATAGTGCTGGAGCAAGTCCAGAAGTAGCTATGAAAATGCCCCGAGGGCTGGAGTCTCTCTGCTCTGGAAGCAGGCTGGGACACCTGAGGGCAGGCTGGAGAAAAGGCTTCAGGGAGACCTTAGAGCTCCTTCCAGGGCCTAAAGAGGCTCCAAGAGAGCTGGAGAGGGACTTGGGACAAGGGTCTGCACTGACAGGACAAGGGAGAATGGCTTCCCACTGACAGTTAGAGAGCAGTTAGATGGGATACTGGAAGGAAATTTTTCCCTGTGAGGGTGGTGAGGCCCTGGCACAGGTTGCCCAGAGAAGCTGTGGCTTCCCCATCCCTGGAAGTGATAAGGCCAGGCTGAACACAGCTTGGAACAACGTGGTCTAGTGTAAGGTGTCCTTCCCATGGCAGGANAAAAAAACAAACCAAAAAATAGCTTTTCAGCTTCAAATATTTTTTAGAACTTCAGCCAAAGACAGCAAAGAATTGTGTTTACAGAGCAGCCATGCCGAAGGAGTTTGTAATTGAAATGCTCTTTAGATTGTACTTTTTTTGCCAAAGCTTTTTACATAGGACAGGGAGAAGTGCAGCCATCCCCGCCGGAGCTGCATGCCACGGGGACTGCTGTCCTGTCTCAAGTGGAGCATAGTGCCTTTACAACCCTTTTCCTTGGGATCTGAAGCCAAAATTCCCNACCATTCCATGATTTTCTGATTCTCTTCTATATTAACTATCCCTGGACAGAGGAGCCAGGCTCCTGCAGCCAGTGCTGCCCATTCATCTGGAGGCTGAATCCTTTCCAAGAGCAAATTTCCCATCAGAAAGCTGCCAGCTCACGAGGTGGCAAGGATGTTTTCAGGAGCACAGTTTGGGTGTCTCCCATGTGCCAAGAGCTCAGGGTGCAAGGCCAGGGCAGCAGAGCAGGTCACCCACTGGCAGTGTGCTGGCCCCAGTTACTTGGGATTAGAAATACAATACTAAGGATTCTATTTTATTATTTTTAAACCATGTGATGGAGACGACAGGTGAGTCAGACCCTCTTTGAGGACTAACATGAAGAGCTCTCCTGGGTCACACCAGTGCTGCCACCATCAGGGCAGAGACTCCGGGCAGAGGAGTCATTTTGTCTGTTCACCCCCCACCCCTCCCATGTCTAGGGTAGCTGCAGTGGCTCTGGGGACCCCGGTGAGTACAACCTGCGCTCCCGCACGGTCGTCTGTGGCACCTGTGGTCAGCCAGCCGACAAGTCAGGCACCCAGAATGCTGGCATCAACACCATGTCCTCGGGCTCATCCACCTCCAGTGTGACCGTCACTCGCAGCTACCGCAGCATGGGCGACTCTGGCATCGGCCTCGGGGACAGCCTGGTGTCCAGGAACTACCTCCTGGGGAACTCCAGCCCCCGCAGGCAGGTCAGTGCCATTCCCAGACCCTGGGCCCAGTCCCTGGCATCAAGCCACCAGCTGTCCTGGTGCTGCTGAGTCTCTACGCTGTCCTGGCATCATCCTTTCCCAACAGGGCAATGCTGGGAGGGTCCTACCACCTCCCACCTCTCCTTCTCCCTGCTCTTCCTGTTCCCCTCTGGGCTCGCACAAGCTCTTTATAAGGGATGGGAGATTCTGAGAGGGATTGGAAAGGGATGTGGCCATCACAGCTTCCCCCCCCATCGCACCCCATCCCATCGTACACTTGGCCCCCTTGGCATCCCAGAACGTTCCTCATCCTCCACATCACTCATTCCACTGTTGCTAAGTGTTGTTCACGCTGGTAATGTGAATATTTCAGCACTTGAATATATATTTTATATCTATATAACATTATATTAATATAGTCTCTACAGATATTCTGATTTAATATTATTATCTTCATATATCACCTACCACTAATTCTCAAATTCTGGAGCTATGAACACCCCAGCTTGGGAGGGCCGGGATGGAGGAGAGCCTGGGCACTGTGGGAATCCAAAGGATCCCACTGGACACTTTGCAGTTGGAACAAATGGATGGTGGTACTGGGGTCTTCTTAACTCTCTTCTTTTTCTCCCTCCCAGGCTCAAGCTGTGCAGAACTGCAGCATCATGTAATTCCATGGCTCATTCCTGTGGTTCCTGCCCATCTCCAGCTAGGTTTTTTTTTTTCACCAAAGCAACAGAAATTTTTTTCCCTTATAGAAAACAAGATATCAAAAACCAAGGTTGGGTTTTTTTCTATAGCAGGAATTTTATATATATATATATATATATATATATTAAAATTCAGGATATATTCATATGATGCTAACAGGATTCATCCTGCCAGAACAGCTGATGTCCTGGTAGATAATATGTATTTTGACAATCCCTTTTCACACAACATGGTTAATGCNTATATATATTAAAAGTGCTAAAAGATGCTTTGATTTTTTTTGTAAAGAAAAACATCTATTTCTATATTAAAAAAAACAAACCAAAAAATAGCTTTTCAGCTTCAAATATTTTTTAGAACTTCAGCCAAAGACAGCAAAGAATTGTGTTTACAGAGCAGCCATGCCGAAGGAGTTTGTAATTGAAATGCTCTTTAGATTGTACTTTTTTTGCCAAAGCTTTTTACATAGGACAGGGAGAAGTGCAGCCATCCCCGCCGGAGCTGCATGCCACGGGGACTGCTGTCCTGTCTCAAGTGGAGCATAGTGCCTTTACAACCCTTTTCCTTGGGATCTGAAGCCAAAATTCCCTTGTTTGGGGTTTGGTTTTTTTTTTTGAATTGTGATTCCCGGTGGTGCTGGTGCGGGGGCTCCTGGCAGCTCACGGGCGATGCCCATGTCTCTCCGTGGCCATTGCCCCCTCCCCAGCCCCCTGCCCGCCTGCACTCCCGGCACTCTCTGTACTGTATTCCCCATTTTCCCCATCTCAGGCACCTCTTGCCCTTTGGGTTCCCTTTTTCTTAATCAGCCAAGTTGTGCCTTAGCTGAGGCGGGGGCCAGGCTGGGAACCCCCTTGGACCCCGCATAGCATTGAGTGGAGATGGAGTAGGGAAAGTGAAAACCCACTGGAGCTGCATTCCGGGACCAGATGGATTTGACAGCTGGGGTGATGCACCTCTGTCCTGCAGGCTCAGCCCCAGCGAGGCCCCCCAGGCTCCCTCTTTGGGAGCCAATGCATCCAGCAGGGTTCCCCCCAGTTTTTCTTGGCTGCAGCTATTCGGGCTCATCTCTGGTGGCCGGAGCTCAGGAGCCGTTTCAAGGATAAAGCGAAAGATGCTCAGTCCAGGTTGGAGCTGGTTTGCCAGGAAAGCATCTAGGAAGGCTTTTTGTTCAAGTGAGGGGGATTTTGGGATCTGGCAGGGACAGCTTCCCCCTTGGCAAGAGATATCTTGGCTTTTTGCCTCGACTGGGGAGTGCCTGCAGTCCCCCCGACCTCGAGTGCAGTGGGTGGGGGGCTGGAGCAGGTGCCAGGACAAGCCCCCACTCCAGTGGGATTTGGGGAGGTCGTGTATGTATCCATGCTTGCAAAGCTTCTGTATTACTGCATCTTCTTCCAGAGTCAAAATACAGCTGCAACTTTCCCCCTCCCTGCTGTGTGCTGTTGTCATTGCTGTCTGGGGAAATTTGGGGGTGCTGTGCTGCACCCCAGCAGCAAAGGGGTCCCCCGGGGATCTCTTTTAGCATCATAGCAGGGCTGGGGCTCAGCACCCACCACGGGGGAAGCAGGGGGGGGTTTCTATGAGCCAGAGAGAGACTGGACAGGGAGATTCCCTCCCTTGGGGTTTTGGGGACCAAACATTCCCCAGGATGGGATGGACTGGGGGGTGCAGAAGCTGAGTGAGCCCCTGAGTGGAGGTTTGCTCCTACCACAGGGATGATAGGTACCTCCACACTGTACCAAGGGGACCCCCTGTGCCCCCCGGGCCGTGCCAGGCACTGGAGCAAGGCAGGAGGGGATGCCGGGGAGAAGGAGAGCTGTAAAGCCGATGCATAATCAGCTTTACCAGGCACAGCGCTGGGGAGCCGCGATGTGAGGGGACGCAGGCGGGTGGCCGGGGCACAGGCACAGCCAGGTAGGTGCCCGGGGTGCCCGGTCTGGGGTATCCCCTGCCCCAGTGCTCAGATGCCTAGATCCCCCAATGCTGTGAGGGGCCGCGTCACCCTGGTTTGGGTGCAGCAGGGCTGAGGCTCAGGAGGGCAGGGGGTGCTAGGGGGTCTAGGGCATCGCTGCCACCTCCCAGCTTCAGGTGAGCCCGTGGGGACCCAGCAAGGTGGCATTTCCCCTCCCAGGAGAGGGGTACAGGGAGGTGTCAGAGGCAGGTGCTCACAGGATGGCAGGGGACACACTCTCTGTGCCCCGTTTCCTTCCCATTTCTGCCAGCTCAGGGATACCCATGGCACAACACTGGGGCAGGTACCCCCACAATGCTGCACCCTGTCCCATTTGTGGGTATCCAGCCCTACTCGAGGCCTGGCAATGCGCCAGGCCCCAAAAGTCACGAGGTTGTGCCCAAACTAGAGAGTTCTGGAATGATGGGGGGAAGCCAACCATGCTGCTGGGATCCTGTGCTGCTGCTTGGACCTTATTTTGGGAGGACACAGGCCAGGAGACATGGGAACTGCCATGGGGAAGTGCAACAGGCAAAGAATGTCCTGGATTACTCCCCATGTCCCCCATGGGACCCCCAGTGCCCTGGCATTCCTGGGTTTGGTTGCAGTGGGGAAAGGCTGAGCTGGAGACCTATGGGGTCCCTGCATAGCCCCCAGGGACATTGCAGAGTCCTGTGGGGAAAATACAGACATTGTGAGTTTCTTACAGAACCACATGGAGCCCATACACTCCCCACAGGGACCCTGCACACGCCTGTGTGCACCTTGCATAGCCCCATGGGGACCTTTCACACCCCTTTGGGGCCATGTGCAGCCCATGGGGACCTTGTACGGCCCCATGGGAAGCTTGTATGGCCCACAGGGACCTCACACACCCCTATGGGGACTTTGCAAAAAAGCCTGTGAAAGAGCTCCAGCCCCACTCTAGCCAAAGCACTGACTCAACATCAGACTTCTCCCGCTCCTCCTGTTGTCCCGCAGAGCTGAGCCCTGCTCTGGGTACCCCCAGAGTCTGTCAGGCAGGAGATGGGATCCCAGAGCAGTGGCCATGGCCTGGCCTTGCTCACTTGTGCACTGAATGTTGGGGTCTCTGCAGAGGCACCCTGGGTGGGCAGGAGCACTAGGGCTTGGGCACATGCTGAAGACCACCAGTTTTTTGGGGCAAAGTCTAGCACAGGGAGCCTTGGAGAAATCACTGGGATGGGGTAGAGCTGGGACTGACTCCAGTGTCTGGCAGGGTTTACCAGCCAGGGCATGGCCAAGTGGGTGCTGAGGCCCCTGCCAGCCCCACGCTGGCCCCTCCAGGCCCCTGCGTGCCCGGGGGGATTAAGGTCAGGCTACTGCTAATCCCAAAGCAGGGGTTAAGATGTGAGCTTGTGCCCACTGCTACCCCCTGAAGCTGCACCTCAAGGTGCTACAAGTTGTAGGACCCCCAAAGGGCACCCTAGGGGGGTAAAAGCAGGGCTGGGGGGCTAAAGCTCAGCCTTAGGTTGTGAGGAGTCCCCACAGCAGGCTCCAGCTAAGCTTCCAGGGCTGGTGGCCAGCTCTCTGTGAAAGGCTCTGATCTCCTGAACCCTATGGGAACTGCAGGGGCACTAGGCTCTGCTCTCCAGCCCTGGAAGAGCAGGTACCCCAGGCAGTGGGCCTGTAGGAGGCTTGCAGCTTTCAGGGGCGCTGATACTGCACCCCTGCTGGTGCAGAGGCTGGCACCTCTCCAGTGCCTCGGCTGCGGTTGTGCAAGCCAGGGCTGGGGACAAAGTCACCTGGCTGAGGTCATGCAGGGAAGGTGACTGCAGAGAGGGCAGGAAGTGGTCGCTGGGGATCTCCTTTGGGCAAGCTCCAAAGGAGAAGCGCGATCTGCAAGCACCAGCTAGGCCAGGCTTTCTGGCATGGGAAATTCCAAGGGGGGAACTGCCATAAACACAAATTT
Source organism: Grantiella picta (assembly GCA_013397955.1). Taxonomy (NCBI): domain Eukaryota; kingdom Metazoa; phylum Chordata; class Aves; order Passeriformes; family Meliphagidae; genus Grantiella; species Grantiella picta. The sequence goes on along the minus strand of VZRM01006851.1, from coordinate 77,396 downwards.
GTGGATGCTGGGTGGGAGGACATACATGAAGCCTGATGCCACGGCTGCAGCCCAAGCTCCCTCCTGGGACCTCCCAAATCCTGGTAGCATGGGAAGCCAGAGCCAGCAGCATTCATCTGGGATGGGTGAAGTGGGAGGGCTGAGACAGGGATGGGGATGAAGGGATGGAGTGTTGATATGGGGGTGCAGGGATAGGGTGTGGATATGGAGGTGCAGGCATGGGGTGCAGGGATGGGATGCAGGGATGAGGTCTGGATCTGGAGGTGTTGAGATGGGGCAGCAGGGACTTGTTGCCAAAAACTGAGAGCAAAACTGGGGTGAAGGGCCCCAGGGTAGTTATGGAGGCTCAGGACGTGTCAGGAGAGGGGCTGGATGGAACATGCGTGGGGGAAAAGGCATGTCGCTGCACCTCGTGGGGGTGGGGGTGTCAGTGGCATGTGTGGGGTAAGGGTGGGTGGTGCCCACTCGTGTGCCAGGGGGTACCCACCCTCCATAAGCGAGGCCATGTCCGTCTCGCTGTGCGGGGGGCTCTCGGGGTCCCCAGCCCCGTGTCCGTCCGTCAGAGTGTCCCTCGGTCTGTCGGTGCGGGGGGGCCGCAGACGGCC
>VZRM01006851.1:15548-57832 GCA_013397955.1 Grantiella picta | reverse complement strand
CCACCCGGATCCCCAGCGACGGCCCTGCCCCTGCGTCCGGTTCTGAGCCTGGCGCTGACCCCGACCCCATCTCAACCCCTGACTCCACCGTGACCCCAGTCCTGATCCTGCCTCCCTCCCGCTCTCGCAGCTACGAGAGGTTTGTCAACTGCTACCGCTGCTTCTACAAGCTGCAGCCCCAGCTGACCAGGAGCATTTACGATCAGTTCATCACCCAGCTACAGGCGTCCATCAAGGTGAATGAGGGAGCGGGCCAGGTGCCTGGGGGGCTGTGGAGGGGCTTGGAGCCTCCAGAGGGGCTCCAAAGCCCGGTGAAAAAGCGCTGAACAGGTTGATTTTAAGGGCAGCAAATACATTTCCTAAATGGCAAAAGCAGAAAAATTAGGCTGCTCTCCAGACTTCTCTGTCTTCCTCAGAAAGAGCTGTAGAATCATTCAGATTGGAAAACACCATCGAATCCAAGCATTTCCTCAGCATTGCTAAGGCCACCACTCAATCGTGTCCCCAAGTGCCACATCCACACATCTGTTAAATACCCCCAGAGATGGTGATTCCCAGGGTGTAGACCCTTCATCCAGGACAAAGCTGGAAGGACTTTGGACAAGAATGTGGAGTGGCCGGGCAAGGGGAATGGCTTCTCACTCTCAGAGGGCAGGGCTAGATGGGATATTGGAAAGAAATTCTTCCCCATGAGGGTGGTGAGGCCCTGGCACTGGTTGCCCAGAAAAGCTGTGGCTGCTCCATCCCTGGGAGTGTTCAAAGCCTGGTTGGACAGGGCTTGGGGCACCCTGGTCTATTGGAAGATGTCCCTGCCCATGGCAGAAGGTGGAACAAGATGGGTTTTAAGGTCTCTTCCAACCCAAACAATTCCCTGAATCTATGACCAGAAAGGGCTCACAAGCAGAGTGGTACCCGTGTTTGTTTACTTTGCGTCCTGCTGAATCCCTGTTTTGTCTGTCCTTTGCAGGAGGAGATCCAGGAGGTGAAAAATGAAGGGAATCTTGAGGAACTTTTTAGTTCATTGGATAAGATTGTGGAGGAGGCAAAGGACCGGGAAGAGCCTGCGTGGTATGGATGGCCAGGGAACGGGTGGGAGCCATGTTCCTATAAGAGCTGTAGGTGGTTCCTGGGTGCTGTTTGGGTGTCCTGTTGGCCTCATGCTGCGAGGGAGGGTCTGAAAGCTGCTGTGTCTTTACAGCAATGTTACTGGGCCTAAAACACATGAAAATCAGCTTAATCTCTGCATCTCTGTCTCCAGGATCAATTTCCATTCGCTTTCTTAGTGCAGGGAGGTGAGTGCCGCTGAGATGGGGGGACTAGCCAGTTCTGACCAATCTAAAGGGCTGATGGGATGTTTTGGGCACAGCTCCTGTCCAACAGCAGAATTCCCCTGGGTGCTCTTTGTCTCCCTGGCTCAGGGCCTCAGCAGACACTGGCAGGTGCCATTTCACCACCTGGGAGACAGACTGGGGATTATAACCAGAAACACCAAGATTCTGTGTTTCTGTGCTGAGGGGGTGAATGACATCCTGCCTGCTTCAAGCCTCCACTTACAGTCCTGTTTGGGGAAGGGCTCCCTGTTCCCTCCAGTGGGGCTCCGCACTGGGGTCCCTGCTGTGGCTGTGCTTGGTTCCCATTGCCAGAAGAAATGGGAGCCTGGGGAGCCACAGAGCTGATCCCACCTGACAGCAGTTCAGCGTCCAACCAGGGTGTGTGGCATTTATGCCAGGCGGAATCGCTGCTCTCTGGCTGCTCCATGTCCCATTGTGTCCCCAGGCGGCCCAGTGGGATCCCGGAGGAGGATGTCCGCAGCACCATGGTGCCGTACCTCCTGAAGCACCGCTCCTACCTGAGCAGAGTTCTCAAGGAGAAGGAGGAAGAGAACAGGAAGGTGGCCGAGTCTGTGCTGATGGGGAGGGACAAGATTGTGGAGCTGCAGCAGCTGATCCAGGCTCGCCATCAGGCCTGGCAGGTAAAAACAGATAAAACCGAACCAAACAAACCTCCTCGTAGCACCTGCCTTAGGGGGGCTCAATAGGGCCTGGAATGATATTCAAACCCTCCACTTCTCCAAGACCTCCCCAGCAGCCAAGTCCTGCTGATACTTTAGGCCTGGGCATTTTCTCTGGAGGTCTCAGGTGCTTTTGCCTGTGCAGTGGGTGGGATGTGGGATGTTGCTAGGGAAGATGAGGGGGTTATGTTCCGTGCATGCAGGGGAAAGCAGCCCACTTTCCACCCTGAGCGTGGCAGGGTGGGAGAGGCATCATGGCTGAGGTCCGTGGGTCGTTTTCCTTCCAGGCAATCAGTAAAGAGCAACAAGACCTCATCATGACATTCCGGGAGCCCCAGTGAGACCTTAGGATGTCCCACGGACCGTGCTGTGGCAGTTCATGGTCTCAGAGCACCGATGGGAAAGGGTGTACACTGAACCCAAATTGAGAACCACACCATCAGGCACTGGAGACTACAGAGGGACTGGAACGGCTGCTGAACTGGCACAGTTTGATCAGATTTGTTGAAGAAACACAAAAAACATTAGGATTTTTGGAAAAAGATGGCAATTCTTGATTTCCTGCTCAGCTAGATATAAAGAGAAGAGTCCCACAGTGTGTCTGTGCACTCATCTACTCCCTCAGTGCTGTGACAGGTCTGACTTGTTTCCAAAGCCACATTTGAGGCTTTGTAGCTATTTTAGCTGTGCATTGGACAAAATTTAGTGCCTTAAGCTCCAAGCCAGGCTGTGCCCAGGCCCAAGGAGCCCATGAGCAGGAGCACGAGCAGCTGAGGGCAGCTCACAGCTGATGCTCCAGCCCATGCTTGCATGTTCATTCAGTCTCCATGTGCTCAAACCACTGCCCATCACACATGCGGCAGTAGCTGCTGCACCAAGTTCCCTGTTATGATTCATTGTGTTTTCCAAGGTATTTTCCAGCCCTGCTCCCCCTGCAGCAGCCTGAGGGATCCAGGGATCTGTGCAGAGGTTGGAACGACCTTGCCTTGACTTCATGGGCTTGTGGCACAGGAGTTAAATGTTTTTCTGTGGAACCTCCTGGAGCCAGACTGGTTTTCCCCACCCAGAGTTGTGTTACCACATCATCGGAAGTTTGCGGGCCAGGGAGGTGAAGGCTCCTGGGATCTCCCTGGCAGAGCCCCACGAGTGACGTGGGCCTCCAGCATGAGCAGGTTGTTCCTCGGGGCTGGGCAGGGAATGAGGAGAGTCCCCCTGCACTGATGAGGACTGAGGGGGACTCTGAGTCCAACAGCCACTGAGGGCAGCAGGTTCGCTGGTCTCCACTCCAGGGAGAGGCTGTGCCCTGTGACAGATGGGGTAGCAGCAGCGGCCGCTCGCACCACACCCCAACCTCTGTTTGCAATTAGAGCTCGCGATGGCGGCTGCGACAGTTTCCCCTCCACCTCTCCTCGCTGCACTGCAATCTCAATAAATTGGGGCTGTTGTTCCCAGCTTGGCTCTCACAGCTCACTTGGCCCACGTACTCTGTATTTTATGGGCTTGTCTGACAAAGTCTCTGGTTCAGCATTTCTATCCTCGTCCGCCCCAAAGCCTCCAGTTCCGCTTTTCAAGACAGGGCTGGGATTTATAGGATCTGAAAGTGGTCAGGATTCCAAAGAAGAATGTCCCCCAGGGACTCCCACTGCCCAGAGCCCTCCTGGAATTAAACAGGAGCAAACTGGGTGTGGGTGAGTGCCTGAGCACTCCTGGGGTCTGGAGGAGAGGGGAATGTGAAAGGGTAGATGAACAAGAGGTTCTGCTGCTCTGGCAGCCCCACTCCCCTGTGCAGGGCTGGAACCACAAATATTTTTCTGGTAAAGCCACTTTTTTTGGTTTTTAGAGGTGCTGGATCTCTCTGAGGTCCTGCTTTTGGGAACAGCTGATGTCCTGGCCATGCAGCATCTGCATGGCATATGATGGGGAGGAGCCATGTGGAGACCAAGGGCCTAGGCACCTGCTCACCATCCTCCAGGGACACGACACGACAATGCCACAAAAGAACCATGCGCTGGTCCCCCAAAAGGGGGCCAACATGTGCTGGCCCTGCACATGGAGTAAAAGCCCACAGGTTTTGGCAGTGAAGTCTCCCTGTGTCACAGAAGATGCTGCTGGGATCCAGCAGTGAGAGCTGGGACAGGGCAGTGGCTGACTAGGGAGCACAGCAAGGAACCCCCAGTGCCCCATCACCCATTCCAGTGGGGACCAGGTGCTGCCAGGCCAGCAGGGCTGGGCCCACCAGCAAATCCGCCCTGGCCCGGGGCCTCGTTTCCCTCCCTTTGTGGGCTCTGGCTGGGCACGGGGGGACCAAGTTCATCCCAAACCACAATTGCTGCCTGTGCTGGCAGCTCCGGCCATGGCGGATGTGCTGGAAATAACCCTGGTGAGGCTGTCTCCCCTCCCTTGCCAGGGCCACAGCACCCTATAAAGGGAGCCGGGGAGCTGGGGCTGTGCTGAGCCCAGCACAGGGGAGGCACCATGAAGTCCCTCGTCCTGCTGACCTTCTTGGCCCTGCTCACCCTTGGTCTGTGCCACAGAGGTATGGGGATGTCGGGGGCTGATGGGGATGGCGGGGATGGGTCCATGCCCCAGGAAGGGCTCTGGAGGGAACAGAGGGACTGGGAGAGATTTGCTGAGCTTTGGTGTGGGGGAGACAGGGAGCAGGACATGCTTCATGACATTTGGGATTCTTGGTGAGGGATCTGAGCCCTGAAAGAGCCGGGTGAGAACAGAGCCCACATTGGGGCGTTCCTGAGCCCACCCACCCTTCCGTGTCCCTCACAGCTGCCGATGGCTCTGCCAGCACCGATGACTCGCCCAGCTCCGAAGGTGAGTGTCAGCAACTGCTCAGCCCTGCTACCTCGGGGAGAGGGGGACATGACCCCCCCTGACCCACCACACTGTTCCTGCAGCTTTTGTCTCCAGACGCGCCAGTGCCGAGGTGGTGCAGAGACAGAAGCGGAATTATGGCTATGACAGGTAGAGCTTGGTCCTGCTGGGCGAGGGGTCACGGCCCCCAGGTGGGGGGAAGCCTGCTGGCTCAGCCCCCTCCCCAGGAGCCTGCAGCCCCCACTGGACCCCCCAACACCTTCTGAGTCCCCCGTTTGTCCCCAGCAGCCTCTATGGAGCCCCACAGGACCCGCTGGAGGCCAAGCGTGAGGTGTGTGAGCTCAACCCTGACTGTGATGAGCTGGCTGACCAGATCGGCTTCCAGGAGGCCTATCGGCGCTACTACGGCCTCGTGTAGCCCCAACCACTCCCCACTGTGCTGTGGGGCAGGGGCTGAGCTCCCATAAACCTGCATCAGTCCCCCCTTTACACCTTCACCCTCTCACCCTTTCTGTTAGCCCTGGAAAGAAATAAATGCAAATGGTGGAGCCAGTTCCTTTCCAAGCTGGGTGTGTGGGTGGGTGTGAGGCTGCAGTGTATGTGCCCCATGTCACCCCACACAGCTGAGGATTCCTGATTTCCCTCCCTGTCCCCTCCCCCCAGACTCCAGGGATGAGCAGTGCTACCACTCCCAGATCCTACTCCCCGCAGTGAGGAGCCCAGAGCTGCACCACCATTGTTCCAGTTTAGTTTAAAACTGATTCTCTCAAGCGTGGGATTATTGGGGAACTGCGGAGCTGCTCCATGCACCCCAGGGTCCTGTGCCCTGCCCAGGGTTTTCATCACAGACTGCACTAATTACACATTAACTTTGACATACTCATGCATGCATGCACTGCTGGGCTCCCACATAAGATGACAAATTCATGGATGCCCCAAATTCATTGAGTTACTACTGGTTTGGGTTGGAAGAACTAAGGCACAGGCTGGGTGCAGAGGAAATGGGGAAAGGGAAACTGCAAGACACCCAACAGCAGAGCCCACCACAGAGGGGGTGCCAGGATGCTGGGTCCTCTTGCAGCCAAGCCCCTCACTCACAGTGTCACAAGTCCCTCCTGTGCCCAGCCCCGGTGGGGACATCTTGGGGGTGGCCAGAGCTGCCAGGGGTCTGGGGCAAGGCCACAGTCAAGGCACTGATGATGGCGGTGCTGCCCACAAGGACCACCCTGGCAGTGCCAAAATGCCGAAGATGCTTGGGAGCCCGGGGGAGCTCAGGTGGCCCCACAGCCAGGCCTGGCACATACACACATCACAGAGGATGGCTTCCAGCTGGAAGGGAGTGCCCAGCACAGAACAGATGTGGAACAGCTGGTGGCTGTGTCCTGCCAGGCTGAGAGACCATCACCTTTGGGTGGTGGGGCTCCTTGTACAGCACCTGCTGCAAGGGGCTGCTTTGGGGACAGGGGACAGGAGCCATGGCAATGGGGGACAGTGGGGGGCTGCTGCTCACTGATGCAGTCAGAGCAGTTGAGCACAAGACCCTCGGGCAGGTGGGATGCAAAGAGGAAGCCAGCGAGCAGCACAAGGAGCGGTGGTGGCTGTACCTGACCACAGCTTCCCTCCAGGAGTCACACCAGCAGTAGCAGAGCAGCTGTGGGGAGGAGGGTGAGAGCCAGCAGGGACCCCTCTGGACACACCCTGGGACCCCTGTGGTGGGGGCACCTGACTCTTGCCCCGGACTATGACTCACCTGGCAGAAGAGCGGGATGATGTCTTAAAGGAAGTGGCACACAAAAGCCTCTGTCTGCAGCACCTTGCTCAGCCAGGGATGTTCCAGCTCGGGGAAGCTGTGAAGGGGGAAGGGGAGGTGGGGGGCAGAGCACAGACCGCCCTCAGCTCCCACAGTGGGGACCCTGCAAACACCTTGGCTTTGGGCCAGAGCAGGGCTAATCACCAAGAGGGCCATAAAGCTGAGAGGGAGGAAACCTCCAGCATCATTTTCGCTATCCCAAACAAACTGGAAATAGCAAGAGAGGCCAGTGCAGATGAAGGCGTTCAAAACACCGTGGACCCAAGAGTCTGGCATCAGGTAGGCACCACACAGGCAAACATGTAGCCTGTGACAGACACATGGTGTCATGGGGCCTGCAGCTCCTTGTCCCTGCCCTGGGCCCATCCCTGGGCCAGCCCGTCTCCACCAAGTTTCTCCCCAGGCCATAGAAGCTGAGGGCTCTGCAGTCAGAGATGTAGCAGATGTGGTGGGCAGGTGCTGGCACAGAGCGGGTACAGCTGGGGGCAAAAGGCAGAAAATCAGCAGGTAGGTGAGCAGTGGCCAGTGGTGCAGCTCCCAGCAGAGTTCCAGGGAGGACAAGAGCACCAGGCAGCACCACATGAAATACCTTCCAGCACAGTGTATTTTGAGGTGAGCTCTGTCCCTCTCCCCATCCTTGTCTCCATCCTCCTCTCCATCCCCTCCTCATCCCCATCTCTGTTCCTATCCCTGTCCCTAACCCCATCTCTGTACCCAGCCCTGTCCCTAACCCCATCCTTGCCCCCATTGCCAGCCTTTGTCCCCATCTCCATCCTTTTCCCATACCTGTCCCCAGTTCAGCAGCTGTCCCTGCCCTCATTCCCATCTCCATCATTTCATCACTCCCATCCTTGTCCCTGTTCCAATCCCATCTCCATCCCCGTGCCCATCACCATTCCTATTCCCATTCTCATCTCCCTCCCTGTCCCCATCCCCACCACCACGTCGGAAATATGTCCAGATGTTGGCTATCTCATTTATCATCTAAAAGGAGCTGAGGACACAGTCAAGGGGTGCTGGTATGCCAACCTGATCCCATCCTCCCAGAAAATCTGTGGTACCAGTGGGGCTGGTCAGGGGACACCCCAGGGGGAGTGGGGCAACCCAAGAGCTGCTCTGATATCGTGGTGGGTGGGGAAACTGAGGCAGGGTGGGCTGGGTGTATCTCCCAGTTGGAACAATGTTGGGTGGGCAGTCCAGGTGGTTTGCCACCTTGGATGAGGGAACTGGGGGAAGAAACCTGGGAGCAGAGCCTCCGCCTCCCCCAGCCACACATACCCAAGGCACCTGGTGGACCCTGAAGACCTACTGCAGCTTTACCAGCAGCATGGTGGGACCATGGTGCTCAGGGTGAGAGAGACTGGGTCTTCAGGACCACATCTGTGGGGGGGTGGTGATACGGCTGCAGGAGCCACGATGGACGCACTCAAGAAGGCTCCTGGCTTTTCCCATGGTTGTATGCAGCAAAGTCTGCTGTTTGACTCTTTCAGAGAGCCACTGACTGGACAGTATCATGGCCACAGGCCCAGAATGGGAGAGCACACTGGGGTCAGGGGTCGGGGCTGGCAGTAGTGCAGGGTGCTGCAGGAAGGAGTGAGATCCTGCTTTGTCCCCATGCCACTGTATATCCTCTCACCAGAAAGGCCCCTAGCCCTAGGGGCGGTCCCTGGCAGATGCAGGCTTAGGACCACCATGGCAGGGGCAAAACCCCCGTGGACACCCTGCAGCCCCCGTGAGCCCCAGCCCAGCAAACCTGTTACTCAGGGCCGGAGGAAGGACACTGAACTGGGCAGCTGGGGAAACTGGAGCAGTAGGGAGAGTAGCTTGGCAGCAGGAGCGCCATAAGCATCCTACTCACTCCTCAGCTCAAAACTCACACAATGGTTTAGGAGGCAAACCCAGAATGATCCAAAAGTATTGGGAGACATTTCCTGCTGCTCTCCACTGAGCAGGAGCCAGAGCGGTACCAGCGAGAAGCACTGGTGGGATGGTGGCTGATGCCATGTGGTGGCTGATGCCATGTGGCGGCTGTGCCCCTCCCCTAGCTGCCCTGCAGGGCCCCCTCCTCACCACTGCCATGGGCCGGCAGTCTCGGCCCTATTGCTGCCCGTGGCTTGCCCTTCTCCTGGCTCCATGCTGGGTCCCACCCTGGCAGCTCCCACCCACTGGCAGAAGGGGCAGATGAGGCCACTGTGGGAGCTCAAAGGCAACTTTGTGCTGGACACATCACCTACCTGCCGTGGCCTTGTTTTGGCTAAGATCCCCTCAAATTCCCCCTGAAGACATGACCCCTTGCTGTGCACAGGGGGCACGTGTGAGCCTCCAGTGCTGGAGGGGCCACTGGAAGGTGGTTCTGGGCACTGGACCTTAATTACCACCAAGTTGGGAGAGCCAGGGCAGATGACAGAGCTGAGTGCACATCCATGCAGGGACCCTCAAAAACACCCACCAGGTCATACTGTGGGGCCCCACCAGGGGAGATCTGGGAGGGAAGAGGTGGAGAAAGCAAAGGTTTGGGGAAACAAAACTGACCTGGCAGCAGGAGGGCTGGTAGTGGCTACAGCTTAGTCCATGGGGGCAAACGCCAGCAGAAAGTCTGCACTGCAGCTGGGTGGAGCTCAGGAGACTGAGGACTGAGCTGGGAACAGGATGGATGCTTTCCATCCCCCCTGTCTTTGGGGATTTATTGACCCCCAGAGGACTCATGCTGAGTGCTGGGCACAGCATGAGCAGCACTAAAACACCTTGAAGAGTCTGATGTGCAGGCTGGTCCACACCAGGGCTCTGCTTTTCTGGCAGCCCCAGCCAAGGTGAAGTCACTTGTCCCCAGGGGTGTTGATAGGAGGCTGATGGGAGAGTCTGGGGTCTCCACACTGGAATGCAGACCCTGGTGCTTAGCAGTCCCTCCAAAATAACCCACATGAGCCACAGCAAACCCAGGGAGATGTTCAGGGCAGGGGAATGACACATCTGTACCAGAAGTGGGAAGCAGAGGCAAAGAAAGGAAGGGGAACAGGCAGTGAGCAGGGCTGGAGAAACAGCAGCTCCCGGGTGTCCTTGAGGATTCAGCTTCCCAACGACCAGGACCTGGAGTTCCAGGTCCCTGACCAGTGTTGTGGCCTTTTCCTGCTTCAATTTCACCTCAGTCTATTCCTATGCAAGGGCTGTGGGACAAACCCCCACCCACGGAATCCCGCAGCAACACCATCCTGCATGAACTGGCGGTGGAGGCTCAGGGTTTGTTATGGGGCCGGCAGCCTCTTGGTACGGCCCTCCCAAACTGGAAGAGGCGTTCCCAGCTCTGTTGGACAGAATGGAGCCAGCAGTGACAATCCATTTCTGCCAGCATGGCGCTGGGACAGGGTAGGTCTCGCCCACGGCCCATTCCCACGCTGCGGACTGAAGCCAGATTCACCTTTTCAAAACCCCCCTCTCTGACATTCCCACCCGTGACCGCCTTCAAAGAACCCGAGAGGAAGAAGGAATTCCCCGGTGCTTCCCACTAGGGGAAGCAAATCAGGGAGTTTTGGCAGCAATGAATTCAGGGCAGGGAATACTGATTTATTTTCCTCTCCCTACAAAACAACCCTCAGCTACCCTCAGCACCAAGGCATGGTGGGACCCTCATAAAGCCTGATCTCTGGCCTGCAGCCCCCAACCCACCCTCGCCCAGCACCTCGACTGAACAATGAAGTTACACATTTAAAAAATTCACACCTTCCCCATCCCCCACTTCTCCACCGTCTTCCCTCGTTAAAATCGAACTGCATAAGGCCCTGCTGAGCCACAGCAGGTCCTTGTGCAGGATCAGGCATGCTCCTGTGGTAGCAGCATGCAGAGTCCTAGCAAGAGGATGAACTCACCCCAAATCCCAGAGGTGGCAAGGAAAGTGCTATTCTTATCATAGGGATATAAGGAAGGACCAACCTCCACTTTTTTACTGAGAAGTTTGGTCAGCAAAGTGTACGCTTGAGGGTGGATTCACAGATGGAAAACGTACTCAGCTCCAGGGCTGCACAGGAAAGGTGGGATGGGCTGGGAATGACCACAGCACACAATGTACAAACATCTGGTATTTTATTAAGCCAGTCACTGTGTTCAGACCACGGTCAGACACATGCCGAGAGCCTCAGCCCGTCCTCACCCAGCTGGGCCCCACGTCCCTTGTCCCTCAGTAAAAGCGATCCCCTCTGGCTCTGCAAGCCCGTGTGCTACAGGAGGGCTGAGGAGAGGTGATTGTCCCTCGCCTCGAACCTACAGTCCCCTCCCTGCCAGCGGCAAGGCCAGCAACATGGTCCCTGTGCCAGTCTGTCTTGTCCCGCCAGCCTGGCCAGGGCTGTTGCACAGCAAGAAGGAAAACAGCCCTAAATTGAAGATGCAAGATAAAACTCGAGGCATTGTGGGTGGCCTCAAGCCAAGCAAGAATGGGAGCAGAGGAGCTGCTTGGAACAGCCCATGAAACCATTGAGCAGAAGTGACTCCGTCCACCACGGTGTGGGGACAGCCCAGCCAGCCTCAGCCACCACAGACCTGCGTCCTCCCAGCGTGGGGTCACCCCAAAAACCCTCAACAGCTCAACAGGGTGGTAATGAAGAGAAAAACCAAACCAAAGAAACACACAAAAATACACGAAAACCCTTGTTTTCAGCCCACAAGATGGTTTTTCTGTTTGCTCTCCTTCCCAGCACAGTGGGCACTACCAGACTGGCTTACAGCTGCTCTGGAGCAGCACTGCAAGAAGAGCCATGACCAGAGACTGCAATCCTGCCTGATGCTCTCTTGATGAGATAGCTCACAGTTCTGGCTTGGCTGAGGATGCACAGGGCAGGGGACTCTCAGGAAGCCCCCACTGCAGCACCACAGGAGCCACAGGCTGCACAGAACCTACCACAGACCGTTGTGTTTGCTTCCAGCCCAAGAGCCACTTCACATCAACGACCACCATGCCAGAGAAGGAATGCAGTGGCCCTTGGACAGAGCAGATCTGTTCAATTTATCCCCAGGGAGGAAACTCCAGCTTATTCTGAGTGCTGCGATGGGGGCTGAAAAGTGCCTTCCTTTACCCCGATCCTGGGGATGACACGTTGAGTCCCCTGAGGCTACAGCTGCTGGAGGACACTTACATGCCATCTCCCCAAGGCTGCTCTGCAGCCACAATGCTCCCACACCGTGGAGTCTCCCAGTTTTTCAGCTCCGTGTATTCCTGACTGAGGACACAAATCCAAAAACCATTCACCAGGTCCTCAAGCACGGTTGCGCGCTCTGGAGAGGCGGGTGGCACAGGGACCCTTCCGGTGCCCTTTTCAAAGGTCACAATCCCTCCCGCTCCAGCCCAGAGTGGAAGGCACCATGGGAGCAGTCAGGATTCCCCATTGCACAGTGAAGGCATATTGCTCCCCTCCAGATACGCAAAACCTCAGGGAATATTAAACCAACCCCTCCGGGGACCAGAGCAGTGACTAAGGGACAGTTGTGGGCAGCCCCTACTATTGCCATGTGGCCCCACGTGGGCTCACAGCCACTCCACAGCCTCTGGTTACAGAAACAGAGTTTATTTACTTTTGTTCTTAAACTGTGTCCTGTGCCCACACAAGGCCTCAGAGACTCGGGACATGGTTCCTCCTCAGCCTGCCCAATTGTGCAACACTTGGCTCTCAGCTGCCACCCTGCATGGCTGTGGGACCTGCGTGAACCAGAACACTTGCCATCAACTGAAACACTTGTCATCAGTGAGACAGGAATTCCCTCTGGGCTGCTGCTTTACCTCCTCTCAAGATCCAGCCAGGACCAAAGGAATGCTCGACCCAGCGTGAAGCTGAGGACTGCTCCCAGCTCCTCACTGCTTTGACCATGGCCCAGCAATGCTTCTCTTCACCAATCCCAAGTGCAGCCACAAGGGTGACACTGAGGCTCTCAGGACACACACACTGGGCTCAGCCACGGTGACTCCCAGACTCGTCCGCTGTGCCTGGCAGCCAGGATTCTTCAGCAGCAGGAAAAAGCAGAGCACACCAATTCTCCGTGCCCCCCGCCAGACAAGGAGGGTTTCACCTCAAGAACAGTCTCACAAGGTGATTCCCCTCTCTTTTTCTGCCCCATCAAACAGAAATAACGAGCTACAAAACAAATGGCTTCAAATAAAGCCACTGGAGGGAAGAGTGACTGCGAGCTTCACAACCCATCTAAGATCTCCAAGAATTCCCAAGGTGTGCCCGAGTCCTGCTGTCCTGCACATGACATTTTCTTGGCTTAGCCAAGCAAAGCATTGAGAGTTTCAGGAAAAGCTGTAAAAGGGAAAATCCTACAGGGAAACTGCAGTCCCTCACAATCAGCCTGTCAGCCTCCAGCGATGGACTGGCTGTACCATGGAGGTTGGCATTTCCCTCTGCTGTGCTGCAAAGGAGCTGGAACTGGAATAGAAATGAATCCTCTGGTACTTGTGCTGGTACTTTGAGTTTTTACCTGAAAACAAGGAACATCCTGCTCCTGCAGTACAACACACCATGCTTGGAGCCTGCACAGACTGGAGTATGTGACTCAAGTTTCTCATGTTACACTCCAGCTGTAGCAGCTTCTGGCTGGCCCTAGTGAGAACACAGACAGGTAGAAGACTCCAGTGGTTTGTCCTTGCATAGCTGCTGCTGATTCATGTGGATGGAGACATCTGTTCTACGGGCACACACGGCAAGAGGGAGCATGCCCAGCCCCTCTCCTGCTGCCCTGTGAGCAACCTGCAGCTTCATATCCAAGCACCGGCCAAGTGACAGCGTGTCAGACACAGGTTGCATGAGATGCTGTCGGGATGGAGGTCTGCGGGGTCCCTTACAGGTCACCTTGGGAACCAGCTCTTCCAGCATCTGTCCAGGTAGCATCAGCCCTCCTGTATGGGATGCGAAAAGCACGGAACAGTCTGTGAGCTCAGTCCTCCCAAGCACCAGCGGTCACGGCACTGCCTCTGCTGGCCCAGAAGAATGTAACAAAGGGGGACACAAACGCTCCAGCTCTGTCACCATCTCTAGCATGGCATTGCAGCAGTGGTGCATTGAACAACCAGCAGAGGACAATGGCTTGGAGATTCTCCTTCCTCCTCTGCACCCCAGTGGAAGATTTAGGGGGAAAAAGGGGGAAAAAAAAGTATGAAAAAGAGGCTTTGGGTCCTTTGGAGACATCCCAGGGTTGCAGTGCTCAAGCCAAGCATTTGAGCCTTATTGGTGTTTAAATCCCACCCAGCTCCTTCTCTCTCTTCCAGCAGTTCTGCTGGATTCCTCCTTTTCTCCAAGGTCTAATGCTGGAAGCAAAGTGGGAGAGACAAGGGGGAGAGGCACAAAGTCCTGTAGCCTCCCTGAAGCAGCTCAGCCAAGCTCGTGTTGCTCATGAAGCGTGCGGCTCCCAGGGAGAGCAGAGTGTGCACCATGGGGCTGCTCCCTCCTCGCAGGCCAACATCCCTTTGCACTGCGCCCGCTCCATGGGGGTCTGGGAAAGGAAATAAATATGCTTGTCCTAAGACAAAAAAAAATTATATTAAGAGCTTTCCCCCCCTTTCAAATAGCATAATTGTTTCCTTTTCTTTCTGACATTGGAAGAATATCCAGAACCCCAGGGGAACTCCTCTTTTTTCTTTTTTTAATACTATTTGTATATGAAAAACTAAGAATTAAAAGGAAAAACCACTGAAAAATAATTAATTCAAAAGGGGCAGGGGGAAGGAGGGGAGGTTGGGGAAATACTATCTGCTTTTCTGTCCCCAGATTGCTGAACAAGAGCAAAACACTCTTTGGATCTTCTTTCCCAAGCCAGAGGGTTCTGTTTCTGCCACGCTGGTTTGGTTTCGCTGAAGTCAATTCCACACTTTGAACCACCGGCCTGTTTCTGCTGGCCAAGCAAGCTTTAGGAGGAAGGAGGAGGATGAAGGACTGCCCATCTCTCGCCCATCTCTGCTGACTGGGAGAAGGGCAGAGCTCTGCCCCGGCCATGCCGAAGGGCCTCTCTCAGAGCAGCTGGCGCCATCGGAGCTGTACAACCATCTGGTCAGGATGGAGGTGGAGGGTGTCAGTGTGCGCGCCCACATTGGATTTTTTTTTTTTTTTAAATTTGTTTGGGTAGGTATTTTTGTTGCTGTTGCTGCTGCTGCTTCTTCGTGTCTTAAGTGTCACCCAGATTGTTGTTTCCTTCGTTCAGATGCTGCACGTTCCGAGAGGGGGAGAGAAAGGTTCACCAACCCGATGCCTTTCTGATCATCAGCCCATCTCTTTCCACTGCTTGTAGAACTCCAGAACATTTTTTATCTCTATGCTGGCGTTGGCAGCTGCCTGGATGGCAGACTGCAAGCAAACACAGACAAAACAGGTGGTTAATTTTTAACTTGCCCTGTCAAGACAGCTGCCATTCCCAACCTGGGGACTCTCCGGCAGCCTGACACAGCTGGAAGGTCAAATCCTCCCAACTCTTGTTGATCTGGTGCAAGAGGCCTGCACAGACATGAAATTCAATTCTCCCACCTCTCCCAGAATTCTCTGTACCACAAAAATCAAGAAGCCTTGAAGG
Organism: Grantiella picta; assembly: GCA_013397955.1. Taxonomy (NCBI): domain Eukaryota; kingdom Metazoa; phylum Chordata; class Aves; order Passeriformes; family Meliphagidae; genus Grantiella; species Grantiella picta. Next base: position 42,641 of record VZRM01006851.1, on the reverse strand, counting down.
AATCTCAATGTATAAAGTAACTTTGGAGAACCCAGGATGGTTATCAGCCAAGGCAAAAAATATTAAAAAAAAATCTCTTGCCTATTGATCATATTTTATCCTTGCTAAGAAGGAGAATGACTCAGCTCAGCCTGACAAGAGCTACTGACCTGCATGGGCACCGAGAACATGCTCGGGTCCTCCAGCTGGAAGCCTGTGATGATGGTTACCATTCCTGTGGTGTCGTCCTCTCCACTCCCCTGGGACACAGTCAGTTGTTTGCAGCTGTCCAGTATTTTATAAAGATTCCTGACAGGAAAGAGAAACAGAGGGGAAGGTCAGTCGAGAGACCACATCTGCTCAGGAGGATAAGTGGGAAGTAGGGCTGCTTTCCTGTTTCCCTTAAGGACTTTTCTGAGACCCTTTTAAACTGAGTGCTTGGTGTAAGATGCACAGATGGACGTCCCTACCGCCAGGGAATTTCATCATTACTCACATAGAACAAGCTCTGCAACAGATTCCAGTGCTAACACCTCTCCCCAAAGCCACCTGCCTGCTGGGAACTGGGCTCAGACACCTTCAGATGCTGAAATCTTACCAGGCATCTAAATCTTGTCTCTTCAATTTATGCCTCTCAAAGCTCTTCCCAACATCTTTTTGGCAACGAATGTACCTAAGGAGAGAGCAGAGCCTCTGAGCTCATATGGAGAATGTCACACAGCCTGAAGTCAGTGCTTCACAGCAGCTCCTCTGGGTGCTGCAGGGCTTCCACCAACCCAAATTTAACACACAAAGGTCCATCCAAGGAATCCTCTGTGAATCCCTTTGATTACCTCCCTGCCTCACCACCGCTCTGGCGTGCTGCCCACAGTACCACGCTCAAGCCCACCAGCCCTGATACTGGCCTGAAAGATGCAGTTTGTTCTGTCAACTGTGCTTCTGCAGAGCACCCGGGCACAGTCCAGCTCTTCCAGCACTCTTAGTGCAGTGGTCACTGCTCCAGTTTATACAGCGACAGAGATGCAACTCCCCCATTCCTCAGAAGCAGCTGCACTTCACAGCTGAGCAGCAATTACCAGCACATCTTGAGAACCAGCTGCTGAATCTGCTACTTTGCTACCTTCCCATTCCCAAAGTCTGGTTTTCCCTCAGCCCATTCCTCACTCTGATCCAAGGGATCCACAGCCTGCTCCACCCCAAAGCCCACCCATTCCAAAAGCAAGGAAAAATCCCACCCCTCTCCTGCTCTCACCTGTTTCCCTTTTTAAATTCTGCCTCCAGATACCGAATGCTGTCCCTAGCACCGGCATTCTCCTTTTTCAGGAAGTCTAGGCCATCGATAACTACCAGAAAAAAACAAAACAAAACCATCTTGTTTACAGCTCTGCAAACGAATCCAGTGGCATCAAGTACTCCCAGTTCCACAGAACTCTGTCCAATGCATAGCTGCCACAGGAGAGGCAGAGGGGGAACAGGACCTCTCTCCTCTCAGCTGTTCTGACACACTCTGTCAAAATCCCAAGCATAGAACAGGTCCCAAAAGCAACACATTGAAACGGTGCTGCAACTGCTCCAGATGAACTCAAGGATAAGAGTAAGAAGAAGGAAAACCACCACCCGGGCCCCTGGGGCTTGCTCCCAGCATGGAGGGGATGGGGCAGGCTGCCACTGTTACCTGCTGGTTACCTGCTATAGAGTCCCCATACCTGTCCGAGGGATGATGATTATGAACCTCCCACTAGTTGCCAGCTGCTTGACAAGAGCCAGGTGCTGGCAGAGGGCCTGGGTGTCCGGGACAAGGTAGGGAGACATGGCTGACTGCGCCTTGGGCTGCTGGAGACTTCCCTCCAGCTGAGACACTTCCAGCTGAGAACACACATGCAGAGACACTTGCTTCACATTTATGCTGAGACAGACCATCAAACACGGAAAGACTTGCCCTGCAAAGCTTCATTGGGCCCTTCCAGCTACCAAGCACCCAGAACAGAGCACTGGATGTAGCAGAGGTTCAGCAGGAAATGACAGTCCCACTCTGCACTGCCCAGTGCTGCCCTACCTCTATACGTAGAGAGTACTCTGAATAGTTTTGGGCACCTTAATATAAGAGGGACATCAAAGTATTAGAGAGTGTCCAGAGAAGGATGACCAGGATGGTGAAAGGCCTCAAGTGGCTGAGGTCACTCAGTTTCCTCAGCTTGGAGCAGAGAAGGCTGAGGGTGACCCCCCCATCACAGCCTACACCTTCCTCAAGGGGGTCAGCAAGAAGGAGGTGCTGACTTTCTCTCTCTAGTGACTAGCAATAGGACATGAGGAAATAGTTCATTCAATTTCCAGCTTCATTGCTGCATCAGGGCAAGTTCAGGCTGAATATTAGGAAAAGGATATTCCTACAGAGGGTGGCTGGCTTCTGGAACAGGCTTCCCAGGAAAGTGGTCATGGCACCAAGCCTGCAAGAGCTCAGGGAGCTCCTGGACAACACTCTTGGGCATTCAGTTTAAAGCAGCCCTGTGAGGAGCAGGGACCTGGACTCCATGATCCTTATGGGTCCCTTCCAACTTGAGATATTCTACAGTTCGGTCTATGCAGAATGGACTTACTGCCTCTGCATGGGACAGGAGCAGAGAATTTACACTTCCCTTCCCAGGTTCTGACATTCCAGCCACTACCCTGCTGGTTTTCATGCTGTAACCGGCATCTCCTACCTGCAGTGAACTAGCATCTCCTACCTGCAGTCGAAGCTGAGCCATGTCTCTCATGAGCCTGTTCCGACGAGCTTCCTCTGCAGCCTAGTTGCAAAACCAAACTTCCATATCAGTTCACAGGAAACACACCAGCTGACACTAGCACACACTTCCAGAAACACAGGGTGAAAAAGGGGACACTGAAGTAGCTTTAGGGAGCAGAACTTTCATCTCCTCCCAAAGAAATGTGATTACAGTTATAACCTAATAGTAATCTACAGAAAACTGTGCCGAGTGCAGAGAATTCATCCACCTCTGCCAACTCACCATGTGAAACTGGGCCTGGGCCTGGTGCAGCAAGTTGTCCTGCTCTGACTGTGCTATGCTGATGAAGATCCCAAGCTCCGAGTTGAACTGCAGGATGCTGCCTTGCAAGTGGGTAATGAAGTGGCCAAAGCTCCGAATGCAGCAGATCCGCACGATAGACTGCAAGGAAGCAGCAGGCAGTCACCAGCCACAGCAACCATGGGGTTGCAGCCTGAGGCAGCGCTGACCCGCAGCTCATGCTTTTGAAAAAGGCAAGAACTGCTATTAAACGCCTAATTCTGATGGATGCTTCTGATCTCTTCTGAAGTCAGTGACTGAACGAGGAGCCTGTGGGAAAGGCTACAGCTGGCCAGAAGTTTCAGGGGTGCCGGCAGTCTGGGCTTCCTCAACCCAAGCAAATCTTAGCAAACATCAGCAGCGTAACCCCCTGCCCCGCTCCATAAATCTCTGCTGAGGCCTTCATGTTGGAGAAGATGAATAGAAAAGCCTTATAATATAATTGCTTTCATGATTACCTGGCAAAAAGATGCTGAAAAGGCTCTGAGTTACTGAACAACTAGAAGACAATAGTATAGCCGACTGAAGGTAATCCTGCTTCTTGATGGAACAATGCCTTCTGCCTGCAGGCAGGTCCAAGGGTCAAAGCATACCCTGCCTGCTTGGCAGAGAGTCTAAAAAGCAGTTTTTAGAGTTTAAAATATAACCCCGTATGGTAATGCGATGATTCTTACAGGTTACATGTAAATGTTGTAGAGTCTGTAGCTTGTCTTAGATTGGTTAAAGAGAATTAGAATATTCAACACAGATGATTTATTGTATTGTAAACGGCAAATCGGTCTCTTTTTTGCCTCTCTCTCTCTCTCTTGCTTCTCTGACCTGCTTTGCGCTGCATCTTGCAGCCTAGCAGGCCTCTCACACCCACGCTCCTTTACAATAAACTCCCATGCTCTAAAACCCAGCTTTAGAGATCTCATTTCTATTCCATACTCATAACCAAATCCCACAGAGTTAAATCCTACACCTTCAGTGCTGGGAAAAGGAACCATATAAAACAACAACCCAGGTCTGACTTTTTTCAGGATTTACTCCAACTCACCTCCTCAACTGCTGAGAAAACGGGCCTGTCCTGCTCAAAGTTAAACCTCTTGTGTGCATTTTTCAGAGCAGGGAGATTGCGCAGGGCCACATCTTCAGGGAGCAGCAGGCTGGCCTTCAGGTCTGGGAGCTCAGCATCACTCAGGATGTCCTTGACTTCATCACACAGGGCCAGCCCTGGAGAGGAGGGACAAGAAAGAGAACAAAATAACTGATGAGGGGGCAAAGAGGAGATCTGGTTTAAGGCACATGATCTGTAACGGTCACAGGCAGAGGTGTTAAGGACACGTCCTGTGAGCATGTGCTTAAGGAGGAACCACAAGACCACGCAAAATATAAAGAGCAATTCTCCCAAACAGTCTGCTGAGGGACTCTGGAAAATCTCCTGTTTGGAGGGATAGCTTTCCCACTTATTCCAACAGATGAGCAACCCTGTTTAAACTATGCTTCTCACGAACCATGGGAATCTTTAGGCTCAGCCCTGAAGAGGCACAGGGCACATCATGAATAGCTGGAGCTCCAAAACTATTTTTCAGGATTACCATGACAAAATCACAGCCTTGCTTCTGCTTCTGGCACTCAATTTCACTCCTGCTAGCCACCCCTGGATTCTCACACGTTGGTGTCACTGTTTCAGTACGTTGCCAGACATATGAATGCATTAATATAGCATTTTTTGGGTGTGATTTTTGGGACTGTCTGTCAGGGCCAGGAGTTGGACTCAATCCTGGAAGCGAGGGGGTGTCTTCCAACTCAAGACGTTCTACGATTTTATGATTCTAAAGACTATGGGACAGTATTTAACTGGAACGGTGTTTAAACAAAAAAACAACACATGTATGTGTCACTTCTTATTGTACTTATAAAAACTGCTACTAGGAAGTCTCCCTCCCCGGCCTCTCTCACACACCCTGGGAATCACTGATGACTAGGCTTGGTGAAACATGACACTGCCACTTCCTTCTCCAGTACCTGATTCCTGGAGGTCTGCAGCAGAAGGCAGAAGGTTCAGGAGCACAGACAGCCTGTTCCACAGGCTCTGAGAGCTCTGCAGGAACAGAACACAAAAGGCCACAGAAAATGTCAAGACAGACATACACAACAACCGGACTGCTTAGGTCTTCCAGCATCTCACAACCCTCAGAATGCTTTATGAACAGTAAAGCTCACTGTCCTTCTTAGGTCCAGATTAGCTTAATTCAACTGGTAGGGGACATAACATCACCCTCCACCCAGGACTGAGGCCATGGCTCCAACCAGCCCAGGGAAGCTGACCAGACACAACCTTATAGCGAGCCCTGACATCATCCCCACCTGAGCACACATGATGATGAGGTCCGTGTTTGTCCTCAGCCAGTCCAGGAACACCTTGACAGTGAGCAGCAGCCCCTCATTGGTCACAATCTCCAACTTCTCCTGAAGGGATCGCTCATTTCTGCAGGATTTGTTACTTGAAATGCTTTCCTCGGAGTCAGACACATCATCTGGAAAACAAAGGCAAGCGCAAGATGGCAGCTGTTAAACCCCCCGAGAGGCCAAGTCCTGAGGGTATCAGAACAGGACTGGGCTGGTAAGAGTTGAGTTGAACTACTCAGTATCTCCACACATCCTCACAAAACCAGTCCCTGTCCCCTGTGCTGTTACTAGAGTGTATCACTCCAGCATTTCCTTCCTCCTTGGGAGAAGAAAGTTAAAATCTCCCTCTGAAGGTTTGACCAATGCCTAACCTGTGCAGCAGCTTCCCAAGAGGCTTGCTGAAAGAGTGGGGCAGCACGTGCCGGCACAAGGAACAGAGCAGTTCCTGCCCGGAACAGATCCCCAAGGCCAACATGCTTCCAGCTTCGGGCCAGGAAAGAGAAGGAAATGGCAGGGCTGTCCTATGAGTCAGGGCCCGGAGAATTTTAAATATTGAACATATTCTTTGCACTCTTCCAATTCTCCAGACCTGAGGATCTCAAAGCCATTGCCAGTGGAATCACATGTGACACGAGTGACCTGAGGTCAAGATGGGAATCAATGACATGTTTTGCTACAGCCCCTTATTTCAAGTGCTGCCATTGCTGCCTATTAGCACAGCTATGGGCATTCCATAAACCCTAGGAATAACAAGGAAGTGGGTTATTTATTCAGAACCCACCCCTGACAGTGTTACACCATGAAACAGCAGTTTGGATACAGCACAGATAATGAGAGCTCGAAGCTAAGAAGTACTTCCTATACCTGTAAAGGTATTGTGGCCACATGTTCCTAGAGCTGCAACACCTAGATAACCACTGAGGGAAAGGGTTAAACAGACCAAAGCCCATTTGTTTCTTCCTTTACCCCCCATCTCTTTCACGTGGCCATGAAGCAGTGCTGGGAACCAGTCAACACTGACATGGTCTGATACTGTCCCTTCAAATCCCGGCCCAGGCAAAGCCTGAATCTTGCCAGTGCTGTAGGCCAGCTGGATTTGGCAGCAGGATGCAGAATGTTTCCTTGCTCCAGGGAAGCTAGGAGGAATGACAAACAAGACTGAACAGGCCCATGTGGTTTTACGTGAAATACAAACAACTCCCTGTAGTGCATCAGATCTCCCTTTCCAGCTGTTTTTGCCTAGAACATCACTCAGTTGTGTAAGTTGGGTGGTAATGGAGACATTGAAGCTCCATCTGCTGTGCATCTCCCAGAGGTTCAGCATGGAACACCCAGCGAGGCACATTCAAGGAGTCACAGAGAGACCCTTGACGCCTCTCACATGCACCTGGGTCACATCTTACACACAAACTCCTACATGAGCTTTGGGTTGATAATCTGTCATCTCATGGAGAACCTCCTGTCCTCCAGCTGCACTGGATGTCACCAGATGCAATAGTAAGTGTCTGATTAGATATTTCACAAGGGAAAAGGCAAGATGCAGTCTCGAATACCTGCTGGAATAATCCTCTGGAGCCAACATGGCTTCACTAAGGCAAATCATGCTTCATAAATTTACTGGCCTTCGACAATGGGGTTACAACAGTGGAGGATGAGGGAAGAGCAACTGATCTCATTTACCTGGGTTTGTGCAGAGCATTTGACACTGTCCCATACAACATCCTTGTCTCTAACTGGAGAGACATGGATTTAATGGATGGACCACTTGGTGGACAACAACCTGGCTGGACAGTCATAGTTAAAGAGCTGCAGCCAACAGCTCAATGTCAAAGTGAGAGAGCAGTGATGAGGACCATCCTCAGGAGCTGGGATTGGGACTGGCACTTCTTAACATCTTTGCTGGTGTCACAGACAGCGAGATCAAGTGCACCCTCAGCCAGTTTGCTAACAACACTGAGTTGTGTGACGGGGTCACATGCTGGAGGGAAGGGATGGCACCAGAGGAACCTGGACAGGCTGGAAAGGTGGGTCTGTGCCAACCCCAGAAGCAACAGCAAGGGCATGGGGAAATGTTGCCACCTGCATCGGGGCAGCCCCAAGCACAAACACAGGCTGGAGGAGAATGGACGAAGAGCAGTCCTGAGAAGGATTTGGAGTGTGAGTTGACAAAATAGCTCAGCGTGCCTTGGCAACGTGCACTGACAGCCTAGAAAGCCAACACTGTCCTGGGCTCATCCCCAGCAGCAGGGGCAGCATGTGAAGGTTGGGATTCTGCCCGTCTGCTCTGGTGAGACTCCCCCTGCAGAGCTGCCTCCAGCTCTGGTGCCCCAGCACAGGAAGGACATGGAGCTGCTGGAGTGAGTGCAGAGGAGGCCATGGAGATGATCCAAGGACTGGAGCTCCTCTGATCTGGAGACAGGCTGGGAGAGTTGGGAGTGTTCAGTTTAGAGATGTAAAGGCTCCAGGGAGACTTTGGAGCTCATTCCACTGCCTACAGGGGCTCCAAGAGAGCTGGAGAAGAACTTTGACAAGGTCCTGGACAGGACATGGGGGAATGGCTTTAAACTGAAGGATCGTAAATTTAGATAAAGTATTGGGAAGAAATTGTTCCCTGTGAGGGTGATGAAGCTCTGGCACAGGTTGCCAAGAGAAGCTGTAGCTGCCCCAACCCTGGAAGTGTGCAAGGTTAGACTGGATGTAGTTTGGAGCAACCAGGTCTAGTGGCAAAGGGATGAAACAAAATGGGCTTTAAAGTCCCTTCCGAATGAACCAGCCTGTAAGCCTGTGATTATCAGAGCTGCTCAGTGTTTAGTCTGCAGAGCAAAAGTTGTTCTGGTAACCCTGGCTGGCCACAGGTGTTTCCTTTGCTCAGTGCACATATCCCTGGATGCTGGGCAGTAAAAGCAAAGCTCCTCCGTCAGGAAATGCCCAACCCAAGGCCTGCCCCCTACCTGTGCAATCAGCTCCTCCAAACCTGGCCAAAGGAGAGCTTGCACCATGGTGAATTTAGTAAATAGACTGCTACAGTTTGCAGTTTTCTACATAAAACTCCAATAACAAGGCCCTTACCTTGCTCTGTCAAGCTGGGCTTCTCCAGATCCCCATTGACACATGGCTTGCTCTCTATCCCGTCCTTCAAGGCAGGTGGCTCACTGTTTGGTTTCAGGAGGATGTTGCTGAATGTGGGAGCCAAACGAAAGCAGCGTTTGGTCTGGAACAGCTGGGTGGACATGGCCTGGAGATTACTGGCTATGCTTGCATCATTAGTGCTCAGGGAAGCCGGCCCATTGACTGCTGGATCTACAGCCTCAATTTTAGAGATGCTTGGGGTCTTGGAGTCCCCCAGCCCACTGCCATCCACACAGTTTTCTAAGGCCTCTTTGGGCCCACTTTTGCCTTGGCCAATTCCCTCCTCACCCGGTTCATCCTCCATGTCCTCCAAGTCAGACCGAGATTCTTGGCTGTTCATGTCGGAGTCTGTCTCCACATCAAAAGCAGCTTCTGCTTCCTCATCACTCTTCTCTGAACCACTCTCTGAGCCATCACTGCCCTTGATGGAGCCTTGGCTGGAGTCAGAGTCAAAGCCCTCACTCAGGTCACTCTCATCCACGTTCTGCGGGTGGCGGCGGCGGCGCAGACAAGAGAGGCGTGAGTATTTTTTGCTTTTCTTGCAGTCATTCTTCCGTTGCTCCTCACTGGGCTGATGATTAGCTAACTCAGCTTCAGCTTCCTTCTCAATTGAGTTCACAGGCTCCCGTGGCTCCTGGTCATCTGCATTTACAGGGAGAATACAAGTTTAAGTCACAGTGTGTTCCACAGGCTGCTGCTTGCTAGTCCTGAGCCCAGGGAACCAGGGCTGCAAACTTCAGCCCTTACTTCCATCAGTCTTCCACCACAGAATAAGCAACCTCAGAAGAAAGACATACTTTCTAAAGGCACCCTGGAAGCCCTGGGACGCTGGGATTCCCACTGCTCCAGCTGGGCCACTCTGCTACCAGGCAGCCTCAATGCTGAATGCTGCTAAACCAGCATAAAACGCAGGTGAATTCTAACTCTCCTCCCCAGCTTTCTACAGTCAAAGAGCCGAGCGATCCACCAAGCAGGGCAGGGACATGCGCTCTCTAACTACTCTGAGCTGACCCAATCCCTTTCTTGACCAACATCTCCCAGCTTTTCCAGCAGCCTTGGATTACCTTGACAGCTTCAAAACCCACAGAGAAGGGGTTGTTCATTGTTGCTTTTACCAGGAACTCCCTCACTCTGCATTCAGTGAGGTATTGCAAATGGACTGTTTGCAGGGGGAAAGGTTCAGCAGTTTTATTTTCTGCTCAATAAAATCCCCCAGAAATTCAAGAGCCACCCTTGTCTGAGCAGAGCTGAGGGATGTTGAGAGTGCTTGTCTCCTTCAGCCCCACTCAGCCCCCTTCTGTCTCCCTCAGCCCAGGTGTTTCACCTGAGATCATCTCCTCAGTGGAGGAGGAAAGCAGCCATTAAACAACAACAAATAGAGAATAAAGTCTCGGATTGGGGTAATCAGATGATGAATGAGCTGCCAAGAGATAGAGAAAGCAAACTCCTTATAAGGCAAAAAACATGTCCATTCTGCAGCGATTCAGATACTCAGAAGGAGCATCCAAGTGGAGATGGCTCAGCACATCACCCATCTTTGGGGATTTCAGACCAGCAGTGAAAGATCAAGACACCTCTGCAGTACAAAACCCGTGCCAAGGGGAGAAAGAAAGGAGAGAATGGGAAGAATGGGGAAAGCCAGCCCTATAGGCAGGCAGGCTGGGAGACCCAGGCGCTGCTGTCTCTGTTCTCTTACCTGTGCCATCACTCCGAAAGGCTGGGACAGGATTTTCCCCTTCTTCTAGCTCTGCCTGGAGGCGAATATTGACGTGATTTATCAGGTGAGAGAAGAGGGCCAGTGTGAAGGCAATGGCTGCACTGTACTGCTTGGAACCTGCAACCAGACAGCACAGTGAGGTGGAGGAGGTGAGCACTAGGCCACAGCATGAATGCCAGTTCAGACAGCATCTCCAGCCTAACTGCACTTGTGCTGGATGTTCACCACAAAATTTTCAAACAAAGCACTGGTTACCTGCCCTCTTGAGGCTGTGAACGCTCATAAGGCAGATTATCACCATGCGAAAGATCAGGAGATCAGGAAGGAAGGAGTAGCCACTCTCATACTCGTCTTCGTCTTCACTAGTTGAGCTCAGGTTAGGAGGAGAGGGCAGGTAGAACAAGCACAGGTTGAAATCCTCCAGCACAGACTGGCAGAGAGATGTCAGCTCAGAATCCAAAGAGCTTAAAAAGAGTGAAAAATAAATAAGAATTATTAACTCAAGGCCCATGCTCCTGGCAATGTCTGCCCAGAAACTGACCCAAAACTGGCAGTTATGCTGTCCTTTAGCTCTAGGCAGGATGAAGCACCAGGGAATGTACTGCAGGCAACAACAGCTACGGGAAGCAAGTGACATTAATCAGATTGTGTTTTCCTCTTCAAAGCTGCAAAACTGAAGACAAACAATACCTAGAGATGGGCCACCAAAAACCAGATGAGTTTCCCCCCCTGGAAGCTCTGCAATGGCCATTAAGATACACACGGCACTTAAATGCTAAAGGGAACAAAAACTCTAGATGCACTGCTCAGCAGAAGTATTACACTGCCACACACATGGGACTCAGCTTTTCCTCCTCACATGTCTCTAACCTGCAGCCCTGTAAGAATATTCCAAAATCCTCTATAGCTATTCAGTCCTTCAAAGGAAGTGTCCATGAAATCAATCCAATGGGCTATGGGAGCCTCCTAGTTACAAAACAGACCTGCCTGTGAAACTTACAGCAAAGCCTTTTCAGGGGAAAGCGTGCTTGGGAAATTGAAGTGATTCCTAAATTTCTTATGTGTTAAATACATGTTGAGTGTATATTAAAGGAGCCTTGTAGTTCTATCTCAGTATAAGGCAGGATTGGAAAGCCAATTGGGCTGCATGAGCAAGGGCAGAGGCAGCAGACTGAGGAAGTGTTTTCCCTCTTCATTTGACACTCACAAAGTGGCATCTGGAGCACTGTATCTGGCGTTGGGGTCCCCAGGACAAAAAAGACACCAGACAAAAACAAACTGGACTTAGTACAGCAGAGGAACAGAGAACATGACCTATGAGAAGAGACAAAGAGAACCGAGTTTGTTCAGCCTGAAGGACAGAAGGCATGGGGGATGTCTTCTGTTTACAGATGCCAAACAGGTTTTTACAGAGGACCAAGTAAGGCTCTCCTTAGTGGTGCACAGCAAAAGGAAGAGAAAGTATGGGTACACACTACAGAAAACAAAAATGAGACTAGATGCAAGAAGAAAAAAATTCCATGGTGAAGGTGGTCAAACACTGGAAAGGGGACCAGAAAGGTGTGGGATTTCTGTCCTTGGATCCAGTTAAAACCTCAGTGTGATGAGGGCTCCGAGCAAGCTCATCCAACTTCACATCTGTATCTACCTTCACAGTGAACACTATTTTGGGGAAGTACTGGACCCCCAGAAAGTCCCTTCCAACCTAAACCATTCCATGATGAATTTAACTGTGGCCTGTATCTAAGCCCTTTAAAACACCTGCTCTGTTTTAAGCAGTAAGAGTTTAATTTACAATCATCTGAAAACCTCCCAGCAGAGAAAGATAAAATCCAATAAAAAATCCAAAAGCCCAAAACCACACAGCTGTACAAAGCTTCCCATTTTTTCTAACACAACCAGGTTTTGGTGTTTGTTTCTTTGAACAAGGTGTTTGGTTAGTGACTTCCAAGTGCAATGAACAGCCCCACACACGTGGGGTTCCCCAACACTTTGCTGTCCCATCAGCCTGAATCCAGGGCTTGCCAGGAAAAAGCATCTGATGACTGCACGGGGGGTAAGCAAACACCGAAGGCACAGTACAGCACAGAGATAGCTGCAAGGCTCAGGAGCTCAACACTCACTCAGGCTGGCTTGATTTAGACAGAGTAACGAAGTATTTAACCCATTGGTATTTCAGCCTCCCCTGGAAGCACAATCTTCTTCATGCTCCATGCACGGATAGCCCAAAGTCTTGGGCCTTTTGGCAGAAAGCCTCAGCACAGGCACTGTTATCCTACAGAAAACCAACCCTTCCAACTCCAAGTGCCTGCTACTGCAAATTGTCAATAGAAGACATAATCTGCCGTAACCTTACCTGCTCTTTGGCTGCAAAAGACTCTGCAGGTACATGAAGCTCACCAGCAACCTCTTAATGTCTTTTCCTCTAAAAAGATGGAGGAGAGAACACTGTAAAGCAGGTGCGCCATCACAGAGATGGGCTGGGCTGACAGAGCTCTATTAACAGGTAAATCAGGTCTCAACTGAAAAGTGCATTCTGATGAAACCGGAGAGAAAGAAGACAGTTTATACACAGCCAACTTTCACCAATATGCCCCAACCCTCATGAACAGTCTCCAGCTCTAGAGGAGAGTGAGAAAATCTCTCAGTGTGAAGTCTACACCCGCCCAGCATTTAGCTTTTCTCCTGAAATTATGACCTGAGAGAGCAAGAATGGGATCTAGAGTGGGGCTCTCAAAATTCTGGGAACAGTCACTGTGCTGAATGGCCTATCTACCAGCTCCACTTCCCACAAACAACCCAGAAGATACACTAGCAGCACTGCAAGCTCTCAGCCTGCACCTCTCCTTTTCTTTCCCTTCTTACCGTTTCTTGCTTGGAGACAACTTCCTGGTTTCACATTTCTTTAGCTGGTGATACATCTTGGCTGCTTTGTCATATAGCCGCTTCAGGTTCCCATAGGCACCTTCGAAGGACACTTCAGACTGGATGCTAAAGCACCAAAACAGGACACAGCAAAAGTTACTTTACTACAAGGCTGCTCACATTTTATGGCTCTAACTTACTATCAAGTCATTCAGGCATTGAGGCATGAGAATGGGTAGCCAGTGCTGCTATCTGAACATGCTGGGCAACTTAACTCCCACCAATAGCTGCAAACCACACTTCAGCTGCTTCACAGCTTCCACCTGCCCTGCTTACACATCTTCTCAAATCATTTCTTCAAGACAGGAAATCCACCCAGCTCATGCCACCGGGTGCCTCCCTCAGCATCTCTACCGCACTTTCAGCCTAGTTCTACAGTCCATGCAAGGGCCTTGGGCAAAGCCCTCCAGGTACAGCCCTGCACAGGTGATTAGTAACCAGAATGACGGTCTGGTATGACTGAGGCTCGCTCTCATTATCAGCCCTGCTCAAGGGTGAACTAAACTAATCTCTTCCCCTTTCCCTAAAATTCATCTGCTGAAAACAGTGCCAAGTTCAAAGTAAGGAGAAGAGGATCTGGCACCCACAGCAGCAGCACACGGCTTCCCTGCCCAGGATGCCCAGATCCACAGGCACTCACCAGCGTAAGTAACAGTAGGTCGCTTCCACATTGTAGTATTTGCTGCCTGCCAATGTCCCCAGTTGGTTGAAGGGCATTCCTGTCAGGAAGGAGAGGGGCAATGGAATTCGCTTGGAATTCTCCAATGGCCCCCTCTAGAAAGCAGATCCTTTTTCTTTTGCTACACTTCCACACAGGAGGAAAGCCAGGAGACACAAACAGTAGTAAGGCTGCAGTACAAATGTCTGGACAACTCAATCCTTCCACCATCCAGAGTTTAGATCCTCCCCACCTTGTGCCTGTTATCTACGTGAGAGAAAAGAGCAAACAACGCCTCCTCCTCTGTATTATTCCACGACACAGACATCATCTTATCAGCATCTGAGAGCTATGTTTCAGCTCCTGGTGGGCAGAAACTTTTGTCACTTTTATTTGGGATCAGCCTATCAAACAGTTCACTGAGAACTCTGCAAAGACAGCACACATAGAGAACATTTGGCTGGAATCACACACTTGAATGTATGACAGGCCCCCTTGTCCAGCACTGATGTGTTCCCAGAAGGAGCCACTTCTGAAGGAGAAAGCAGCACATTAGATTTTTTTTTTTCAGGGTAAAAGGGGAAAGTGGCCAAAAATGCTCTGCTCCTGGCAACGGAGAGCTGGATCTGCCCTTAGCCCACAAGCACAACATCATCACAGTCAGGGAAGTCTGAGCTTCTCAGAGGTTCTCAGATGAGTACAGTGAGGTCACTGGCGAAGAGGACCCTGGCTTTACTCCTCTGTTTGGCTTGCCAGCAAGAGACATTCTCAAAGGAAGCAACTTCAATCAGAAGATAAAACCATTCTGCTCTCAGCTGCAGGATGTAAACCTGACCAGTGTAGTACTACATTGTTTTTACATTGCAACATTATTTTAGCAACTATAAATTCATGGTAAGTCACTCACCAATTTGTGGTGCAACAGAAAGAGCTTGATAATAAAATCGTTCAGCCAGCAGCTCCGTGTCCACGCCTGCCAGCTCATTCTGATAGCGAGCTGAAAGGAAACCACACACCATGCATCAGAAACCCAAAGGCAGCATCTGCTACAGAGCAGCACAGTTTCCTTACAGATTAAAAATACCACAAAACTTGAAATACTGGCCAAGTCAACAAATCCACCAAAGAACTGCTTTTGGCAAACACTGCAACACACAGGGTTTGCCAGGCCTGTCTGAAGCACCTTTCTTTCACCTGCTCACACCACACACTACAACTCCTGCCCCTTCCAGCCATGGGCAGAGCCCACCATGCTTGGAGCATCACATGAACAAAAGGAAGAGGTTCTTCTGCTCCATGTGTTAAGTGCCGACTCATCTATCCTTGAAGTAACTCCTTGAAGAGCTGTGCTCCATTTTCCTGTACCTCAGACTATATTCTACTACAGTAGGATGTGAAATCTAAATCAAGTCAGCTGATTTAGTCAAATATCTGAATGTGGCTAGACTGGACTCTACTAATTTATTTTCTTTCTTTGGTTTTTTTTTGACAATCAGGCATTTTGGAAACCTTAGGTGACAGCACCGTAAAAAGGTGAGCACATTTCTCTCCCACCACTTAGGTATGTCATTCCTACTACCCCCACAAGATATTTATTTGCAATGCCATTTTTAGGCTGATTCATGTGCAACACTAATGCCAAACAGCATTCATCAGCTTGGAGGCCGCAGCCTCAGACACATGCACTTGCACACTTCCAGGACCTGCCTTCCACACAGCTACATTTTCTCCCTGCCTTTACTCCCACATCTTCACAATCTAGGAGCTGCCACACTTCAGGAGGTCGTGACTGTGGGACAGTCATGCCTGCTATAAAAACGATGACACACAGTCAGGCACAATGACAAAGAACCTGGTGCTTTGCAGTGGCAAAACTCTGGATTCAGGCACAGTATTGCCTAAATCTGGTTTTCAGTCCCACTGATGGTGATGGCAGAGGCTTTGTAATGCAAATCACAACTAAGCAATCTGAACTGAACTCGTTCAAAATTTCCTTCACACTGTCCAATGTAAATAAAAGCAATGGCTTCCACTCTTTTACAGCCATGGCTACAGCTGCTTGTCAGCAGCAAACTCCTCATCTATCTGCCCAAATAAATACAAAGCTCCTGCAACTTGTAGCAGTTCAGCCATGATGACTTCAGCTTATGACAGACTGTGACAAAGGTATCAGAGGGAAACAGAATCCACAAGTAATCTTGGCTAGTGCCCAATAGCGACAGCTTCACATGGTACCCGCAGCATTTTTTTCCCATTTTAAAGGCTGCCCTGAGAGGCAATGCTGTCCTTACCTAGATCTCCCAGATAAACCAGACATCGGTGACACGCCATTTGTGCCCACTCCATCTCCTTCTCTGACGCAGACACAGGTTTCTTGCAGCCTACGAGCAAACACAGAATCACTTACAGCACTGGGTGGAGGCTGCTGGGGAGACACAGGAGCTGCCCATGCCTCTGCCCAAGACACCCAAACTAAACCCCCTCCAGTCAGACCCCACTGTTAGCTGCCAGCTGTGCTATCTTGTAGAGCAGCACTGGGTTACTCTTGTTAAAACATGGAAAATAAATGCAGAAAAATACTTAGAGACTCTGCTCTTCACCCACTCCCCTTGGATTCCCTGCTGATGGGGGCAATGTGTGTCATCACATCACCAATAGTCACTGAAATAAATGACTGTCACCTTGTCTACAAAGTCTGCCACAGAGACCTGGCTCCATCTGTCCACAGATGAGAGGACAAAGGCCAATTCCTGTATACAAGATCGTGTGATCATGTTAACACAACACTGAACACAAGTAATAAGGCTGATTTCATGAGCATGGTTAATGAGGCCATTGGATGGCAGCAGGCACAAATCCCTGGAAGCCAGAACAAACTCGGAGCACTGGCACTGGGCAACAGCACATAATGGGGACCCTCTCCAACACGAAGATGGAAACAAACTCATTGTCTCAAGACCAAGATGTAGACTGAAAACTGACCAACCAAAAAGGGAGTAAGTTAAACAAGCAAAAACCAGGACAGAAATATGTGCTGTAGACAGGGCAGCTGGAGTCAGGGAGAACTGCCTCAGGACAACATTGCCTTTTGCAGTTGGGTTCAGAAGGGGAACCGAGATAGTGACGGGCTGGAAGGCACAGCCTGGGAGGAGCAGTCACAGACTTCAGGCTTGTGTAGGGTGCAGGACGCTGGAGGAGACCTCATTGCTCTCTCAGCTTCCTGAGAAGGCGAAGGTGCCAGTCTCTTCTCCCTGGCACCCAGTGACAGGGCACATGGAAATGGTTCAAAAATGCATCAAAGTATTTTTAGATTGGACATGTGGAAGCCTCTCCTTACCAAAGGGTGGTCACACCCTGGAATGGGTTTCCTAGAGAGCTGGTCAATGCCCCAGACCTGTCGGTGTTTAAGAGGCATTTGGACAATGTCCTTGACAACGCTTTAACTCCTGGTCAGCCCTGAGTTTTCAGGCAGTTGGACTGGACAATCGTAGGTCCCTTCCAACTGAAACAGTCTTGTCAACGCTACACTAAATTTATAAAAAAAAAGCTGTTCAGGCAGTGGAAAGTGACAAAAGCAACAGGGAAAGACTGCAGCCAGCTTATCTGAACTAACTGACTCAGTTCCTGAGAAGAGCACATCCCACCTTCCCCCAGCCAGTGGGGCCACAGTTCAGCCAGAGATCAGGAGGCAAAAACGCTGCTGTGCCCGTGTTTCCCCTCTGGAGACTGTCTGCTGCCACCAGGCCACCAGCATCATGGATTCAGGCTGGCTTCAGTCTTCCTGCTGCCAAGGACTAACACCTTCTGGAGGAGAAAGTTCCTTCGAGCAGGATCCCAAAGAAGACTTTTAAGACCAATCCAGTTTGCACTCTGCTTTCTTCCTGACTGAGGCTAAAAGGGTAGACATGAAATCTGGAGGCTGGAGTGACCAGTGAGGAACTGTTCTCACTTATCAACAGGTATTGTACTGATGCCACAAGATTTTTTGCTTTTTAAATATTTTTCATATATTCATAGCTTTGTAGACTACTATTATATTGTATAGTTATATCATTTCTTAGTTTACTCCAGTACTTTTCCAATACTCTGTTAAGACAAATACATTCCTGGAATCTTATTCTAATCTTACTTCTTCAGTGAACCAATGCCATTCTTCTGCTTTCCTATGTATGCAGACATAAATGATGTGGGGCTAGAACCACAGGGAGAGGCTTCAATAGGAGGCTGAACCACGGGGGGAATTACTTCATCAACTGTACTTCCAATTGGGGATTCTTGTCCATTATGCTAATTTGCTAAATTTAAAAAACTGTCATAGCCCTATGTCACGCGTGCATTTCAGTGTGCATTATGCTGTAAGTGCACCTGAAGGATCCTTCAGTAAACAGTAACTGCTTTCTATCCTTTTAATCTTGTTTGGCTTGTGATTTCAAGGCTGATAAAGGCATCAGTACGAGTAGCATTGTACAAATACACAGCCTTAAATCTGTGTCTACATACACCGTTGGACTCACCCTCCCTTTTTTTTGCTCTGAATCCTCTTGCTCCCATTTTTATAACCATCAAACCGTGCCCGCCCCAGTCTGTGGTTTATATGGGATCCTTCATCTTTCATCTATCTTTTCTGGATAGGCAAAAGTTACATCCCTGCTCTCCAGTTACACGCTCACCTGCAGCATTATTTTAATTTAAGAGCCCCAACACACCAAGAAACCTGAACAAGTGGAGCCTTTCAAAAGCAATCACCTCTCAGGGTACAAACCCACCTGGAATGTGCATATTGAGGATTTGTTAATTCTGCGGTACTGAGGTACATTTCTAAAAGCAACAGTTGCCAGGAACATCTGACTTTTAAACCAACATTTTGAAGCTGACAGTGATACCACCATCTCCCAGAACTTAGACTAGGATCCCAGCAAGTAAAACCTTCTTTTGCCAAAGACACACTAACTTCCCTTAGCCAAGTGCTGCTATCCTCCCTACTGACAGCTTTAAGCACATCAGTTAAACCCTTGCTAATACAGTTCACAAAACAGAGGCTCCATTTCTCACCTGGACACCCCCCACAACAGACCACGTGCCCTGAGGCCACTGAGTACAACCCAAGGCAAATAAGAACAGACCACTACAAGGTAATTGAGGATGTGAATACACAGGCAGTCTTGAGCCGTTCAGGACTGCAAATACTCTTGTTCTTCTTCCCCTAACAGGTACAATACCTCAGACTTCCCTGCACCTAAGGGCACACAGAGATTATATGGGCCAGTTAACATGAGCTACAGGACCTTACTGTGTCGAAGACTCAACAGCAGTTTTAAAGCCACGTAGTGAAGAGAGCACAGACAGAAGAGGCACCAAGAGAAGGAACAGTATCTTACATCTAGTGAATAGGATGTACAGAGAGAGATCTGTTGAGTTCAAGAACCTATTCCCCTGTTTGCTTTAATTAAGCTTTTAAAAACATTCTGTACAGCCAGCAGTGCTCTTCAATTTTCCATAAAAATCTGCCACCACCGAACACTTACTAAAGAATTTTCTCACCGTTTTCTTCCTGTTAGAAACCCGTCTTTCTTCCCTAGTTTAGTACTATTAAAAAAAAAAAAAAAAACAAAAAAAAAAACAACAGTGCCATGGGAAAGAGAGCAGGACAGTCTGCTCTAAACAGAGAACTTACTCATCAGGGAAAAAAAAAATCCCTTGAATGTTGAAACAAAGATGGACTAGTGCAAGGGGAGGTCGCCTGTCTGGGATTCAGCCTTGCCCATGAGCACAACACCCTGAGCACAAACCTATGAGAGGGTCCGTCACGTGTGTCCAGTCAATGCAGCACTGCAACTCCAGCTGATAATGGGACTGGATGTAGAGCAGGAGGTGCTGGTAAAATCCTATGCCAGCCACCAAGTGAGTCCGGTATGCACACTCTAGGGTGCTGCGACTGTGGATGTGCTGGAAGAAGGAAAAGGAGCATGTTAATGCAGTCCAGGGCATGGTTCAGGCTGGGCACCCAAGTTGTACTGAGTGTGAAGCAAGACTGTGGTAGCTCAGCTGTAACTGATTTTGCACAGCTCTGCACCTCCTCCTGCTCAACAGTGTTGCCTCTAGTGGTACTTACTAAGGGTGAACATCAAGGAGAAATACTTGCAAAAACAAATATACAATATCAAATGCTCTGGTTGCTGCACCTTAAATGCACCCAGACCCCTGGAAAGCCAGGAGAGCTCATGGCATTACACAACACTGAGGATCTTCAGTGATCAACTCCTGTAAAAACAATCAGCACTGACAATGCCTCTTAAAACCATCGCTCTACCTGGAGAGATCTGTACTACGAAGAGGTGAACACAAAAAAAAGCGAATTCTGTTGAAATGCCTTCTGCAATGGCAGGTCTCCAGGCAGCTCCACAGGAATTTGGGAGTGCCCAGCTTCCTACCCTGGGCTCAGACCACAGCTTCTCCAAGTAAATGAAGCTTTAAACTTTGCCTTATCCACTACACAGCCAGAGACCTTCTCATGCCAGAGCCACAGACACCTACCTTTTTATTTGTTTTAATGAGCTGGATAACTTCATAGTAAACCTTTCTCCAGAGCAGTTCTTCTGCTTTTCTTCCATAATCCACTGGATGCAGGAACATCAGCTTCACGCACAGCTCCCGCAGCCTGGAACAGAAAGCAGAGCATTCTCAGTGAGCTGCTGCACCCTCAAACACAGCTGCCTCTACAGAAGCACAGAAGAAGAAAATCTGAATCCATTACAATGGCTCATCCAGGCCATCTGGTGATGGTACAGCCCGGATCACTCCCACGCAAGAGCACCTGGAAAAACAGTATACTTAAACCAGTGCCCTCTGGGCTCAGCTGGCCATCAGTGACTTCCTGAAGTGCAGTAATAGCAGGAATTGGCTTGACAGCTTAAAAAATGATTAATAATAATCCTCCCTGCTCAGCAACCCCTAAACCTGATAAAAGATTTTACACATGTGTAAGAAATTTCTGCTCCACAGTTTTTACTACAAGGAATGAATTGGTCAACACAATTTATTTGTATCAATGACACCAAGGAAAGCCTCCTGCCATGGAATGTGTTGCTCAAACACAGGTCTGAAATCCAGCCGCTGCTTCCAAAACCTGGAAGGTTGATCACAGATCAACAGGCACACTACAAAACAAATAAACATTGAAACTGCAGATTCAACAGCTCCATAGGTTGCTTCACACAGATTTTCCCCAGCCACACACAAAATACAAGTACGCTGCCCAACTTACTTGTTCCTCAAGCTGATGTTCTCTGGCTTGAACACATCCTGATAAGCTGCCTTATTGCCAAGGATGAGATCCAGCCGGTGCACAGCCTCGACCACTGCCCTGCACGAGAGCACAGAAACAAGAAAGTGTTTCAGGACAGCAGGTGAGCTGGGATCACTGCCGATTGCAGGTGTCTGCACAGAACCACACTGGCCTACTTAGTGTCAGCATACTGCCCCGTACCACCACACCACAGTCACTGATTTCCTTTCTGCACTCTATTTGAAGAAGGATATGGAAAGCAGAAAAAAGTAGAGTTACAAACATTATAGGCACTTTACTGGAGAACAGCTGTTTAATCACCACTTACTGCCTGTCTGATCAAATATGTCAATTACTTCTACAGTCACAAAGTCAGAAATGTCTCTGGACACGTTAGCAACCTCAGCAATTAAACCAGTATACTTACACTAAGTTTAATTTAAATATCTTAAACTCTGTGATTTAAAAAATAGATTGAACTCTACTAACTACTGTTTTGATGGGGTAAGTTTTAATGGTGTAAGAATCAAACCCCCACCAATTCCTGTTTCCTTACCAATCTGCCTACCGAAAGAAGGCAACTCAAGTCTCTCATTCGCCAAAACTTCCCCATCTTCACAACAGGGATTCACTGGTTAAACCCCTTAAAGTTCTCTCAGTGACAGGCAACAGATCTTCAAACCCAGCCTAGAAGAGGACATTCGTTCCAAGGTTCTGTCCCCTGAAAGCCACCTAAAAGACAGAGCAAGCAACCTCCAAACCTCTGAGCCATGCAAAATGTAATTTGGTGAATCATTGTTCAAGACCCTCCCCCTGGAGGAAGAATCCCACACCGTGTGTAAATCTCAAGTACTCAAAATTTTGTAGCTGTGAACACATCACACCACAATTCTGAACGCTGAAGTGAAACAAACACTGGGACTTTCAGCATCATTAGTGCTGAACCTCATCAACAGCTCACAGACAGCTCAATAAAGCACAATCAGCCGTCAACCCTTCCTACACAAGAGGTCACCTCCAACCTCTGCCTTTGCTATGCTTGTATCCGAAGTCACTAAACCCACTTGTGAAGCTAACTCTCCCCAGCTCTTCTTTAAGCAGTACGTTCCCCAAGCCATCAGCTACCAAACCCCAGTGGTCCTCGTTCTCCCTCTCGGGCTCATGTCTACAACACCCATTGTCATTCCTCATTTCTCCAATACCTGTTCCACTGTGGCTGCTGAGCCTGCTGCACCCAAGAGCTGTTGAAACAAGAAGATGAAGACAACCACAACGCACTGTGAACACAGAAGGCAGGACCAGAGCAAAGTCCTGCCAAGCAGAGCAGTCAGGTTCTGCAGCCAGTCTGCTCCCCCTCCTGAAATCTCCATCACCTGCAGATCGGGAACTCCCCCACCACGCTCACAGCACCACACAGTGACTGAGCCTGCTGCTATTGCACTGATGGTAGCCAGATGGAGTACAGGGCACTCCCAAGCCAAAGTCTGCAAGCTCATGTTCTGGGAGGCTGAAACCACCACCACTTCACTGAAAACCAAAGATATTACTACAAAGTAACTGACAGTTTCCTATGCCAGCCTCTTCCCAGCAAGGCAAATCTCTCTTCACAAACTCACTACACCCAAAGGAACCTCCCTGAAAAAAGCCCCAGGACACTTCAGAGCTCACAGAGAAAATGTCCCATCTCCTGCCATGCCACAGAAAGCCTCTCACTCAAGGTAATGAAAAGATTTTATTCACTTGCTTCCAGTAACCACAGACGCTGACAGGAGAAGGGAAACATGGGGAACAGAAGTATCTCATGCAATGCCTTGGGAGATCAAAACACCACAGTCTTGAATCAACTTCTTCCTGAATAATCATGAAGAAACACAAAGAGATAGTAAGAATCCCACGAAAAATCCTGTTATGTCCTTGACATCCAGCCCCTCCTGCTCACTGGCCTCTTTCTCATATGGCCTGAAGGGCATTTGCAAACTCTCACAGCTGCATGCCCTCACAGCAAGGAAAGAAGCAAGTAAAATATATTTTGGTTTAATGGTAACAGGCACTGAGTATGCAGCATCCAGTCAAGCTCATATTGGGCTTCGGGTATTCCAACAAGTCCCCCGGTTTAATGTCCCCACAACAGAACCCCACAAAGTACAGGCAATGCCCGTCTTCTTACTGCAGCCTGGGACTGCTGTCCCGGCTGTGGCTCTCAAAGCTCCTCCCAGTGCACCAGGAGCTGACTGGCTTCCTGTGCAAAGGGTGACCAGAGGAAAGGGGAACTACTGGTTCATTTGATTGCAGGAGAGAACTATAGGAGAACTACAGTAGTTGATTCCTGACATAGGCAGTAAAGCAGATGTAAAATAACATTCCCTGAGCACCGAATCTCAGCTGCGTGCATCCAATACAAGTGCACGTGTCCATGACATCCAATGTGGGAAATGATCCCAATGGCCTACCAAACGAGAAGTATGGAAAAGTTTCCTTCTGGGGACAGGCTGAGCAGGCATACAAGAGGGTGTTTCCCCTTCCCCTCAAGGTGGCCTGGAAGGCATCTGCTATACAACCCAGTTTTCTACAACAGCCCTACATGGGCACATGAAGGTACTTGGTGTTTCTGCTGTTTTTTCAGGATTTATTAAGAAACAGAGTTCATGACCAGAGAACAGAAAGGTTGACAGTCTGCGATGCAGTTCATGAGACTTAAGGGAGGCCCCAGCTGAAACATCATCTGGTCCACACAGGAAGGAGGCAGGAATAAAGCAGAATCTGTGACAGCTGGCGATGACCTGCCAGAATCCTGCATCTGCGGTGCTGAGGAAAGGAGACTTGGTGAGGACAAAAGGGACAGGAGCCAGCCTCACTCCAGAAATGTTGGGAAACATCAACAAGGCACTATGGTCCACGTACTGATGATAATGCATTTAGCATCTGTACCCTGGATGGCCCGAGACCATGGGCTGAACTTTCCCTAGTAGTTAAGACAACAAATCCTGTCCCAAGACCCATTTTTCTACCTGCTGTGTTTAAACATTGCTTTCAGACAGCACATTAGAGCCACAGAGGAGGCACATCAGATGCCAGCCTATTAAAAGAAACAAGTACAGCACATGGTGCCAAGCAGGGTGGAAACAGGCCAATGCCAAGTCCTCTGGAGACACACAGACACTGATCTGTACCCTTCTGTCTGTGCCATTAACAGTCTGGGATGAAGCAGGGCAGTGGGGAGAACTATTTGTCCCCTCTATTTATCTAGTACATCACTAAGAGCCACAGTGTCTGAGGAGTAAGACATTCCTCAGAGAAAAGACCTGCAGTCATTTATCTGTGCTCTGGCATGTGTCAGTCTACAAATCACACTGCCTAGAACAGGCTCCAGGTAGGAACAGTAAAGCTGAGTCCGTAAGCTAATGGTTACCCAGAAACCTGTAAAATAAACCTGGTCACCTTACACTACAACATGCATTGTAAAGGAGCACCTGGGATAATGCATTTGCCACATTCCAAAGTGAAACCTGGGAACTATCAATCTAGGAAGACTTGGTAAATATCAAAGAGTATCCTACAAGCAGTGATGGGCACCCTCATCTCTGAAAGGACACTCCAACAGCCAACATGACGCCAAGGACCCTGGAGACCTGAACACAACTCCCACAAGCTAACATAACACTGATCCCATGAGATCACAGTTTGGAGCTAGGACTGTGATATTCACGCATTTGTGACTCAAAGGCGCCACTTAGTGCAACAGTCGTGAGTTCCCAGAGACCACAGCCACCACAGAACTCAATGAGCTGCTTGGAGGGCAGGAAACTCCCGCTTCACCCAACCTCACTTCAGGTTGAAACAGAGAAGAACTGTCAGGAGATTGTTAAAGTGGGAACTTGCTCAGAGAACAGTCAGCTACAGAGATGGAAATCTGTGGCCACTGCAGGTACTATAAATCCTGCACTAAAATCACAATGCTTCCTCTCAGCTAAAGAAGAGCTGTCCCTGCAGGAGTGGGGTGGTTCTTTTTCTGATGTAAAAATGCTCTAGAGCAACCACAAGCCTCATTCTGCTATAAAAATTCAAACAGAAAACAACTGTCCTTTGCCTGGATGACAATCCCTCATCTGGCCACAGGCCGTTCACTTGCTGGCTGCAGCAGAACGTGATGTTCCACTTGTCAGATGTGCTGAGCAGCACCAGGAGCGCAAAGCAGAACAGGTCTTGAACCATGACAAGGATGGTTTGAACAAAACATGTTCTGTTTTGCAGGCAGAAGCACAAACATCCTGCACATCCCCTCCAGCCTTGTTCTGCACCTCCTGGGAGGCAGCAGGCACAGCACTCTGCTGCTCCAGCTCAGCCTCCAGCTGACATGGTTGAGATCACTGCAGGTGTCTCAGCATGGCAGCAGACACAGAGCTCCACAGCCCAAGGCGGTCTGGGCAGGACCGTGTAGCCCATACCTCCAGCATAACAAGTCGCCAGCTCCCACTTCTGACCTCGCACCAAGATAAGCACGCACTGGAACCACCAAAGTGCAGGAACACGCTTGCTCCAAGCACGTTGTGGAAACAGAGAAATAACACCACCCAAACCTGCAGTTGCTGGTGGGGATTCATGGGCACAGAGCCCGCCAGTGGGCCCAGCAGGAGGCAAAGCCCTAACCTGCTGTAGAGGAGGGCAGCAAGGTCCCACGACATGAAAGGGCATGGTCAATGTCACCGAGAAAAAAGGAAATGGACCCCAATATAAAATTCATTTCTTATCTCCATCACTTTGCTCATCTTTGAGACCCACAGTTACTGCTGGAACTCCACTGGGGATCTGTTGTACTGATGGGGAACCTAAGCCAGAAGGGAACGATTTCTGGGCCACTCTCACGAAACAAGTCATGAGCGGAGCAGAGTCAGCTCAGGGCTGACAGCAGGACACCTCATCCCATATGGGATGTCTTGTTCTGGGGGGTCTGAGCTCACCAAGGCCAGCGGGAGTGCCTCACCCCTGTTCTCTGATGCCATTTCCAATGCATGGTGTGGAAATGCGGGACCAGATTTCCAGGGAGTGTTTTACTGGAAAGATCTGCAGCTGGAGCAGTCCTGCCCTCCACACAACAGCAAAGTGCCCTGGCTCACACTCCTGCTCATCACACCCTCTTCTCCAGCACTTCTCATGTAATCCCTGCCTACTACCAAAGCCAGGGACACTCTCCCCAACACCCCTCTCTCTGGATGACCCCACATCTCACCCTTATCCCATTGTATCCCAACAACTCCTTTCCCCTTAGCCCCCATCATCCTCTCTGAATCCTGCAGAGCTCCTTTTTCCATCCCCCATGTCCTGGCACATCACCCTGGGTGTCCCCTCACCCTGACCCCCTTCTTACTCTCCCACCCATCTCCTTACCCTGTCTCTCCATTCTCCAACCTTACCTGGATACCCCACAGCTCCTTCCCCAGCCACCCCTTCACCTGACTCATCTGCCCTGAAGCCACCAGACCCCTTTTTCACCAGTGCTTCCCCTCCATGTGTTGCTCATCTCCTCTGGAGCTCACACAACTCTCTTCCCCATATTCCCTCTTCCCAGTCTTCCCTAAACCTCCTCCCTCTTCTCCTTTCCCGTTACACTGCATCCTTTCCCTGGATTTCCCCACAACTTCCACACTTCAATCTTTCCTAAATTCCACCATCCCCTTCCCCTGTTTCCCACAATCTTCCCTAAATTCCATCATCCCTCCGACCCCCTTTGCCCGCGTTTCCCAAGTCTCCTCTGAATTCAAGAAGCATGCCCGCCCCGTTAATCCCTGTGGTTCCTTCGATTCCGCCATCTCCTTCCCCAGTCCCCCGAATCCTTCCCTGACAACTCCCCCGTCTCCTTCCTTTCCATCTTCCCTTAATCCCGCCAACCCCTTCACCTTGGTGTTCCCCAACCTCGCCCAACCTCTCCCGCCCCAATCCCCTT
>VZRM01006851.1:0-15275 GCA_013397955.1 Grantiella picta | reverse complement strand
GAGATTTCCCGCGGCTGCGCCGCGCCGAACAGGCAGGGCGGCGGCGGCGGGGACGACCTCGCCTCGCGAGAGCTAACCCTCGCGACGGGCCCTCACTTAGCGCTGGCAACATGGCGGCGGGGCGTCATCTCGCGGGAGTTCCCCGCACGCACACACGCGGCCGCCGTGCCAGCACTTACTGCTGGCAAACATGGCCGCGGTGGCGTCAGTCAGCGGGAGCGGAGTTCCAGTCCGGACCCGGGCGGTAGCCCATGCTCAGACTCAGGGCTCGGCCAGAGCCTCCTCCCCGCTCCCTTCCCCTTCCTGGCTGTGGGGCCAGGAGCGGAGGGAACGGCGGCAGAATCCTTCCGCGCTCTGGGTTCCCGCCGTGCCGGGGGTCCCCAGGTACCGGCCAGGCATCTGGGCAGGTCCCGTGGGGCCGCGGCACCCCCAGTGTTGTCTACAAGCTAAATTATCTGTCTTGAGGCTGAATCTTCTCGCCATTTGTAAACGTCACTGTACCGTCAGATAATTTCTGTAACAAAAGGTGCTAAGTAAAAAAAAAAAGGACTTCGTATTTCAAGCATTGTGTTAGGTTGCGTGACATAAATATTCATTAGGTGGGCGGGGATGTGTAGTAGACGGGTTTATGTAAATTTTACTGTATAATAGATGTAACTTCGTGTTACCCTTGGTGCGCTTGATTTGTGGAAAGCTCCACCTCGCACCCTCGCAGAATAAACAAGGATAAACAAGGATTGACTTGTCTGTCTCCTTTCTAAATTGTGTCTGTGTTTAGAGAACTCTTAAACTCGGCACTCGCAGAACGGCCCGGACAGGGATCCTGACATGGCGGACAGCGCCGGGGCTCCCCGGGCTGGGGCGGGTGGAGGGTCCGCCCGGCTGGGCGAGGCTCCGCGCCCGCTCCTCCGCCCGCCCCACCTGAGCTGGTTCGGCAGGTTTGAGGCGCAGAGGCGGCCGGGAGAGCGCAGGAATCCCGCAGGGTCTCGGCACAGCTGCCCCCATGGCCCCCCGCCTCTGCCCGAGTGAGTCCTGCAGCGAGGGAAGGTGGTGCCGCGGGGGAAGCGGGGCTGGGAGGGGGGCTGGCGTCCGGGATTCGGGCGCTGGAGGTGCGGGAGGCCCAGGAAGCTGTTTCAGCCCTACTTCCGTGAGTGGATCTCGGCGGAAGCCCTACGCCGCTCCGTGCCTCAGTTTCCCCACATCTGTGGCCAGGCTAGGGCTCCTGAGGGTGCGGGGAGGAATGTGCTGAGAGGGGTGAGGGAGCGATGTTCGTTGCAGGAGACAGCTGGGAGCACCCAGGACGGGCCAAGAAACAGGGTTCCCCTAAAGGGGAACAACGTGGGAGCTCTGCCTGTACCTTCTGCACCACGTGAAAGGGCACCCTTTGCCCACAACTCATCAGTCTCAGCTACAAGAGGGAGCAAACCTGGCCGGCTGTAGCCACGGTTCCAGCAAGCACCAGGTTACCCTCTCCCCGGGACTTGGCTGGTGCTGGCCCAGGACAGAGCCATGGAGGAGCCAGTTGCATCATCCAGGCTCCAGCCAGAACCCTCAGGATGTTTGTTCAGTGGGGGAAGCAATTCCCAGGCTGCCCCGTTTTGCAGCCAGACCTGTAACCCCAGGGTTCACCTGGCCCAGGACAGTACCTGATCCCACTGCCAGGAGCCTGAGTGTGGGGACACCAGGCACTGCTTTTCCCTCGTAGTGCGAGGGCAGGCAGGTGGTGGTGTGATAATTTGGGTCAATAACCAATCAGAGACTCAGATCCAATTAGAGAATTTATTAATTAAAAGCAAGCGGATATCAGTCAAGACAGCGCTGGGCGGGCAAGGCGAGTCTCCTGCTACGCCTAAAAGCACCGCGCCAGGGGGTTACAAGCAATTATCCTTTATACCCCTTGCATCCCCCTACCTTCGTGAGTCTTGATTGGCCGCTGAGCTGTCTAGGCCGGCGTGCTCTGCGTTGTGTGGTTGTTGCTGCGCTTCCTGGGATGGTCCTCACCGTGGGGGTTGCACAGGGCTCCTGGTGGGGGGGTTTGCACCAAGGCTAAACTCCCTTGTAGCTGCTTCGTGGGGGTTGGGCAAAGCCGCTTGCAAGCATAAGCATAACAGTTTGGTTTAAAACAGAAACTATCTTTATAAAAGCAGAACTTTAACAAAGATCTTAGAGAGAATTAAAACTTATTATCTTTTTCAAACGATTTGTGAACTACACTGTCTGTAACTTATCACAGTAGGGGCTCCAGGTGTGCCAGTTTGCTCCCACTTTGTAACTGGGGCTGTGCATGTGACGCTAAACCTCGTATTTCTGATGTAAATTTATCTGTCTCCTTTCTCTTGGCCCAGGATGAAAGCAGAAGGGACAGGAACCTCGTCCCCTCTGAATACCACAAGTGCAAGCAGCAGTGTCACCAGCCCCTGGCTGTGTCCCTGACAGTGTGGAACTGGATGTTCTCATGGCTGCTGCAGACCCTGTCCTGCCCCCTGAGGAGGTGGCTTTGCTGGAGCTGGGGAAGATGACCCTCAACAAGGTGCCACTAGCCCCAGATGAACACCTGGGGGACCCTGATGCCACCCTGCTGTGGGACCAGTGCCAGCACAGCACCCGGGGCCAGGCAGAGCTCATGGAGATGAAGAGGTGCTCGAGTCCTGAGAGGGGCCATGAAGATCCTGAGGAAGCTGTTCCCACCTGCGCTCCAGTTGAGGCCGAAGATGAGGAAGTCCCCGGGCTGCCTGTGATGGCAGCCCATGTCTTTGTGCCCATCGACCCGCAGTGCATCGAGCAGAGCCCCTTCAAGCAGAAGCAGCACCCCACCCCATGGCCCCAGGAAGAGGGCAGGAGTGACCGTGTTCCCCCCTGTGACAGATCCAACAGCCTCCACCACAAGCAGGTCTTCCTCTCCCTTGGCCCCTCACGGTACCAGGACCCAGTGGGTTTTGAGGGGCGCATGGCCAAACCCTCAGCTGAGGGCTCATGGTGCCCATGTGCCAGGGACTGTGGCACTGACAACCGCAAGGCCGTAGCATCAGTGGCAGGGGCCCTGCTCCTCTGCCCCTGCCTCATCTATGGGGCTTACATCTTCCTGCCCTTTGACGCCCCGCTGCTGCCCACCGTCAGCACCCGCCTGGTCTACACACTGCGCTGCGCTGCCTTTGCCACCTTCCCCATCGTGCTGGGTGAGCTGTGGGCTTGGGATATGAGCCCTTTGCTCCTGCTCTGGGCTGCGTTAGCCCTGGGGCTGCAGGAGCAGAGCTGGGGCTGAACTCTTTGTGGCTCTGTTGCTCCCACCAGGAGCAACTTGATGGACTTTTTCTCCCCTCCTGGTGCTCCCCAAACCCCACTGTGGCTCCTCTGGCCACCCACTCAGCCCCTCTCTCTGTCCCTCAGGAATGATTGTCAGCGGCATCTCCCGCCTCTGCTCCTCTGCCCTGGAGCCCTTCGGGGAGCTCCATCGAGAGGTGGAGATCCACCGCACCTACGTCTCCCAGTCTGTCCACCTCTTCATCCTCTACTTCTTCAACATGGCCGTGCTGGCCACCTACCTCCCTCAGGAGCTCCTCAAGCTCATCCCGCTGCTCACGGGGCTCTTCGCCATCTCCCGGTAAGTGGCTCCCTCACCCCAGGGTGCTGTCTGGCTCTGTGAGTGCCAGCAAATCCCTTGGTGCAAACTCCCACTCTGGCAGCACCTCACCCAGCTCACCACAGCCAGGAAGGGTTCCTCTTCCTGCATCCCACTTCCTACAGTGGCCATGCCTGGGAAACCCTCACTGGTCAGAACCACTGAGTGCCAGCCCCATGGCATCGCCCATGGCTGAGTCTGCACCCTCTGCCCTCTCCAGGTTGATTTTCTGGCTGTCCTATGCCATTGGCCGCTCCTTCCGTGCCTTCGGTTTCAGCATGACCTTCCTGCCACTCCTGGCCATGCTGCTCTGGAACCTGTATGGCATGTTCATCCTGGAGCCCGAGAACCTCCTCTCTGTGGCAGCTTCCAAGCCTGAGGGACACTCCAAGGAGAGCCAAGCCAAACTCCGGCACTGGGGGTGAGGGAGGCTGGGAGATGCAGTGCCTGGACCCTTAGGGCTCAAGCCCTCCTTGATGAGAGCCCTGACAGCACAGGGCCCACAGATCCAACTGGGCTCACAGAACGAGGCTGCAAACCCTCTGCACCCGGAGACTCCTGCTGGAGGGTGAACAAGGCCCAGAGCAAGACACAGCAAGCCCTGTTCCCTGGGGATGGGGTGTGGGATTTGCCTCCCCTCCTGCTGGAGCCAACTTTGCCCAATAAAGCCCTTTACCAAGCAGATCTGTGGCTGGTTTGTGGAGGTGGGTTAAATTGTCCATTGAATGACGCAGATCTTCACCTACAGGATACAATCATACAGCCTCAAAATTTTTTCCGAGAGGAAAAAAATTATGTTGCCCCTGGACTGGCTCTCTCCCAAGCCTGCACCCCACTCCTGGGTCCTTGCATAGCCAGTCTCACCCTGCTTGTCCCTCTTCTTCCTCCTGGTGGAGGTTCAGCTCCCAGTTCACAAACCAGTTGGCCAGGCAGGAGGGTTGGAGCCCTCCCCAGGGAGAGATGCAGGGAGAAGCCAGGCTTGTCCCACCTTCCATCCTGCAATGCTGTGTCACAGGAGCAACCCACCCAAACCAGAGAATGGGACTCAAGGACCTGAGGGAATGGAATGGAGCTGTGTCAGGGGAGATTTAGGTTGGGTACCAGGAAAAGGCTCTTCTTCCCCCAGAGGGTGGTCAGGCTCTGAACAGGCTCCCTAGGGAATGGTCATGGCTCCAAGGCTGCCAGAGCTCAAGGAGTGTTTGGACAATGCTCCTGGGCACAGGGTGGGATTGTTAGGGTGACCTGTGCAGGGCCAGGAGTTGGACTCCATGATCCTTGTGAGTTCCTTCCAGCTCAGGAGATTCTGTGATTCTGTAAGTCTTCTAGATGCACCTGTCATCAGGGACATGACCCAGGGCACTGACCCAAGAACTCACAGGCAAAGTCCCCCTGAGCACCACACACCATTACAGGGCACAAGTCAGTCCAGGGGCAGGGGCACCTTTGGCTGCTGCTGGGCTCCAGCACCATCTCCTGCCAGGCCCAAAATCGCCTTCAGTTTCTGGCCCATCCAGTTCTTCAGGGGTAATTACAGGGACCAAGGGCAGAAAACCATCCCTGTTTGCCCTTTCATTATATCGGTGCCCAGGAAGGCTTCCACCTCCACTCATTTTTCTCCCTCAGATCACTCTGCCTTACTACAAGGCTTTGTCTTCCCCTCTCACAGTTAGCTGGTCCCCTCCAGCTTCCCATATAGGGAAAGTGTAGGTTGGATACATTAATCTGTGACAACCAGGTGCTGCATGAGGAAGGTACTTGGCAGAGAAATTCAAGTCTCTTCTTTGTAAAAAGCTATGAGGTTCTCAGGCCCAGGACAGGTGTTGTGTCACTGTTTGGAGACTGGGAACAGCCTGCCCTGTCTGCAGCAAATGCTGTGGAAGGGTAGGGTGGCAGAGACAAGCCCAGCCTATGGTTACCTGGCCTCAATGGTCAACAAGTAATGAACCTCTGGGTTGCTTTCCGTAGTCTGCACTTTGTAGAAGCTTTGTCTGGGAAAGAAGCAGGGAAAAGAAGAAAGTAAGGGAAAGAGTAGAAGAAAGTGTGAAGGTGATTTGGGGCTTATTTGGGGTTTTTAAATTATTTTTTGTTTTAAAGGCAGACACAGGCGTGCTGAGTGCAGTA
This sequence comes from Grantiella picta, assembly GCA_013397955.1. Taxonomy (NCBI): domain Eukaryota; kingdom Metazoa; phylum Chordata; class Aves; order Passeriformes; family Meliphagidae; genus Grantiella; species Grantiella picta. The sequence goes on along the minus strand of VZRM01006851.1, from coordinate 9,535 downwards.
CCGCTAGAAGAAGTATTGATGATGATGTTGATGTCATATTGGACTCTTATGACACTGATGAGATGCTGTTACTTTATATATTTGGTTTGGTTATGTGGAGCAGCAGATGATTCTATCCTGTTCCAGTCTGCTCATTCCCATCTCCTCTCTCTTCTTCCTGAGATGAAATACAACCATTTTCCTTAACATCCAGCTCCCAGAGCGAGTAATGTGTGTCTCTCACACCATGGTTCTGCAGTCTTTCAAAGCTGGTTCACCTCTACCACCATCACGTACCTGGCGCAGGAGAGTGCACAGGTCGTGGTAAGTGGATGACTTATAGGACCCCTGCAGATACACCTGATGGTGCTTCTGGAGCTGTGTGGTTGAGGATGATGCGTGTCCCCGTGCTCTCACCCTGCCTAGTTCTGGAGCGAGGAGGAAAGGTGACAAAGCCTGTCTTTTCCCTGCCTTTTCCAGGTTGGCTTCACTAGTGCTCCTGGGCAGGGAGGAATCCTGGCTCAGCGCGACTTTGATAGGAGGTTCTCTCCTCACTTTGTAAGTACCTTTCAATTGATAATGGGAAATTGCACCAGCTGCAGCCCAGTGTGGTGCCTTCCTGCTCGCCCAGGCCTGGCAGGCAGAGTGGGTGAGTGGCCCCAGGGCAGTGACATGTTCACCTGCCACTGTCCCTGTCACCACCCCAGCAAAGGGGCAGAACCCCTGGATGTGGGGGGTCTGCCAGGACCAGCCCCTAGAGCCAGCACATGTCCTGGAGCAGTACTGGCAGAGAACCAAAGCCATGGCCAAGGGCTTCCATAGCTGCCCCTGAAGGAAGCCTGGTCAGACCCCTGCACTGTCCCATTTTTGGGCAGGATGCTCTGAGGGCCAAGAGGAGCCAAGAGGCTACAGACTGGGCATGGTGGCAGCGGGAGCTGGAGCAGGTGCAGAGGAAGGTGGAGCTAGAGCAGCAGCTCGAGTGGGACCAGCTGGAGGAGGAGGTGGCCCAGCAGAAAGAGCACCTGGCCATGCAGGTGGAACAGGACCGCCAGGAATTGCAATGGGTGCTCAGGTGAGGCACACAGAGCCAAGGGATGGCTGAGGTGGTGGCCAGGGGGCTCACAGTGCCAGCCCAGTTGCTGTGCCAGGTGGGGGGGGCTGTGGCAGGGTCCCCGAGCCAGCCCAGCTCTTCCACAGGGCCCATCAGGAGCAGCTGGAGCAGGCGCAGAGGGTCAGCCTGCAGCATGCCCACATCAGTGAGCTCTGGTGGCAGATCTGGGAGCTCCAGCGGGAGCAGGTGGCCCTCATTGAGGAGGGCCATGGGCAGGAGCAGGAGGCCTGGCAGCGCTGCCGGCGCCTCGTCCAGCTTGGGCAGCAGAAGCTGCAGGAGCTTGGGTCAGGGGCTGCCTGAGCTAGGCTCTGGGGCATCCCATCCTGGGCCACCTGCCAGGTCCCTCTGCATCCTCAACTGGACTGCAGAGGAGCCTCAGACCCAGAGCCATCAGGATCCTGATGGATTCTTTCCTCTGCCAGGCCACCAGAATTCCCGAGAAGTACTGTGCCAAAGTGAAACACAGAGTGGAGGGCCTGGAGCCAAGCCAGCACAGCCCCCAGCTAGGACCAGCCCCACAAGGAACCAGCTCCAATTTCCCATGGATTTGGGGGTCCAGTTTCATTGACTGATTTTTCCAACGACAGGTATTTCTGGAGCAGACAGTGTTCTCCATTATTCCCTTGCCTCAGAGCTGAGAGGAAGAAGCCAGTAGGATGGGGCCGATTTGGAGAAGCCCTGAGTCTCCTTGTCCCACCTGCCCTGCTCTGGGGACAGAGGTTGTCCCTTGCCCTGTCCCCAGATCCATCGGGACAGACCTCTTGGGGGAGGCCGTGTCCTCGCAGGGTGCCCCCAGCCCAGGGCAGGGTCCCCATGGACTGGCCAGGCTCTTCCCCACCCACAGGCCCACCAGTGCCACCTTGTCACTGTGATGTCACCTCTCCTGAATCTTGACCTTCCTCAGGTGAAAAGCAAAGGGACTGGAGCATGATGCGAACATGTCAATTCCATGGGAGTGGGGACTGGTGGCTTCAGAGGGCCCGAAGCCATGGGAACCTACAGGAGCAGCTCAGATTAATTTTTATCTATACACCACATTGTCACCCCTTGTAAACACATTTGTTTCTGCTCCTCCCTCTCTTCTCCCCATCTGCTATACATGAGCGGCACAGAAACACTTGGGTGCAAGCTTCCATCCATGCGGATTGCACATAGAGCTCGCACATTAACAAACAGCATTTTCACACCCTCTTTGCCTGGTGACTTTCTAAAACACAAGCCTTCACAGGTAACACTTGTACTGTGCCTCAACCTACAGTATCCTATGCCAGTTAACCAAGTGCCTCTGTGATTTTTTTCATTAGGCTCATTCCCCATTTAAGAATACCCTCAAGTAGCTCAAAGAAACAAAGAAATGCTGCCAGTATTATGCAGGCCAGCAATGCATGTCCTGTTCTAAAGCATCTGCTTCACAAAATTGGCTGTGAAGGTATCAGAGGGTCTTTTTTTGTTGTTGTTGGGATTGTTTTTTTAAGCATAAAGTCCACTGTAATTAACCAATGAGGTGGGGTTGTTTTAACAAATTGCTGATTTGAAACAGCTGCTATTTTTCAAAGGAAAGCATTTATTTAGAAGAATTTTCAATGTAAAGCAATGCTGAAGAAATTAGTTAAGGAATTAATCTTTTAAATAAAATTACCAGGGTGAGGAAATCCAGAATAATTATCATATTGACAGCTAAGTTAGAGTAATAGTAGGTAAAAGTGAAAACTTCAGCATAAAATTGTTCTAAATTATCCAAATGGGATTTTTTATAGACTCCAAGCTATTGCTTCTCCTCCCCCTCCTCATGCACCCAATTTTTGACTTGCGGAAGAGAAGAAGGAAAAGAAAGGGTATTGAAAAACTCCTGAAGGACAGTGCAGGCATCAGTCAGAGCCAACTCAGCTTCAGGTGGGGAAAGCCCTGCTTGTCAAATCAGATTTCCTTTTACGACACAGTAAGTCACCTAGCTAATCAAGGGAAGCCAGTTGATGTAATCTTTTTTGATTTCAGCAACGCTTTTGATACTGTCTGTCATAGTATCCTTCTGGACAAACTCTCTAGGACACAGCTGGATAAACACATTATGTGGTGAGTTAGCAACTGCCTCACAGGCCAGGTGCAAAGGGTGACCATGAATTGTGTGACATCAGACTGGGAACCAGGCACTAGTGGAGCTCCAGGGCTCCATCTTAGGCCCAGCGCCCTTGCACATCTTCATTAACGACTTGGATGCAGCACTGGAGGTGACACTAAGTCAGTTCGCAGATGATACAAAATGGGGAGGAGCTGTCCGCTCCCTGAAAGGCAGAGAGGCCTGGACAAACTACAGGGCTGGATAATCACTAACTATATGAAATTTAACAAGGACAAGTGCCGGATCCTGCACCTGGGACTGGGCAACCCTGCTTGTGTGTATAGACTGGGGAACGAGAGGCTGGAGAGAAGGTGTGGAAAAGGACCTGGGGGTCCTGGTCCCTGGCAAGTTGGATCTGAGTCAGCAGCACCCTGGCAGCCAGGAGGGCCAACCATGTCCTGAGGGGCATCAGGCCCAGCATCACCGGCCAGGCAAGGGAGGGGACTGTCCTGCTCTGCTCTGCATTGGGCGGCCTCACCTCTAGTCACAGGGCAGTTTTGGGCACCCCAATATAAAAATTACATTAAGCTATTGGGGAGTGTCCAAAGGAGGGACATGAATATGGTGAAGAGCCTTGAGGGGAAGCCTTATGAGGACTGGCTGAAGTAATTTGGTTTGTTCTGCCTGGAGAAGACGTGACTGACGGGAGACTTATCGGGGTCTGCAGCTTCCTCACAAGGCCTCAAGAGGGGCAGGTACTGATATCTTCACTCTTGTGACCAGTGACAGGACTCAGGGCAACAGCTGGAGCTGAGTCAGGGGAGGTTTAGGTTGGGTATCAGGAAAAGATTCTTCCCGCAGAGGGTGGTCGGGCACTGCACAGGCTCCCCAGAGTTTGGTCACAGCCTCAAGGCTGCCAGAGCTCAAGAAGCTTTTAGACAAAGCTCTCAGGCACATGGTGGGATTGTTGGGATGTTCTGTACAGGGCCAGGAGTTGCTCTTAATGATCCTGATGGGTGCCTTCCAGCTCAGCATATTCTGTGGTTCTCTATCTCCTACTCCAAGCCTATTGATTGTCACCACTTGATTTCGGCATGCTAAGTTCCAAATGTATCTTGAGTGCCAAGTTTAATTGTGCCTGTGCTCTCTTTCAGACCATGCTCTGTTGGCATTTGTGGTGGGATGATGCTGTCTGGACATCATGTACCAAAGGCACTCTATAACTCCTCCTTCTCAGGTGGAGAGGGGCAGAGAAGAAAATACGGCTGGCAAAAGGCTCATGGGTTGACCATGGGAAAGACCACTCACCAATTACCAGCACAGGCATAACAGACTGGACCTGGGAGAAATTAATTTAATTTGTAATCAATCAAATCAAATCAAATCATGATACTGAGAAGTAAACCCAAATCTCAAAACACCTTTCCCTCAGCCCTCCCTTCCTGCTGGGCTTAAGTTCACTCCTAATTTTCTCTCCCTCCTCCAAGCAGTGGCACAGAGGGAGAGGAAAACAGAAACTGCAAGCAGTTCCTCACGCTCACACGTTGCCTCTGGCTCTCCTTCCTCCTCAGATGGCAGGACGCCACACACTTTTTCATTGCTCCAGCATGGGATCCTTCCCACAGGAGATAGTCCTCAATGAACTTCTCCAACGTGAGTTGTTCCCATGAGCTGCAGTTCTGCAGAAACTGCTTCAGCAGGGACCTCTTCCACAGGGTCAGTCATTCAGGACCTGGCTGCTCCTGCGTGGGTCCCTTCCCTCCCTTTAATGGGGTCAGTCCTTCAGGAACTGCTCCTGCAGGGGTCTCTTCCATGGGGTCACTCCTTCAGGAAGAGGCTGCTGCTCCCAAAAATCTGCACAGAGCAGAGGTTTTGATCCAGCACAACAAAGCTGTCTGGGGAGGCAAGATTTCCAGCACGCCTGCTGGAAAAGGGGTGAAATCTTTCCCAAATGAAAGCTGGGAGAGTCGGATTGTGCTGAAATCTCCCAGCATTTTTAATGGGGGGCTAACTAGTTCTGGGGTGTTCTGGGAGACACTGGCCACACCCTGGACATCCTGCCCCTCTGTTTCCCAGCCAAGTGCCACTTGCACCCCACTTTCCGTTCCTGCTTCCTTCCAAACCAGGAGAGCCACAACTTCCCCAGTGCTTCCTGTGTTGCTCTGGGCTGATTTGGCGGCCAAGTGGGCAGCTCAGGCAACACAGGGAGCTGTCAGACTTCTCGTGCCACTGATCTCTCTCCCAGTACCCCCCAGCATTCCTGAGGAGAAGCCCCTGGCCGGTCTCATCATTGGGAAAAAGGAATACAAATGGATTAAGGAAGCACCTCCAGCCCTGACCTAGGAGGAGCATGGGGACAGGATGCTGCTTTTGTAGGCATCTCCCCTCCCTAACCCTAACCCTAACCCTAACCCTAACCCTAACCCTAACCCTAACCCTAACCCTAACCCTAACCCTAAAAAAAAAAAAAATAGTATATTAGATAATTTTCCCGCTTTTCCCCCTTTTCCCGCTTCCCCTCAGAGCACAGGGGACTCCCAGTGGATCACAGACACAGACATGCATCCCAGAGCTCTGCTTGGGGACCACCAACATGACCCCTCTCTGGACCATACTTTGGGGCACAGGGAAAGCTGTGAGACTCGGGGCTCCTGTGGTCCCTGGGTCAGGGAGGGCTGGGCAGAATCCCTGGGATTGCTGGGTTCAAGGGCAGGAAAGGAATCCCACCCTGATTGTATCCAGGAATTCCTTTAGGGCGGTATCCAGCAGTACCACACTGGTTGGAGGCAGCACTCCCACCCTTCCAAGGGAATGGGGTGTCTGACCAGGGGTGTGGGAAGGAGAGCCCATGTCCATGCCAGGGCTGGAGGAGCCCCTTGTGCCCCTGCTCTGTGGCAGGAGTGGAAGCAGAAGCTGCTACAGCAGGCAAGGAGGATGAGGATGGAGCAGACGAAAGAGCTGAGGGAACTGAACGTGGTAGGGCCAGCTCTCCCTGCTGTCACCTGTCACTGCCTAAGTCTCACAAATTCCTTGCTACTCCCAGGCTCTTCCACTCCTTCCCTTCCCCTCCCTGCTTCCTGTGTCCCAGTCTGTCTTGGAAGGCAGAAATACCTCTTGTCCCCACAGCTGCTCCTCAATGCCAAAATCTCCCTCTTCCCCATGGAGGCATCCAGCCTTTGCCCCTTCCCACCCCATCCCTGTCCATACCAGTATTTCTGCTCTCAGCAGTGGAATGGAGACAGAGGAAATTTTCCACTCTTGTATTTCCAGAGCCAGGCAGGAGGTCATATACCAGGCAGGGCAGAAGACTGTGGAGCAGGCCCTGAGGGCCAAGGAACAGTACCAGGAGGCCCAGAGGCAGCTGGAGCACCTGGAGCAGCTGAAGATGGAAGATAGGAAGGTGCGAGCAGTGAACAGGGTGGGTGGAGGCAGGTTTACACCTGGTTGGAAAGGTGTTGGAAGTGCTGGGTCAGCCACATTTGGGGTGTAGACACAGCAGCCAGCAGGACCAGAGCTTCGCTGTCCCGGGTAGAAAATGCAGGAGGATCTGCTCTCTTGGGGAAGAAGGTGGGGGTCTCCCGGGTTCTGGCAGCTGAAGGTGGGGTTCTCTGCAGTCTTGGGACAATTGAGGTGGGAGTCTCTGCTGTTTTGGAGGATGGAGGTGGGGATATCTACTCAACTGGGGCTGAAGGTGCTGCATGGGATGATGTAGGTGGGGTTCCCTTCTGTCCTGGAGCCACAGGTCTGCCCAGTCTTGGACAAACAAGGCTGGGATTTATGCTGTCCTGGGTGATGGAGATGGGGATCTCTGCTGCTCTGAGGAATGGAGGTGAAGGTCTCCCTTGTGCTGGCAGAGGGAGGTAGGGGTCTCCACAGTCTTGGACAATTGAGGCAAGAGTCTTTGCTGTCCTGGGGGTTTACGGCCTTCTGGTGGATCAAAGCAAAGGTCACAGCTATCCTGAGGGATGAAGGTGTCACCATTGTGTCACCTCTGACCCTGTGGGTGAACCTTCCTCAAGGGCAAAGCAAAGGGATTCAGAGCATAATGTAAACATGTCAAATCCATGGGGATTGGGATTGATGGCTTCAGGGGCTTGAAGCAACAGAATCCCACAGGAATGGTTCTGATTAATTCCAGCTGCTCTGTCAGAGCAGCTGGAATACAAAGAGAACTGGGAAAGGTGAGGCTGGCCATGGCAGGGGATAGTGGAGGAACACTGCTGGGAGCCAGAGCTGCTCCAGGCTTGTGGAGAGCAAGGACAACATGCTGTGGTCCTCTTCCCCCTCTTCCCCTCTTAATGCCTCCCGCTCCCTCTCCAACTCCTGTGTGACTCCATGGTGTGACAGAGTCAGGCACTGCAGTGCTGTTTGTCCCTTTTGGGGATGGATCTGCCACGTCAGAGCCAGGAACTGCAGCAGCTCATGGCCCTTTGGTGGAGTTTGGCTTGGATGAGAGGGGCAGAGCTGGCTGGGGCAGTCCTGGAACCTTCTGGAAGCACTGAGTGGTACTCCAGGGTTGAGCTGGGCTGAGCTAGACATGGACCTGACCATGGACATGGCACCAGAATGGAGACAGAGCCTGGAGTGGGAACACAGCCCAGAGAGGGGGTCACAGCATAGAGTGGGATGTCAACAGCCTGGTGAGGGGGAGGTCACTGCCCATAGTGGGGGCCCTCAAGCCCCTGGGAGCAAACAATGTCCCTGGCTGAGGCTACCCACAGGGCTGAGCCCCTTCCCCCAATTCTAGCTGCCACGTCTCCGTTCCAACTACTCTGTCTGCTGCCATGTCCTTGTCCCAACTCCAACAAGTGCTGCCTCGTCCCTGTTCCAGCTCCCTCCCCTGCCAATGACCCTGTACCAACTCTTTCATCTACTAACAAGTGTCCCTGTCCCAACTCCTCCATTCATTCCTGTGTCCCTGCCCCAGCTCCTCCATCTGTCCCTGTCCCAACTCCTCCACCCTGCTGAGTCCCTGCCCCTGCTGCGCATAGCCCTGTTGCTGTCCCTGTTGCTACCACACCACCATGTTCCCGCGCAGTGACCCGTCGGCTCAGTGGGTGCCGTGGTCCCCACATAGCCTCTGCGTCCCCATGCCTGCTGGCTGAGGGGGCAGGTCCAGAGGAGGGATCTGCTGCATTTAAACCCATGGTCCAACCACACCTTTAAGCAATTGCCCCGGTCCTGCTCCAAGCCCAGAAGCCTTTCAGGATCCATGGGGCTGAGCTGACACCTCCAGGCAGCCACAATGCCCAGGCTGCTCCTGCTCTGCTGGTCCCAGATGGCTTTTACCCACTTGCCACACCCAAGTGCTCACATCGAGTTAGCAGCCAGACGATCCAAGGCTGACACTGTTATAAATTACGAGCAAGGCCAATTGAGTCAATCAGATTTACTAAGCTAGAGCAAGCAAAAAACAATAAACAAAGTGCTGTGGACGCGCGCAAGGAGTCCTTTCCGCTCCACAAAGAGCGCGCGCACTTTCTTCTTCTCTCCGCTCTCTTATATACTCTTTAGATGTTGTGACTTTCAAATCTCGTGCATGCGCAGTTTGTTTGCCTTCTGGTTGTTGTGAGGTCAAAGGTCCTCTAGATGGCTTTTTCATGCTTCTTGCGTTACGGAGGCGGCGGCACAAAATACAATTAACTGACTAAAGATTTTGATTAACAAAACACAGAGTCGTTTATCACAATTCCCTCCTCTTTCTTTTATAATTTTGTTCATCAAATCTTTGGAGTGCTACCTGACTTAGTACAAAGGTTTCTTCTGTAACTGCTTCTTTGTCTACTGGCTCATACTTAGTTCTTATCAACATCAGGTGTGCGGCTTATAGTCTTCCTTTCACTATGTCAATTACCTTGTTGAATATACAGGGGCCGAAAATGAGTCCTAAAACCAGCAAAATTAACGGGCCAGCAATAGTAGATAATAAGGTTGTGAATCAGGGTGAGTAATTGAACCAAGATTCATACCAATTTTGCTGGGTTCCTCATAGCTTTTTTTTTTTTTTTCAATTTTCTCTTTCATGGTATTTTTTATTACTCTAGTGTGATCACCATATAGTCAGTACTCTTCTTTAATGGCAGCACACACCTTTTCTTGCTTTTCTTGTTGTAAAAGTAATATATTTAAACTTCGGCGGTTTTGCAATACTACTTTCAATAAGGATCTCAGGGATTTTTCTAGTGCAGTTATTGACTGCTCTGTTCTGGCTAGATCTTCATCAGCAGCCACTCTCAAATAGGCAAATTCTTTATTCTGTTGGATAAGAGACACTGCACCTGTACTTACTCCAGCAGCCCCCATAATCAATAATGTGGCTACTGTTAGTGCAGTAAAGGATTCCCGCTCAACCAGATAATGTTCTTGAATTATAGTATTGTTATAAA
>VZRM01006850.1:71038-326598 GCA_013397955.1 Grantiella picta | reverse complement strand
ATAAGAGTACTTCCCTCGGATTTGTGGATGAAAGAACAAAGCAGTAGGTATAAACAACTTCCCATGACAGTAAAGGCAATCCCTAAGATAAACATAGCACTTTATGTCGTTCAAAACAAACAAACCAAACCAATCAGAAAACCATCAAGATCCATACTATCCAAGGAAGTCAGAAATGCAGATGGATTTTACGTAAGAACTTAAATTTTCTTTAGTAGAAAGAAAATTGTCAACTTAAAATCAAATGTTTCATTTAAATAAGACATGTAAGAGAACTACAATAATTACAAAAAAGTTACACACAGCAAAACAGTTTTACAAGTACTATTTCCAAGAGAATAGTTTTAGATTAGATATTAATAAGAAATTCTTTACTGAGAGGGTGGTGAGGCACTGGCACAGAATGCCCAGGGAAGTTCTGGTCTTCCCACCCTAGAAGTGTTCAAGGCCAGGTTGGATGAAGCTCTGAGCAACCTGGGATAGTGGAAGGTGTCCCTGCCCAAGATCAGGAGGTTGGAACTAGATGATCTTTAAGGTCCTTTCCAAACCATTCCATGATTATTTTAATTACTGTATTATCCAATGCAAAATAAATCAGAAAATTATCTGCCCAGAATGCAAAGGAAAACTTCTCAGAATTATATATTACTGTTCCTCCTTTGTATTTGACTTTTGTAGATACTTAGATTCAGAGTTCACAAATGGCCTAAGGTGTCACAGAAAGACATGAAAATACTGCTATGACAAACTGAACTGTAAGAACCATAGCATCCTGTAAGAAAGATTCCTTACAGTGAGATTTTCTTCTGGCAAAGCAGGGGAGTTAAATTTAACTATTTAATAACTGAAAGTACATGACACTGTTCCCCCATTTCAGGCAGGTCCCTTTGCTCTAAATATTCCTCTATTAGGTGAGGCCTAGAAGGCATGCTGACAGAACATTTGTGTGTTCTATATGCTAATGGGAGTGTGGGAAAGCTTTTGCAAATGCTGCATATTACATGTTCCACAGGGATAAGGTCATCACTGATCAGCACTCCCTTTCCTGAATGAGGGAGAAGGGACTGAAAGGGAAGAGGTGGCATAGCAAATACAAAGTTCTTAATTTGTTACTTATGGTATGTCTTTGAAGTCAGAAAGCTTTTTAAATTTATTCTCAAGAATAAAACAGTCTTTATACACAACAGAAGTAACACAAATCATATTAATGATCTAGTAAACCAGTGAACTGTCCCTTAACTGTGTTTGCAAAATGCAACTTTCAAGAATCTGATGCACAGGAAGTTCCACCTGGACATGAGGAAAAACTTCTTTACTGTGCACTGACCACACACTGGAACAGGCTGCCCAGAGAGGCTGTGGAGTCTCCCTCACTGGAGATATTCCAGAACCATCTGGATGCAATCCTGTGCCATGTGCTCTGGGATGACCCTGACCGAGCAGGGAGGTTGGAGTAGATGACCCACTGTGGTCCCTTCCAGCCAGACCTGTTCTGTGATTCTGTCAACCATATGCTCCTTAAGCATCTGGAAGAGCAGTCTAGTTTATTAAGTAGTGTAAAAAATATTTGCAATTAATAAAAAAACCTTGGCAACAGATATACCATTTTATTACAGTATACAGTACTATAGCCACTGGCAAAGAGATGAACAAATTCCAAATGAAATGAACAGAAAACCAAAAATCTCTAAGAAAACCAAAGACCATCAGTGGGCATGTGTAAGTTAAAAAACCCAACCAAGGCATGTCATATATTTGAAGTTTTATTGATGGAAATGCAAACAGAACCATGGCATAAGCACAAAACCAATTTGTAACATTTCATTAAAAGCAATTCCTTAAAAACATCTGCAATCATCTATAACAAATACATTGACCATATGAATCTTTGTATCTTTAATTAAAATATTCTTATAGAAGTCTATTATAGATGGATAATAAAAACCCAATGTCAAACTTCAATATAAAAAAATGGCAAAAAATGCCTAAAACTAGGCATCTAAAATCAGTAGGTATCTCATGTAGCTGTATTTCAGGAAGTGCTGATTGTTCTTTCTGTGGAAAATAAATATTCCCATTTGGTGTCCCCCCAAAAAACAGAGGGGCATTTCCTGTGGCTAATTATCACCTAAAACTCAAATGAATGCAGATGTTTATTGTTAACACAAATATATTTTTTTAAAATACGCTCTCCAGTCACAAGATTCAATTTAATTCAGCAATGTGCATACCTGAGGAGCTAGGTTATCTACATTCAGTTTTCCTGGAAGAGATACTAAACTGAAACAAGTCAATACAGGATATTTTAGCTGAACTGTTCATCTTCTTCAAATCATTCTTCCTTTCCAAAGAGCTTGTACACCTACTGACAAAGGGTGCAAAAGAACACCCCACATCCTTTATTTATCTCTCATCTTCATTGCTTGCATCTGATCTGTTAATAAAAAGAAACATCTAGACTTAACACAAGATGAATTCTTGCTGTGCTTTGCTTTTTGAAAACATAAAATAGGTACGGGTATTTTGCTGTAGTTGCAATAGATATTTTGGTGTAGTTAAAAGAGTGGAGGACAATGCAGAGTTGTTTTCAACTTGCTCTCTCCTCCACTTCTGAAATTCCTGAACAGCCAAGTAGTTTTCCCCAAATCTTGCTAATTAAACAGGAAGACTCTTCCACCTAAATAATTTTTTATCTTCTTCAGGCTTATAAGATCACTTTGATGAGAATAAGACCTGGAAGTTTATTTTATGAAGTATGCATTTCAATGCCTTGTACGCACTTTGCCTTCCATGTAACTGAACACGAATTGCCCAACAGCAAAAGATTTAAAGTTTGCTTTTGAATAACTCAATGAAAACTTTCCTCTCAGTAGCCACACTTCTCCATATTGCTGCCTGATTGCCAGTTCTCAACTCACTTCAAATGTTTTCATAGTTACCAAAACCATCCAGCATCCCATTACAAAATATGAAAATCAGCACAATTTCCCCCACTAAGGGGGAATGCTGTGAGACAGGTTAGTCTTACCTTACTAATGATGTGCTGTTGCAATAGCAACCCCATTACTAAATGGGAAAACAGCAAACTCAGCCTTCACTAGGCAAAAAAAAGGACAAAACTTTCTGCCCCTGCCACCCCAGCTGTGAAATGGGTCTGCAAAGGAAAGCCTGGCTGCTGACAAGGAGAACTGTGCACTCATTCATCAGGTGTCATTTCCTCCCAGGAATTTTATGGCATCCCCAGGCTGTGATTTAGGGACTACCAAAACTACAGAGTTGTTCCAAATATTTCCATCTAGAGCTCTAGGAATGAGGAGAATCGGAGTAAAAATTTATTCTTGAAACACCAAAGTCATCAGCCATTAAACATATTATTGCCAAACTACATGTACTTAGATACCAATACAGTTTAATCTCAACCCCTCTTAAGCTTTAAGGTTCACTGAACCAGGGACTTAAAGGAAATTTTCACATAGAGCCCATCCATGAAGAACTTAGCTCAGAAAATGAAGAAGTTTGACTATCCATGAGAAGTGAATAGCTACGCAGAGCTACATGAGTGACAGCAGAAGCATCTGCTTGCTGTGCTTAAAAAAAAAAAAATCTACATATATAACTTAAATATTTTGTCAGAAAATATTTAGACAAGCTTTGGAGATCCTTTTAAGTAGCATGAAGCTATGTACAAAACTAAAATTTTCATTGAAACTTAAAAGGTTTCTCCAAGATAAGCAGAGACCCTGAAAATCACAAGAAAACATTATCAAGCCAGAACTGTGCCTTAAAGTAGGAGAAAGTACATGATTTGGAATCTGCCTCTATGATGATAGGATACAGCAGAGAAGGAAACCCAATGCTAAGATCCTGGTTCCCCACCTCAGAATATCTTAGCTGGTGTAGGATACATCAGTGCTCTTCTGTAGGGCAGGAAATCTCTTTGTAAAGACTATTTTTGGCGAGCAGCCCTTCCTCTGTAAACATACCCGAATGTTTTTGTATTCTTCAACAACTCATCTTTTTCTAGTCAGCAGTATGAGTCTAAGTCGAAAGGACAGGCTGGTGTCCCTAGATCAATGGGGATGAGTTAACAGGGGCCAAGGCTGGCGGTCAGTAATCCTTTGGGAAGGAGGCTCTGTCCCTGGAACAGCGCTGACACCCGGCGGCCAGCGGGGCACAGCACAGGCTGCGCTGCAGTTCAGCTGATCTGCCCCACCCTAAGCACTCACAGCACAAGCAACAACAGTCAGGGAGCTAAAACTGAGACGAGTCTACCAGAACTAAGCCACACTTCACTAATCTACACATTGAGCAGGAGGACAAGAGACCAGAGCCTTACCAACACATCACAGAAGGAGACACAACATCTGTACCAAGTTTGTAATTACACATCTGTACCAAGTTTGTAATTAAAGATGCTGGATATGTCAGACATCATCCAAGCTGGATCTGATATTTTCCATGCAGTTATGAGTGTCTGCATGTCCTATAATCGTTATAGTGCAAGATGTTCTTATTTTGGGTCTAGATTAAAGAACTGAAGGTGTATAATTAGAACGGGGGTATTTGCGTACTTGGCTTATTTTCTTCCACCATTTCTTAATACATAATGTTAAGTTTTGTAAAACTGGGGTAGGACAGTAAGAATAAATTAAAGAAGAAACTGAACTACCCCTAAGAGCTGGTAGTATTTAAATCAAAGTGTTACACTATTTGCAAGAGTGTGCATTTATATTTCATAATACACACGTTTGTCAGGGAAGCCCAATGATGTTTTTTGTATATCAAGGAGGTAAATGAAAGGCAAATATGAGATAGAGCATTAGTACTCACTGTGTGATTTGATCTGACAGCAGAAATGGACAGAAAGAAAACAAAGGAAATAATAAAGAAAAAACCTTACAATATGAAAAAGTTTAACAGAATGAAACTAGAGCAAGAGAATTACATATGATATACCTTGGAGCCAATCCACACCTTCTTGCAATCCTTCTCCTTTAAGAGCATCACTGGCACTGAAAAAAAACAAATCAAATTACAAAAACATTGTAAAAATACCAGTTCTAGTTGAGTCATCACTACACTTGTAATTTACAAAATTGCAAAGTAGCATCAGGGACAGTTTCCTTAAGCTTTCTTCACATGGAGAAGACTGCTTCTCAAATGATATAAAGTACCTTCCCCACAGGGAAACACCATTTCATGATGTGATCTGTTTTAATTCAAGGCAGGAGGAATCATTCCTAGAACACAAGTGGTTCGGGGTGAGCTCCCACACAAGCAGACACATTGTTCTGCAGCACCTCCTTCCTCAGACAGCACTGTAAAAGATGTTTACTCCCTCCAACAGCAGCCATGAATCATAGAATCGTTTAGCTTGGAAAAGACCTTTAAGAAGATCAAGTCCAGCTGTCCTCCCACACAGTTCCTACACAGAGTGAGAATGCTGCAGTACAGGAGGGAGGAATTATGTGTGTGTACACACTTCATTGTAACAGCAACCCCAGGAGTGTCTGTTAATGTATAAAACTACTATGCTACACTGAGAGCAGTGTAAATCAGCCTTTTGAATCACTGGGGAATAATTTCATTCTTCAGCTTATGAAAACCAGCACAGCAGTGAATCTGGACTGTGACTGTGGTTCCCTGTAAAATGATCTTCCAAGAAGCTTGGGAATTCATCAGTGTGATTTCTAAAACAAAAAGCAGTGATCCCAAAACAATGTCCAGGTAATCAAGTTTTATATTAAAGGGCCTAAAATGGAAATTATAGTTTTCAGCAGCATTTAGCTGCTGATTTAACTTTTATTTATAACAGCTAAGGACTTGAATAGGACAAAAACCGAACTAACTTCTATAAAACACTTCTGATAAAAGGACAGGTTTTTTCCTTATGAACACTAGCACAAAGTCCTTCTAAAGCTTACATCCTTCAGAAGAAAAGACTCTAGCTCCTACAACTAAAAATCCCCTCAAACATGACTGGGTACAAAGAGTACAGTGTCCCTCTGAATTCAGAAGAGAACAGTTCACTATATGGCCTTTCAACAGTAGTTTACTGAAGCATCTGCAGAGTGGAAAAAAACTGCAAAGGTTTTATTGCTGATATTCTCAAACCTGCAAGATAATCTAGCAGGAGCCCTCTGATAACAACTCTACTCAATTTCCCAGCAAAATATAATGACAGCTATTCTTCTGATATGAACCCTGCTTCCTGATTTCACTGGAAACCCTCTATTTCATTACTTGGCTAACAGTTCTGCTGTGAAAACTTTTAAGACGGTCTAAATGAATGCACTGTACATTTAAAACAAGCTTCACTGTAAGTGTTTTAATAGTAGTACTGTTTCTACACGTGGAAGCTGTCTTTTATCTACTTGATTTATTTTATACAGCAGGGAGTGGCATGACAGGGCTAAAACAGGAATGCACAAAGTAATGCCAATAAAGGTATAGAAAAAGAGAACTTTACCAGATATGCCAGGGCTTGTCTTTGATGTTTTCTAAGGACAATAACTGAGACACCTTCACAGATGACACTGCATCCCTGAGGTCCATCTTGTTAGCAAAGAAGAGAATAGGCAGTCGACGGTGCTTAATATCTAGGCATGAGCAGAGACACAACTCTCAGGACATGAGGCAACACTTTTAATCTCTGCATTTAACAAGATACAAACAACACAGGAAGTATTTTGCTCACCTGTAGCTGCAATTCTCTGAAGGTTGTATCCTACCAAGATGCACACACTGTTGGGTCACCTGGCCTCTGCTGCATGCTTCCAGAATGCTCACAAACTTCCTTGCAGGCTTTAGAATCTTCCACCCTTCTCCCCCTACCTCATACCCACACTTCAAGCTGGAGATAGGAATTGCTGCTGAAGCTGAGGAACAAGCCATCAAACCACTGCCTACAAATACTGCACATCTCTGCCTAGGGAGGACTGGATGTATAAAACTGATGGAAAAAATAATTTGTGTTCATTCGTAACGTCACAACAACAGCTGCACAAGTGTAGTTGGAATTATCCTTTAGCATCCTGGAAAGCATCTATTATTTCATAGAATTTCGTTAATTGAAAAAAAATGCACGTCTTGACATCGTTTGAGGGACTTCTTTTTTTTCCTAGCTCCTTCAGCTAGCAGTGAGAACTACAGACCAAACAAAGTCCTCTGGCAATTTTTGCAATACTTACACGTAGACAAGCTTAAACCACAAAGATTACCCCAAAAGACTATATGATCACTGAAAGGAAACAAGGTATACTCTCTTCAAATTACAGATGTAACACTGCCAAAAAATTACCAAGAGCAATGCTGAGTTTTTCATATTATTTATACAAAAGATGATATACAGGATTAGAGAAAATCTAGGTTTTATTCTATCAATCAATTCTTTATAGGAAATGAACTTAAACACATACCACCACCCCAATAAAAATTGCTACATGGGCTTTTTTTAAATAGTAAAAAGAAAAGGTTATTTTTCATAGGAAACAAGCCAAGGATTTATTTTAAAATATCAAACATAAGCCATCTGCCCCTGCTGATGGGCAGGGGGGTGATAAAAACCCTCAAAATCCCAACAAACTGTCAGTGCTGAAGTGGTTTGAACTTTCCTAATTATTTTCTTTTCAACCTCCCTACTAAACCCTTCCACAGAATCAGTGGAGTTAGCGCTACCTACCCATATGCATTCAGAGACGGTAAGTGCTGAACAAAACACTGACAATTTTCACAAACTATTCACCCTACCTAGAGCTCTTTTAAACTCTGCTATCTTTTAGCACAAATCAAAGGCCTCAAAATACAAGCACAGTATAATTAAAACTCTGTTCTGATTCCATAGCTGAACAGCTATTGAGTCTCCTAACTGAAACTTTTATATTAATTTACAGTATAATGAAATGAACTCTGGTATCCACAGGTTGCAGGTTATGGGTAAATTAAAGCCACATAAATTAGCTGCCATCACACATGCAAACAGCCAAATTCATCAAGGAGTTTCCAGGGCTTGTTAAAACAACTAGAAAGGGGCACAACCTACCCACCCAGACTCATTATGCACACTCAAAGATATTTGCTAGATAAAGTGGTGGTCACGGAAATTTATATTATTTCCTAATGTGCAGTATTTCCCTACCACACTTTTCACAGTTAGTAACGGAAAGCTAATATTTTCTAGTTGCATTTTCTAATGACAAATTAACACATTAAAAACAATATTCCAGACACTAGATGTGTGATGTGCAATTTTATACAAAGAATTCCAAGTTTACAAGAATTTCAGTTTAGTTTAGAAGCATGTGCTGGAGGTGAAGTGACCCAAGAGTCATCATCTAATCCAGGTCATCTAGAGACTACCATCTTTCAAAATGCTGAAGAATGAAGTTTGAGTAAAAAAAAAAAAATAGTATGACACAGTAATCATTAAACAAGCTGTTATTTGAAGAATGCATTGCCCATTTATGTAGGTAAAAAGAATTTATAGTTCTGATTCACAAAACAGTTTCAGCTAGTAAATCTTCTAATCCCATTAATGCTTCACACGATACATTCCCTTCCACTTGACAACCTCAGGCAAAGCCTGGCAAAAAGACAGGGAACTGTTTTACTGAGGCATTGCTAAGATTTTCAGAGATGGGAATTGATTCAATTGCATTTAAAGCTTAAGTAAAAATGTACATTTAAACCACTCCAGGAGGATGACAGAGACAGAAGCTTAGATGGGGAGAAAGTAGGGTATGCAGGCAGAAAGGCAGAACAGTAATACAAATAAAAATATTGACACAGTAAACCAGTTGTATATTGATTTACCTAACAGCTACTTTTATTGAACATCATCCTAGAAGAACTTTTTAAGCTCTTTGGTTCTTTTACATGGGATATATCAAAATCTGATAAACCAGTGACACTGTTGCTGTATTTTCCAAGGTAGAAATATACAGCTGCCCTTTCCTGGTTCTCAGGAACGCACTCAGTGGCCAGAGCCTGGTCTTATGTAACTAGCAGACACAACTTCAGGAACAACTGCACAGTAATGACCTATTAATGCCAAAATGAGAAGCCCCACCTAACGCTGCTTCTACTCTGTTTAAACATATTCACTCTTCTGCCTTCTATTAAACTTCTTCCAGCAGCCTTTACCTCTCACCCTTGGTCCTGTGTGGCTCCACTTTAGCAACAGGATTGGTTTTTACTGCTGCAGTTAATTCCTGATTTGGTACAGTGTGCCCTGGCCTCTGTGTAATCCACCTGCAGCCTTTGGCTCACCTCATCCTCCCTTTGATTTTGCAACACTGCCTTTTCAGTGTCGGCACTTTGAAGTAGCCCATACCCTTGAATGAGAAATTAGAAAATGAGAATAAGGAGGCCCAATCAGCTCCAGCCTCTTTGTTGATGAACTTGGGTGCTATATCCAGTCTTCATGGGAAATAAAGTCATGGGAACATATTTGTCCCTATCACACACTACTTTTCTTAGAAATGCAAGTCAGCTTCTCCTTTCTCATTTTCAGCATGGGAATCCCACAAGTTAAGGCTTTATCAGTTTAATAAATTATTAAGGAATTACAGGATTGTTTTACTTTTAAACTTCCTAGATTTACTTTTATATTCTGGTTAGGCAGAGCAACTACCCAAAGTGCTGAAAGTCAAAATTGCATATTGCTTACAGACACATCCCAGTAATGCTGGCTATATGGAAAGGCAAAGAAATGACTGATTTTAGATTAATTAAGGTGCAGTCTCTGTAAAAAAACCCAAACCAAACCCCTAAAACCAAGACCCCAAGCATGAAACCTCTCATATCCTCTTCCATAGGGAACTGAAACTGACTGGTGTAATTATCCCTCCTGATTTGTGGCTAAAGGAGAAAAGAATTATAATGAAGATGACAAAAGAAAGTTAAATGTTACATTAAAGGAATTAGCTGTCTTCATGGAACAAACAGACAGGGACACACATTTTTGTATGTGCTGCTCATCACATAAAGCCTCTCCAGCTTCCAAGTCAAGTCTATTCTTTCCCAAAACAATGTAATTTTGGATCTATATTGATTAATAAGAGACCAATCCAACACAGTGTAGACAGCTGAAACATGATCAATTTGTAAATGTGAATAGGTAAAAAAAAAGCCACAAAGTTGTCGAAGACCATTATTGTTCTAATATTGATGAATGGCTGAAATATTTGCAAAGTACTCAGAATGCAGAATGTGTCAGATAAGGGCTTTTCTTAAGACAACATAACAAATATGGACACAGAATGGGAAAAAAGCCTCCTCACCTGGATGATTCAGAAGGGTGTCAAGTTCTTCTTTGGCCACAACCATTCTTAATTTGTCACTGCTATCAATGACAAAAATAATGGCTTGGCCTTCTCTGCATAACATAAAAAGAGCAAAGAGGCAAATTACAGGTTCTCAAACTGTGAATAAGAAAAGGCTTCAGAAGAAACACCAAAGAAAAAAAAAGTCCAAACCAATCTGATTTTCCCTCTAATTTTTTGTCACTGTTATTTACCATTAACATTTGGATCCAGTCTTATTTCTGAAATTCAATCTTTTGGTAACATGCATAATTTTTTACACATGAGGTTGTTACCTGCTCACACAAGGTTCAGTCTACACACACCTTTTAGAAAAGCTTGATTTTACTACCCAGACTGAAAAATGAACTCAAAATGTAACCAACTGCTATTTTGACAGTGTGGTCAGGAAGACAAACAGACCATAAAGACAGATTTTTATGGAAATTCTGTATTTCCTACACTAAAGTTTATTTAGAGAAAGGTCAATTACCTTTTTAGAAACAACCTGTGTCCACAGTTAGGCATATGCAGGTTATTTTAACTTTTACACATCCTGCATAAACAGGATCTCTCTTTTGTTTCAAATAACAGGTAAAAAATTTCAACTATTTCAAATCATTAAGACATTTCGCTGGCAGTATGACCACAATCACAACAAATATACAACTATTAACGCATTATTTCAGGATGTTACTGGTATTTTATGCCTTGATGTTCCATGTATTGAAATTTACTTTGAAAACCATATAAAGTCTCACCAACTCATAATTCAGCAGTTCAGTTAGAAACACCCACAAAAGGTATATTTACTTTATATTTTAATGCAATATGCACTTATCCTTCACTTTACATTTCTCTGAGAGACCATTATAAATACATTCTTTACCCTCCAGCACCACCTATCTTTGCATTTTGATAAGAAACAGTCCTGGACCTACTGAAAACCAGAAATAACCTGAGCAGCCCAAGATTGTATGAGAAGGTCCATTCTTTTCTGGTGTACAGAACCTTTAGTAAATAAAGCTTTTCCACATTAGCTGAAAATGCCTAAGTAATTTTCATGAGCATACAGTATTTTACCAGAGGAATCAAGGGTACTGGCATGTATTCACAACCAAAAAAATAACTTCACAAAGAAGTAACAGTAGTAGGGACACAACATGACTTTAGGATTATTTAAGATAAGTGTATTTAGAGGATGACGTAGAACATACTTTCAAGCCAAACAGAAGAAAAAAAAAGTCCAAACTTTAAGGACTCCAAGGTAACTACTTTGACACTTGATCAGATTTGACTTCCATTTTGCAATTCTTGCAAAATTACATCTTGCTTAACTTTTCAAACGGAACAGCACGTAATTATTTTATTGATATCTTTATTTAATTAATGAAATGTATTGGTTTTATATTATTATTAGGAGTTAATCCTAAATATATACCTACTGCACTGGATCAGAAACAGAGGTAGATACAAGTTTCACTGTCAGCATAACCTAAAAAACTCCTTTACTGTTAGGGAGTTACTGTTAAGATGAAAAAGCTATTTATGCCACACAAGGGATAAGTTACTGCATTAAATACAGCAATCACAAAAATTATTGCTTATGAAGCAGTCTGCTAGCATTTTGAGAGTAGCCTGAGGGCATCAGTTACTGAAATGCAAATCTAACATTCTTGAACAATGATCATCTAGCCACACATTTTCAATGCTAACACAATTTGCACAGGAAGGAGAGGAAGCGTTAATCCTCAATTAAAAACCACTTTAAGCTCTACCACAACTGATATTAATATTTAATCAATATTATAATCTTCAGAATTTCTTCCTTCTATTTCTCCAAGCTACTTCGGCATGGTTTAGTACTGTTCATGTTATCTAAATCAGGATCAGGTATTAGAGAATGGCAATGAGACAATGTAAATAGAGATTAAGTTTCACTATAAGCTACAAAACCAGAGAATGGTGTTTATCTATCACCAGTAAGGGAACACCAGAGTGCTATAAAATACAGAGAATTTCCTGCTTAATAAATAACATGTAAGAATGTTCATTCAAGTTCTTAGTTTCATGTGCCTTATTCTCTGAGGTTAATGTCCCTCACCTCTAAAAATCTCAGCCATCAGCCAATATCTTTTAGGTTTGAAGTTATTTACTTACAGAAGAACTGAAAAACTGGAAACCTAACTCATCTTGAGCTTTCTTACAGGATTGGTTTTCACATTTCAACATTTAAATCCCATGTCTAGTATGTTCCCCCAAGTTGTCCCCAAAAACACAGAATAAGAGCAGATAAAAATACTAATTTTTTGGAACAGAAAGTCGTATTTATCCAAAATGACCTGTCAAACACCAGATAGATATAAATCTTCTCTGAATCATTTCTAATCACTAGATATTATAATACTCCTATTTAAATAAGGTACACAACAGCTAATATGAATAGCAATGTTTAAACATAAATGATAGGCTTACTTGTAGTAGTGTTCCCAAAGGTCTCTGTATTTCCCTTGACCTGACATATCAAACACTGTGAAAGACAAACTGCAAAGAAAAGAGGTGCATGAGGCACAGAAACAAAGAGCAAAACCCACACATTTCCCTTGCTATCCTGATGAAATAAAAAACCCAGATCAACTTGAATCCTCATCAACTGAGACAACTTCCCAAAGCAACTGTGGTTGCACTATCTGCCTTCAAATGATCCTACTCAATTTTCCAGTCTTAACATAGAAACATTTCACAATGGAAAATGTGTTTATTATCTCAATAAAAGAACTAAACTAATTAATTAAGGTTACATCAAATACAAAATAAGCTTCCATTCCATCTCTCCCTATCATGCTGGTATCAAATATTGCATATGAGTAAATGAAATTCAGATGAACCATACAGTGAGGCCACTGTTGGTTTGAAGACTAACCATAGACATTAACAATATCAAGTGAAGGCTAGAGAAAAACAAAATGATGCTGCCTCCTTGAAATATCGTTGTGTCACGACAATCCTAATCTAAATCTTAGTCTCCATTCAACTAATGACTTATTCCTGTTTCCTGGCCTTTGCTCCTGCCACCTTTACATTGCTAATGCTGCAGCCATCCTTTTGCATTTAATGAGATTACACTGCAAGCTGTTCAGAGCACCTCCAGTGAGAGTGCTTAATATAGGTTACCAGATTGAAGGTGGAATACAGGCTGCCACCTCAGCGACTGTCTCTCCTACAGTCTGTAACAGTGCCCTATTCTGAAATTCTGAACACACAGGGATCAGATGTTTATACACACTACACAAAAAAACTAAAATACTTTTTCTTAAAATTTTTTTACACATATCTAGTTTTATAGCACCATAAAACACACATTATATTCTACCACACCACGTCCTGGATCATGATTAGGTCTCATGGGTACTACATTTCAACTAACTGCAATGTCAATGTCATTATACCACCACACATAATGCTCAGTTACAAACCCACTAAAAGAGATAATTAAGTCCAACTGTTGTATAATAATCACTAATGGAGAAAGAAGTACTACCTTGAAGTCTTGAACTTCTCTATACTGAATCCTATTGTTGGAACGATGTCCTGGGTTTGAGCCTTTGAAAAAAAGAAAGTACAGATTTTACAATCAAATTAGAAAATGCAAACATTGAAATACATTTGAAACATGAATACATGACAGATCTATTATTCCCCAAACTGTGCAATATTAAAAAAGTTCCCAGGAAAGTAAAGTAATTCAGAATCAAGGATGCTAGGAAATAGGGTGAAACTATTGGAATTGCCAAAACATAAAGCATTAGTAATAGATCTGTCTGCTAACTGATTTACTACTGAGCTGGCCAAGGAACTCTCAGCCAAGCTGGTGGAAAAGAATAGCTCCTTTAAGAAGCACCGATATTTAGCAGGAAGAAAGGTCACATCCCAGAGATTACAGAGCTGTCTGAGAAAGTGAATGCAATCCTTGCACAGACTCCTAGAGCCCCTTGTTCCAAACACCATCCATAGGCAGGTCTAGAAGAAACAACTGCAAACAGATGGAAAAACATTTGTATTTGCTAGATCCCTAATACAGTGCTCCTGGGGCAAAGCAGCAGTTCTTCTTAAGAAGACTAGGTTGACCCAGAGCTCAAAATCACCTGTTCATTGAACTTACTAAAAATAAACAATTTTATTAAGTTTGATCTCATGACATTTGTTGCATTCTAGACTATTTGGCATGTCTTGCAAAAACAAGACTTGTAGAAGCTGGATGCAAAGTTACCCTCCTAAAGCAACACATTAAACAAACTAAAGTCTCATTACAAACAAATTCTATTTCTTCTATTCATGAAGTTCCCCTGGGACCTTCTCTAATGCCCATTATTGTGATAAATCTTCAAGTCTGCATTCAGCTCTAGTTAGGAATCCTTTCGCGCTTAAGGCATGACATAAAAACCCACTACAAAAAAGGTCTTAAAAATTACATAAATACACAATTTGCCTGGTACAAATTATAGCATTCCCCACAAACAACTGGCAGCAGATAGCAAGCAGTTTACAGTCCTTGTTTATAACTCCACTCAATTTTTCAATGGAAGAGTAATTGCCAGGAATGGCAGAGTAGCAAACTCTGCAGCATGTCACACTTCGGAAATAATGTCCAGTGGACTCATCAGGTAAAATTCAATGAAAATTAATAATAATAAAAGCTGTTTCCTGATACAAACAGCAGAAATCATTTTCCCAGATACACGTAGCCCAGATGCACAAGCCTTTGGCTTTGAACATGCCAACCAAAATTCATCTATTTCTAGTCCATAAACATGCCTAGAAAAAAGGTAATCCGACTTTCATTTTTGCTCAGAACACTATGCACTCCTAGTGGCCTGAAACACTTTTCACTGAGTCCAGGAACTGTAAGTATTAATGCTACTTACTTTGAAAATTATTCCACTTCAAAAAGTGAAGTCACCCTTAAACGTGCCTCTCCATATTATTTCTTATTTTATTATTTCTGATCTTATTATTTTCTTATGCATTTATTAATTCTCAGGAATATATTAAAATAATCAAAGTTGTACAATTGTATTAATCTCAACGTTCAACATCATTTCTAACTGCAATCCTGTGGCAATTATTTAAATGACTTAAGTGACTGTTTCAGATCCTGATTTCAGCCATCATAAACTCTTCCTTATAGGGTGATCTTAAAAAAAATTGTGCCACATTAACAGTGAGGTTTTTTGTATAATAATATGTGTGTGAATGCTTACCCTTAGTTTTAGTTACATGGAAAATCTTCAATTGTATTAGTTCCACTGTACTAAATCACAAGCTCTGCACATCTTTTCCATGGGCACATCCAGTATAACATAACAGCACGCAAACCCAGATTAAACCAACACCCAGCAGTGAGCTAAGCGGGCTACTTACATTTGAAGGTTTAAGTTTATTGATGATCGTTGTTTTGCCGCTGTTGTCCAAGCCAAGGCACAGAACGTGAACCTCCTTTTTCTTCAGCCCAAGCCACCCTGCCAGCTTGTCAAACAATCCCATGGCTGCGGCCGGAAATCCCAGGGATCACCTGCTGTTCAGGGAATCAGAGCAGGGAATGGCTGTTGGAAAAGTGCTGCATGTAGGGCACCGAGGGTGGGCATGGGGCTGAGCAGCCCTCACCCCTGGGAAGGGCTGGTGTAGCAGACCCTACACAAACAGTGTCCCAGGGGCTGCCTCTGCACATAAGCACATGGAGGGTAAGCTGATTACAGCCAGGAGGCCTCAATACTAAAGTAGACTGGCTGTTTATAGCCCTGCCTATAGCACACAGTGCCCTTGATTCACTGGGCAGAAACGTTGCCATCGTTGTGAGGAGCCCAAACAGGGGCATCACTGCAATGACATCAAACTGAGCAACAAAACAGGACGGCCATTATATTTACCTCAAATTATCAGCAGTCCGTCATTCAGACAACAAAACACTATTTCCCTCCCTCAACACCTGCTACACAATTCACTGAACCCTGAATTAAATAAAGCACCCTCTGTTGATTCAAGCTCTAATTCCACCAGGTTTGGCCAATATTGACATGTATAAATTAGGAACTCTTCATTCACTACAAATAGAAACTGCTTAAAATAGATCTAACAGACACCAAAACATTCACCCACACATCAGGGAGATGCCAAACCTCTACTGCTGCCCAGACTCTGGCTGAAGTCACCTGGCAGTGGCACATTCAAAGGAGCTTACATCACCTATTCCCCTGCAATACCTGGCTAGACATTCTGTGCAAAGAGGATAACCCTTGTCTGCTCCAAATGAATTCCACTAGAAATAATTTCAGCAATCAGACAGCTGAAATCTTTGAGATGCCTTCAGTAATAAAGCATTTAATTAATGTCAGAGGATTTCTGGAGTGGTGAAGGCTGGTTTTTTTCTTAATAAAATAAAAACACACAGCACAGGACATCTTAGGTTGCAAGCTTAACGACCCCAGCAAATCACAGCAGGAGGGGGAAAAAAATGGCATCAATAACAAATCTTTGATCTCATTTCTTCCTTACTTGATTACTAAATGATGATTAACTGCTTTTTAATAGAAATAAACATGAGTAATCATTTTGCTAAAAGACGATTTTTCCTTTTTAAATACAGATGCTTTTTAGAGCTTTATCTAGTGTGTTTTGATTCAGGACTGGTAGTCATCTACACTCACCAGGCTAAACAAACCCAACATTGGTAGTAGCAAATCTCTGATCTTAACTCTCTTTGTTTTGTGCCCCACTCATTCTCTAATCCATATATACAGCTCTGGAAGCAGATTAAGGCTGTTTATTATCAAATTAACCTGACAAAACCTTTCTCCAAAACACATTATTTTCTTATCCAATCAAGAGCTTCATCTATATATTCTAGATTATAAAGTCCAAAAAAATACATGGTAAGCACTGCTGAAACGAAAAAGGAAGAAACACAAACACTTAAAAATAGCTCTAGGGCTTCACTTTTAAAACCAAAAGCCCAAATACACAACAGTTCGTAGCAACATTTTAATTACAGCCAAGTTTTCCAGCAAATTTTCCTAACAGTTGGCACAGTCATCATTTAAGAACATAAGGGAAAAAAAATGTACCCTTGACTTCTTGACCTGCGCCTTTTTTCATGTTTCTCCTCAGCTGTGCAGAGTTACAGCAGTTTTCAATGGAAACAGCCCTGCCGGTGGGTTGTTACAGCAGTTACACCTGGCAGTTACAACAGTTAAGAAGTTACAGCTGGCACAGGCGCCTTTTCTTTCTTTTCCCCCTTTTTTACCAGCTGACATTTTGCCTACAATGCTATACAGCATGCATCAGACATCTCCTAAATTATTTAAGACAGGGTTTGGTCCGGGAGCTTATTAGCAAACTCTGTAAGAAAGGATGTTCTTTCATTGCTGTCTGATCTTTGTCTATTTTCAAGGCTAATCAGCAACAAAGGAGACTTAATCCATGAAATAGAGAGCAGCCAACAAACAAGCTCTAAGTGATGTCCAGGTGTTAGGAAGACAAATGAATTTTTTGTGGTAGAACTGCCTTGTTTAGGTTTAGGGCTGCATGTATTTCGGTGTCCGATCCAAAAAAAGGGAAAGGCTGAGTATATGGACTAATTAGCACGGGAAGCGAGAGAATCATTAACCAACAGAAGAGAAAATATTAATAAATAAGAGAACTAGGTGACTTCCAGACAGCGAACATGAACACCTCCGTTTGCTAAAAGTATATAAACAGTGAAAAGCTTTGGGAATCGCCGTGCTGGCTCTGGGCATTTGCCGCCCAGCGCCCCTTCCTGCGCAGAACCGTAAGGAAATCAAATACCTCAGCTCTGTGCGCGGCTCGGCCTCTGGCACACCGGGCGAAAGGCCCTAATTCGGGACAACACCTGGCTGCTCGCGATCGCAGCTCCCAGCACCGGCAGCACAAGGCCTCGAGCCGCCCCGGCAGCCGGCAGTGGCCGCGGGTGCTCTCTCCCAGGCCAGGCGGGACAGGGTTTCCTCTCCCGGGCCGGCTCAGGGTGTCACTCCCGGCCGCAGCACCGACCGACCTGGGCCCGTGAGGCGCCCGCCGGGCCCGCGCGCCGCCGCCGTTGCCGAGGTAACGGAGGCCCCGCCCCAACCCGCCCCACCAATCCCGTCCCGCCGCCTTTCCCGCCCCGCCCCTTCCGGCCAATCAGGGGCAGGCGTCGGGGCGGGGCTCGCCCGAGGCCACGCCCCTGGCCGCGGCAGCGCTGAGGGAGAGGGCGGGGCTGAGGGAGCGTCCTTGCGTTCTCCGTGGCCAGAGACTGTGGAGTTGGTTTTTTCCAACCCCTGCACTTCTTCCTCGCAATGAGAGTGGTTGGCTAAATCCCCTTGGGAATTGCGATAAATCCATGAGGAAAGCCTTGATAAGAACGGCCACCCGAGGTGTTCACAGCATCTCCCCTTCCGAAGCGAGCGATTTGGCAGAGCAGGGAAAATCTCAAATGCACCTGGATCTGGGGCAGTGGCAGCAGCAGGGCTTTGGGAAGAAGGCTTCAAATACACATTGAATTTTTTTTTTTTCTCTGCGTAACACTGTCCCGTCAGACCAGTTTTAGGTTTAGGTAAAATCACCTTAATCACTTAAAATGAGCTCTGAAGAGGAGCAAATAAGAACTAAACCCCATTTCTCTTTTCTACCAAATACTTACATTTAGCTGCCAAAACTGTGCTCAGTACTGCAGCAGCGAGCGCCGTGGCTTCCCACAGTAAGTGGCGCTTAGCAAATGCTGACAAAAAGACTCCTGCACTTTTCGGCTGGAAGAGCAGCAGGAGTTTCCCTCAGCCTCCCCACTCTGCTGAGGGATTCACAGGATGGAAACGCTGTTCCGTACTCATCCCACATGGCCTGGAAGTCCAAGCCACCTGGGATAACTCAGTCTCCTATGCTCTGCCTCAATGCGGCCTGGGATTTCTGTAATTCCAGATTTTAAGTGAGTTCTTGGGTTTGTTTTTCACTTTTGCACAAAGATAAACAGTGACTGAGGGGTGGTGTGTACGGTTCTGTTCCCACTTCCCAAAAGACTGTCTGTGCTGTTCCTTGCCAGGAAGAAGTAAATTTCCTTAATGGAGCTCCATCCCTTCATTCTGAAAAACTCTAAACTAGTTTCATGTAAACTGAACACAGCTTTTAGACTACAATCCCAGTTCCGCCCAGGGAGAGGAGAGAGAGCAGACGAAACAACTGTTTCATAGTGGACAGTCCTTTTTGCCAAACATATAGGCAGGAGCTCTCAGTTATAATGCACTTTGCATTGACCTTCAAAGCTCAAAAATATTACCAATATTTTGTCTGCTGTCTGGCTTTCTAGTTCTTATTTCTGCTTATTATTAAGGGTTTGAGGTAAATTGCAATTGTGACTTCATGATTGCCCTATACTCGGAAGGTTCCAACTAAAAGATGAGATTCCCTTGCAGTGGCATTATGAGCCATTGAAGGAAAAGGCAAGTAGCATAAATCCCACAGTGAAACTCTGTGATGAAGCACTTTCCAAAAGCTAATCAGGTTAAGAGGTGTATGTAGGGCAGAATAGGATGTTGTCTCTATCTGAAATCAGTCCATATCTAAGTAGTTGTTCTGAATTCAGTGCAGAACACAGAATGCCAAAGGCACTTTTGTAATCAGATCTAAGATAAAATATTCATTCTTCATTATATACACTGCGTTAAACCTGGCAGTCCTTGGTGAGAAAGCTCTTCCCATGTAAAATAAGCAGGATGTAATGGACTGTGGGCACCTGAAATTCATTTCCTATTAATCTATGCCTGCTTGTGTTCAGTTCTGCATTGCATGCATGTGATGGTATGCATTGAAAAGCTCATTATAACTTTAAACTTTTTGAGGTAGGGTCTGGTTCTTGTATGTGGCATTCACTTCTTTGTGAATTGCCGTGTATTGCCCTGGAATTACTTATATAATATGATCAGTTTTAAAACCGCTTTTGTCAGTGAAAGCTTTGAGAAGGAGTTACATGGCTCAGTGAATCAACATGAGAAGGGTGAACAGCACTGCAGAATCTTAATAGCACATTAAAAGCCATTTAAAATTCAGATTCACAGTGTTCCCCAAGAAGGAGAGAGCAGTGCTGTTTGGAACTTTTAATGTGGATAGGTTTTTTTCCTGGTGCTGTGAACTGTGCGTGCTTTTTGAGCATAAATGCTCAGCGGTAAGCACAGAAAAACATACTTTAGCTGAAAAAAACAACACCACCCCGAAGCATCTCAAGTGTTAGAGCATATTGCCGGTCCATCTTTATTAGTATACCACCCTGTGTTAAGCAGCTGGGATTTTTTTGCATGATCATGTATGACAGGCTTCACTGTGGATCATTATCTTAGTAACTTAAGGCAAAACAAACACCATTAACTCAAAAATAACCACCAGTACTGTAACTTTTATTTGCTAATAAATATCTTAATAAACAGGCTTACCCCATCTGTAAGACCTGATAATGCCTCTTAGGAAATCATAGAAAAATAAAATACAATAATAATCAATAACTTGTACTTTGTACAAAAATCTCATTATGTTGCTCAGCAGGTAGTTTTGCCAAACCCCATATTCTTTCTGCAAAGAGATGGCATATGTAATGCAATTCACCTTAAAAACACCCTAATGTTGAGAGCTGAGCATTCTATTACACTATTAACTTGTAGGCATGCCAGCACATGAAAATTTACATGAAACATCATAGTAATCGTAGGAATAGAATCATAATAATAAAGAAAAGAAGGTAACACCACTTTTCAGTAAATCATAACAACTTCACGTCTAATGTAAATTCCCCTTGGGACTGCAATTCAGTAGGGTAAGCTTTTTATTTCATGGATATTCCTACAGTACTGTTATAAACAGGCAAAAGGAAAATGCAGTGTAACGTGTATGGGAGATAGATTAGGTGAAGAAAAGTAATCTTGAGGAGTGAGGCAGTCCCAGGGGGAAAGCAACGACACTGGCTGTGAAATGTTCAGTCTCCCAGAACGAGCAGTTTTAGTGCCACACGAGTTCAGACTGATGGAGATGGAACCCAGAGCCTCTGGTACTGCAGTGCCAGGGCTGCTTTGCTGTGAGATGAGTGGTGAAGACTGAGCCACAGGTAGTTGTCATTATTCAAATATGTCGTGGTCAAAGAAGCAATGGCAAAACAAACCTTAGCAGGGGTCTTTAAAGAAAAGGTGGGTTTCAGACTACTGGTAAGGATATGAGATCTGTGCTGAGGCCATGGTTTGATTTTGTAAAATAGTTTGTGAGTATTATGAGTATACCATTGCTTTTGAAGCCATCTACCTTTGAAGTTTTGACATGGCTGCTTAAATATATAATCTAAAGTGTCTGTCATCAAATATTTATTCATATATACACATACATTGATACATTTTATGGCTATGCTAGAACAGCAAACTATGAAGAGCAGTCATATTTAGTTTTGTACAATCTAATTTCACAGAAGAGACAGAGATTAAAACCCCTTTTAATTCAGATACATTTAAAACCAACACACGGAAATAGAGGCTATCCTGAGAAAACATACCAACCACGTTATCTTCCAAAAGTAAATCAAAGCTAATTTTTGGAAGGTAGTAAAATATTATTTTTGTGTTTTTTTTCTGAAAGTCAAAGTGGTTTGCTTTTTATAAAAAAATGTGATGACAAAATTAAAACTGTTAATTCCAACTAGATCAATGAATGTTGCTTTGCTAGAAAATAAACTATTGCCTTTCAGTAAACAGGGTTTCACATGATCTTTCAAAGTTGGTTTTTTTCCTTGCTAAACTGCAGGCGCAATCCTGAGAAGTGCAGAGAAGTTCCCGAAGTCAGTAGGATTTATGCCACACCAGAGAAGAATGAGCCCTTTTTATGTCCCTGGGTTTTCAGTCACGACACTGCTGTGTGTGATGTAACTGATACCACCAGAAAATGTTGATATTGGCCTCAACAGAAGCAGCTGGAAGGCTCTAGGTAAGAGCAACAAACACTGAATCTCGTCAGCAGAGTTAACAAAGAAAAACCTTTTCCCACTTTTGAAACAGAGTGAAATAGACCTCTCAACCTTACCTTGAAAAGTTGGGAGAAGAAATTGCTGCAGAAGAAATGGTAGTAAAAATGCTACACTGCCAATTCAAAGCTATCTGTTTCTTGAGGAGATAGGGAATCATATTTGGCCATAAGCAGTAAAATGCTTACAGGTTTTCTTGTTAGGAATCTCAGAGTGGGATGGTTTTCTTGAGATAGAGAAATTAATGAAGGAATCCAATAAATGGAACCACCAAGAGGGCATTTGTTATTTTATTTGCTATTGTGCCATTCATTAACTGGCAAATCTGAAACCTTAGACTGCAATGCACCAGGAGCATGAAGCAGCTTGTTCAAAGAGGTGAATGATCAGCTAGAACTTGTGTTATGGAAGGGAGATCATATTGCATCATGGTTTATGTTTAGGAAAGAAGAAAGACGGAAAAGTCCTGTTTGTTTTGTAGGTTCTGTTTGTTTGATGGGGATGATGGTTTCATACTGAATTTAAATCTGGAAGTTTGGGAAATTATCTGGGGGGAAAAAACCCCACAAACCCAGACTATTTCTGCTAGATACTCTATTAGATGTGTAGGTCATTTAGGTTACTTATTCCAAAGTCAGAGTTGACCACCCTTTCCAGAGAAAACAACAAACACTGCAGCACCCAACTTTTGTACTTTGCAGTTTATCTTTTCCATGCTGAAGGTAACCACAGCCTATTTGATCACATCCCTGAGGTAGCAGCCTTGTCTTTAGGCTCAGTGCAATCTCTTTTCCCCATTAGATGAGGCCATCTGTTCCACACCAATCCGTAGAAACCTTTGATTCAAAACCTGCTTCAGTCAACTGACCTCTTATGGATACAGCTGACTTTGGATCATGCCCTGAGGGACCAACCTACATCTCAGCCTGCAGTGCTTCAACAGAGAAATGAAAACCAACAAAAAAGATTTAGCAATCCATTTAAATGACAAGACAGCTTGCGTCCTAATAAGTGCTGGTTCTCTAATGACAAATAAACCATGACAGTAGTGGGGTTGCAGGAAAGGAGAGTCTGTTTGGAGAGCTGGAGCCTACCTACAGAATATATGACACTGGGTTTCATTCCACTGCCATGGAAGTCACTCACAAACTCTCATGAATTTTGATTACAGCAAGACTATTGCCTATTGACACAGAAGCCAGGAATTAGTCCATCAAGATGTTCATTAAAATCATTCAGCAGCATTTGGAAATACCGGGTGTTTTAGAGCAGAACCTTCCCAAGACAAAAATGGAACTTCCCAAATTGATATTAAGTAAGTAGAATAATCTACAGATTTGGAACACTGGCTGCACTTTGTCTTTTTCAGCTAATCCTATTCTACATAAAGAGACTGTGATGGTAAATTATACAGCTCAGAGCACCCAGCTTCTTAAAAGAAATAATAATCCTATTATGCTTTTCCTTTTTCCTCTCAATAATTTTCAATTAAAACTCAGTCTGAATGAGAAAAAAACTGAAAACTCAGTTTCTAAGCCAAGATTAACTGGAGAGTTCTACCTTTTACTGTTTATATAGGTTCCTCTCAAAAAAGTCAGGATGTAGCAATAAGAACTTGAAAATGTAAGAAAATGTAGCAATTAGTCATTCAGAATTCTGTCTGCTGGACATGCTAATATAAAGTATGACAGCTGTACCTGTTTTTTTTGTCCTAGGCTGGATCCTGAAAAAATCAGAAAATAGATTATTTTTCTCTTCCTATCATTCAGAACATTATCTGATGATGATACTACAAAAATAGTCCCTAGACTGTTTCAACAGGCAGTTTTTCATCATTCACAACCAGAAACAAATATTTGGGGTCCAAAGCAGATTTCTCCCAAACCTGCTTTTCCAGGTTCTAGATTCAAGATTACTTTCTCCACAGTCTCTTTACATCACATAGTTCAGAATGCAGAGATCTGCATTTCTCTTGGATTTGTGGGTTTTCAGTCTCAGTATTTTGGCTTACCTATCACTTCTACATACATGCTGCTGCTGAACAATTCTTCATTGAATTGTCAGTAATGGAGAGCTGTTAGTATCATATTATGATTTATTCACAAATTTTAATCAGCTTGCTGATGTGCATGTAGGAGGTGAATATTGCCCCAAACCTGTAGTGTTTCCCAAATGAAGAAAAAAGTCAGTAATATCTCCTCAGATAGCAATAAGTGTGCAGGAGGTTTTGTGGTAAGGTCAGGGAATGAACTGGGCTCCTCAAGGAAACCAAATGTGGTGCTGAAGTTTGAAAAAAAAAAAGGCAAAATATGTTATCTCTAGCTGTCTCACAAATATTTTATAGGGATTTTGATTTTTGATTATGCCTAACTCTACTCTTTCATAAAGTCCCATTTCAAATCAGCCTTTTATATAAATTAAGCTGCACAAACACATAACCATTTACAGATTCAGGAGTTTCTGAGATGGCACTGAGATGTGTGCAGACCTAGTCAAAGTTCTCAGGTAGATACAGGTAAAAACTTTGGACAGGAACAAAGTAGAACATATGTGAAAACTCTAAATTACTTTAAGACTGATCTTTTTAATCCTATTTTTCCCCCCATATCTTCACTGTCAGAACTTGCATTTTTTCTTCCAGTTTAATTATTCAGGTATGAAAATATCAGATAATATGCTAAACCTTTCTGGAAGAGATGGGTACTTGGGAAGTCTCTTGCAGGAAAGGAAAGTAAGGTGTACTCATGTGGGATATTTAAAGCAACATACACACAAATAGATTTCACTGAACTAGTGTTACATTATTTCACATATAAAATATGGAAATATACTTTAACTCTAATCCATTTTTTAACCCTAGGTTTTTCATCAACCATTTTTGTTGGTTTTCATTTCTAAAATTCAGCAAATATTTTTATACTATATGTTGGCATATCCTTACTCATATTCTCTTTAAAATTTCCCTCATTTTAACCTCCTAAGTGTCTATAAATGGCTATTTAAAAGAAAAGAACTTACATACTTTGTAAACGTCTTTGGTGGTTTCAGCAGAGGAACTCAAAATGCTTTATAGCATGGACTACATCTTCCTAGTACCTTGCTTCCCCTTTGGGACCACTAATTTCTACAGTAATTAGCTGAATGGAGGAGAATCAGCAGGAAGGGGTTGGGTGAGGTGGCAGCAGAAGGGTGAACAGAAGGTGAGCAGGCAGCTTTCTCTAAGCCGGTTTGAAAATTATTTTTCTATCAGTGGAGGAAAAGAGAGGCTGTCCATTTCCAGCTAACAAGCCAAGGAAGTTTGGGAAGAACTATACACACACAGTGCATGCCACTAAAAATTTTAAAAGCCAATGGAGCAAACAAACCCCATTAGTGTTGTTGGTTATAGGCAATTAATTCTCTAGGTTTGAAAAATCTGACATTATGATATACATTCTATTTACAATTCTTTATGTACATATAGACAACTATTTTATAACCATAGCATGTTCACCATATCCTGGTCCATAATGTGAGGAACTATATACAACACTCATGGATGAGTAGTGTGCACTGCTAAATACAGGATGGGATAGTAGAAATGTGTGTGAGCTGTAAATACCTGGCACTGTCTTAGGCAACTCCTTTGGGATTTTGCTAGAGCTCCTTGGCACAGCATGGACACTTCTTCCCTTTTTACCTTATTGTGGGTTTTAGGGATTTTTTTTCCCTTTTCAGTGCTGACTCATTTGTCTCCCCAGGAGATTTCAGCATCACTGTCCTAATAAGGGTTAGCCCAGCCCAGCACATCTTTGCCTCATTCTCAAAAAATAATAGTGGTACTACTATAAAAAAGAAATCATCTTTACCATTTATTCAGGAAAGATCCATTACAACTGGTGAACAAGGGTATTCTGTAAGAAAAATGTTTAACAGAATACAGAGTTCTTCAACCATGTGCAAATGCCACAAGTGTCTATTTTTAGTACTTTTCCTAGAAGATGCAACAGAAACCAGATTCTTAATAATGACTCTAACTAAAGAAATGTTGGACTGGATTAGAGGCAAGTCCTCCTTTCCACTCCTGAAGGACACATTCCAAGGTAGAGTGAGCCCATGGCCGGGAAGTTACAGGTACTCTGTGTTCATAAAGAGAAATCCTGAGCTACCAGAAGATGTCCCACAGAACCAAACCATCAGCTGAGGTAAAAGAGTTCAACAAATGCTGCAGTTTACAACAGGTCCAGCTGGAAATGAGGAACTGCTCCTCAATACAAGTTCAAGTATATTCTGTGCTGCTTTACCTTGCTGGCTGATAAGGTCCCATGGGGTCATTCTGTCATGGAAAGTGCTGTGGTTAATGCAGCCTTACTGGGCATCTGCACAGTGCCAGTTATTCCACGTGGTAAATATCAGCTGATTCTGGGTAAAGGGTGTCTGTTTGTTACTTATGACCCAATTTTGCATTGGGAATCTGCACTGAAAAATAAATTAATGAAACCCTGTGTTAGGCTTACCATATAAAAAAAGGCAAATGGATACTCAGTCTTAAATGGTGTAAAAATCAAAGTACTACAGTCCATGAGTTCTGTATCAGAATAATCCAAGTAATAACTAATACTAATTTATTTGACTTTATTGTTGAGTGCACTATTTGCAATTAAAAATTGCTTTATGCTGGCTGATGTCCTAGAGCATGGCACGTGTCTAAGCTTTTATTGGACAGACACTGGATTTATGTTCATGGGAAACAAAAAATGGGTAAATTTTGTTCAAGAAAAATTTAAATTACATAGCTCAGTTCTCTTCCTTTCATCTCACGGCATCCTGTTGTTTCTCAGTAATTCCAGTGTGCAAACACATCATAAGTAAATTCTGCTAAATCTTCTGCTGTGTTGTTCAATTCTAACATTATGAACATTATGAACAGGACCTCCTCTTTTTCACAGATTCAGCCTAAGGACTGGATACAATTAAGGTATGAGATTCATCTGACTGAGCACAGATGCCTGAATGGATGAGCTATCACTGAATGCAGAGAAACAGGTTAGAATTATTTCTTTATCACATCCACATTTTAACACCTTTTCCTTTTTGCTGCTTGCATATCACACTTTATTTAGTGAACTTTCAGTGAGTGCTTTTAGTCATAAAGCACTCTATAATGTGGGCCAGATTCTCAAAAACAGCCTACTAAATTTGCTTAAATCTGTAAAATTTAAACTCCAGCTGCACACTGCAATATGCAGGATAATTAGAGCTAATTTTCTCCTGAAGAAAGTATTTCCTGTAACAGAGAAAGTTACTTTAATTTCACATATACATTTGTGGCCTGCACAGAATTAAGCTCACATTTGAAAAACAACACCTCTTGGCGACTTTGTTTTTAAATTAAAAAAATATGAAAAAAACTACCAGACTAAAGCAAGAATAGACTTGGAATCAGCACAAAAGCAAATAAAATGTTTCCAAAATGGGGAAAACGTAAATTTGATAAAGATGACTATTAGAAAAGTGTCCTACTGCACCACAACAACAGAAAAACAAGATGTATAAACCCACAAAATCCTGGATTTACAATGTTGATGACAAATGTCCTCACTCAAAGAGTTCCTTGTTCTTTCCTTTCTGGTAACCCAAACTCTTGTTTATATAAAAAATATATCTGATTAATAAATGTTTTAATTTTGTTATATTTTTTTCTATTGAAAAAATATTTTCAGTAGCGTGACAAATTTAGAAGTTAATTTTCATTAAATATGTCCAGGTTGTGTGCATGTAACACAGAATGTCAATTCTGCATCCTCACTACCAGGAATGAAAAACCTGGCAAAAGACAATCTGAAAGTGCACATGCATGGTTTGGATCAGCTATGAATGATTTTGAAACCCCATTAACAAATAACAGACTCATACCTCCTCAGTAATGTAATTAATTGTGAGAAAGGCTCCTTCCACAGATGTCCTGTTGTTGGCCATGGAAGCAATGATAGGCAAAATGGATAATAAAATTATGAAGGAAAAATCAACTTTTAAATTACTCTATGGTTTGTTAGTATTTTTAGAAAGGCTTCAGGTTAAGTATAATTTTCTTTCTGTAAGAGCATCTCTACTGAAAAATTATTCAGATGTGGGTTTTGGGCAGAATTTTTCAAGTGACAGTCACAGAAAAGAACAAACATTTTTATTCCCCACTGAAGGACTGTGAGCCTGCAAAACTCACGCCCTGATGAGTTCAGTGGGACTCCTCATGCTGGCACAATTACCTTTGGAAATACAACAGGACTGGAGCTGCCCTTATTTAAACAAGCTCATCAAATTGGCATTGTAGAACACCAGTGACTCCTGATCTTTAGAAAACTTGCTCCTCAGTTGAATCTGCCTTTTTTTTTAATGGAAGAAAGAAAAATTTATTTAGTGCACTACTGTTACCTCACTTAAATTAATGCAATTATTCCAACATAAAGTGACAACAGTGAATCAGGCCTAGTGTGTCTTACTCTGTGATCTGGTTGGAAGCATAATCTTTTCTGAGTTGCTTTCTGACTTTCATTCTTTGTCACTGATACACAATGGCAGCCTTTTCCAAGACTTAGGAAATACATTGTGATTTACAAGCTGTAAATAAAGCAGTAAATACCTTTATGATTACACAAAGTAGTTAGTTCATTTTGATATACACATAGATTATACTAATTACCCAAATGCACATTTTAACAGAAGAGTTGTAATGCTTGAGTATATTGGAATGCCACAGAACTCAAAAATACCTTCCCAACTAGACAGAAATGAACAGAAGCATCTGCACAGGGTTACATGTGACATGCATTGTAGATCTGTGTGGATTCCCACAGCACGCAGCCATGCGCTCCTGCCCCTGCTCCCGGGAGTGCATATCCCATGCAAAAGTTTGGAAATGTAGCCCAGCACGTCTGTGTCAGTTGTCTGAATAAAACATGGAAGCTGTAAGTCCTGGAGAGGTACAAATATTATGTTAGGCCTTTGCTGACATTTTCTTGCATGTAAATATGGCTATTGAAGGGTTCTAAAGGTAATATCTCGGATGTCCTTTAGAGATCGGTACTAAATGAAGATCTGGCCTGCGATGACCAGAGCTCCATTTCATCAGTTTGCTTTTTAACTTCTAAAAGCAGTTAGAAGTAGACTCAAGGCAACATGTTACCACACTGCTGTCCTGCATCTCCTTTTCTGCCTATGTGCAAGGTGACTGAATCCTGCAGTGTGTAACTTCCAGCAGCAGTGGGGTTGTGGTTGTACTGCTGCCCCTGCCTGGAGGAGGAGATGGCCGGCCTGCTCCCACGGGAATAATCCCATCACCCCACCCATGGCTGGCACTCTGAGGTCTGCTGCTGCTGCAGATGATTCCCTATCCGAGCAGCACAGACCTGCATTCCTGAAACAGAAAGCTTTTCTGAAGTCTATGTGTTTACAAAAGATCTGACAACCGTGTCTTACATGTGGTCATGGAAATGTTAACCAGTTTTCCAGTGGGTATTTGCCATGTAGTAGAAGCAAATGCTGAGTATTACATTAAAAAGAAAAGAAATTAGGGTGGTGAGTAATCTCAAGGATAAACAAGTTTTCCAACCTAATCTAAAATTTAAAGCATAAAAAGTGTCGAGTGCTAAAGTAATTGAAAATCAAGAACCTTCCTTAAGATTTCAAACAGATGACTCTCACTATGCTTCCAATTATTCACACAATGAAAACTCACTACATAAAATCATCAGTCATTTCTGCAAATAATACTTAATGTTTTGAGGCACCAGCTTACCAGCATTCAAACTATTATAAAGTAATATAATGATAGGACCCATACATTTGGATTTAATTAAGAGATAAAATAAATATTTATGTTAAACTTCTTTTTGATTGCACATTTGGTATTGGAAGTTACATGGTCACAGAACATGAAAGAAGTCAAATACTTTTTGATCTACCAGCAAACTCTAAATACATCGATAAAGAAGCCACACCAGGCCAAATAGATTACTACTTTCAAGTAAGTCCATGAAAGTTTCCCAAATACTGTTATACAAAGTTACACATCCATGCTGAGTTATTCATCAATGTGTAGCAACAGTCTTGCAGTAGGCCAGGATTTTATCGGCAGAGAACTGGTGGAGGATCTGTGCAGTGTGATTAAAAATTCCAGGTTGGAAGCATTAACATAGAAGTACTTTTATAGTCTGAACTGGAGACTGCAGTTCTTGAAGTTGGGAAGAGCAGGAGCAAAGAATGAGAATATTTTTCCATTTTAGAAATGCTGAGGCACATTACACAGTT
Organism: Grantiella picta; assembly: GCA_013397955.1. Taxonomy (NCBI): domain Eukaryota; kingdom Metazoa; phylum Chordata; class Aves; order Passeriformes; family Meliphagidae; genus Grantiella; species Grantiella picta. The sequence goes on along the minus strand of VZRM01006850.1, from coordinate 295,974 downwards.
GCTTCTATTACTTTCATACATGAAATCCTTTCTCCTGTATGTGCATCATGTGTAACCGCAAAGTCTGTAAACTGCTGACTATTCGTCTCTGGTGTCCAATGAGTGCAACTCCAATTCTTCTAATGTCACTGCAACATAAAAAGTTTCATCTTGGATGCAAATATAGTAAAGCCTCTTGTGCACAAAAGAATAGAAATATATGATGGATGACTTCTTCTCCAGGACAGTTTACCTTCCTGACCAAGGCATATAAGAAAGCTGCAAATGTTTTCTGCATCTGTCAATTTCAGTTTTTTAAACATAGTCATTTAAGAGAAAAAAAAAATGTAATTAGAGCATTGGGGATTTGTGATACTAAAGGTCAACTAATTTTTCCAAATCTCAAGGAATAATTAGGGAGGTGAGTTCTAATAGCCCATTTTTAGTAATGTGATCATAGCAACAGTTTCCCACTCAAAATTGCAAAGGATTGGTGCTTATACACTCAGTATTGCAGCTCTGAGGCAGAAATAACAGAGGTTGTGCTTCTGATGATTTGGGAAATGGTAGTGAGAGATAGTCTAAAGATCAAAATAGTGACTTTTCCAGCCTGACCCAGATTTCCCTCCCAGATTCCCTTCATCTCATTTAGATCTGCACCCCAGAGTGGGTAGCTCTTGTCACCCACAGAGCTTGACTCTGGCAGGAATGAAGTCAACAGCCCTCAGAGTTCAGCACAATCCACCAGTTTAGTTGTTCTATAAACATCCTCAGCTGCAAGATGTGGCAAAGATCACAGAGGCGCTGAGGGCAGGAAACTTCAGATGTGCCTTGTCCACTGTGCAAATCCCACAGTGGGACGTAGACAGATACTGCCCATTTAGATGTCCTCAAAAACTGTATGATGATACAGTGATCTAGTAAAAGAGCTCATGGGATCAGGCATGGCCTTGATGAGTTTCAGATCTGCAGTTCAAGCTGAAGAACCATTGGATACCTTGCAACTAATACGTGTTTAGGCTTAACATTCACATGGGGGATGATACAAAGCACTTGAGGTCACCAAAAATACTGAGCATCTGAGAAGGTAGAAGGACTCAGCTAAAAGAATAAAGCTTTACAGTGGAGACTAGTCTTAGAAATGGAAGACCAGAGCTTAGCACTTATCAAGGAAGGCTGGATAAAGCACAGAAAGAAGCCAGCAGGTCTTGGGTAGCACAGGTTATTAGAGGAGAGAGAGTAATCTGTCAGAAAGTTGGAGTGGCATCTAAAGAAAGAAAATAGGAAGGATGATAACCTGAGATTAGCTGTAAAAGCACAGTACAGCAGGCTAAAAAAGAACTTGAGGAACAAACAGAAAAAAACCCAAACCAACAAATTAAATAATAATTAAAAAAAATCTCGTAATAAATCTTTCTGCAAACTCACTGGGTATAAAAAAAAACCCGTCAGCAAGTCTTTACAGTCCAGTGATGATTTGGGTATAAAAGAACACTGAAAGAGTGGCCATTGTTGAAGGACTTAAACCATTTATTTTAGCTCACATTCACTGTGGAAGAAATTGAAATTAATCCTATGTCTCTGGGGACTTGTCAGAGTATCTGTCCGAAGTTGAAATGACTGCAGGAGAAGTTGGTTATAGGACAAACTGAAAAGCAAGCAAAAACCCACCTCCAGAACAAGACTATATTTAGCCAAGAGTTCCAAAAGAACATAAAGATGAAATAGTGGAATTACTATCAGGGTTGTGAGAGAGGGAGTTACCAGCTGTGCTCCACATGCTTAAAAATTTCTTAATGTCTGAAGTATGGAGCTTGGTGGCAGACAAAATGTTTCCAAGGAAGATCTGGGGAACCACAGACCCGTGAGTCTGTGATCATTACAGGGCATAATAGAAACTACAGTGAAGTACAAAATTACTGGATGCTTGGATAAATGATCTACTCAAATCACCACGGCTTTTGCAAATAAAATTTCTATTTTATAAAACTACTTGTTTCCAATGGATGAAGATGATCCATTTGATACACCTCACTTGGATTTCCAAAAGCTTTAGAAAGGATGCCTCACAAAAGCTTTATAATGAAGATGAGGAGCAACTTCTATGTAATATAAGATGTAACATAATATGAAGCATAATGTCTTTGCATGACTAAGTAGCTGGTTTAAAGACAAGAGGGTAGGAGTAAATTGTCAGGTTTTACAATGCAGTTATTGACATAAATCTTCAGGGACTTATGCCTGGATAATGTTGAACATTACTGTTCCACAAATCAGTCAGTAGTCTGGGAAAACAGCTGAGCAAGAGGTGAAAAGCTCAGCTGGTGAGGCTGAATTGTTCAGGGTAGGAAGGAAAGGGCCAGCTGTGAAGAGTTTTGGAAGGATCTTATGAGACCTAGTGACTATGCCATAATGTAGTAGATGGAATTTAATGTAGGTGAATGGATACATGTGGGAGAAAACCAGTCCTAACTTTACATGTTTAATTACTGAATCTTTACTGACTGTTACCTTATTTTATAGAGGCAGTCCCAGCATCACATGAAAGATTAGGAATTCATGGGAAGGGAACAGAGAGCAAAATAAATCCCATCATCATGCTACAATATGAATCCATAGTTTGCCCAAATGCTTATATATTGAGTGCAGAGTTTGCATTAAAAAAACCAATAGGGTGGTGTCAGAGCTGGTTGGAACAACTTCCTCATCAGGACTGAGAAGGACTTGATGATATTCACAGTGAAGTAAGAAAATATTTTTGCTACTGATTTCATTGGTCTAGATCAAAACTGATTCCCCAAGAACCATGCTCATCCCTGGCCTTTGGATGTGTTTGGTGTGGTCACAGAGGGGAACTATCAGTTCCGGGTCTCCTCCTCATACATTTCTTGTGTTGTTTTGGTAAATAACTGTGTTTGTCTTTTGTCGGCTGAGGGAGGAAAAGAAACAAAAACACTGTTCCGTCTCTGCAGCATCCAAACAAATTCAGATTAATAAGTCACTGTAGGTATAATAGATTATATACTTACTCAATATTCATTCTTGAAACCATATCCAAAGTTGTGAAACCTGCTGCCATGAAGTTATTTTTATACTGACCCATTTTTATGGAATCCAGCCAGTCACTGACTGAAACAAACAAAGGATATTCTGGAACTTCACCAGGTGAATCTGGCATTCTGTAAACAAAAATAATGCAAAGGTTACCAAAGCAGTACAAAATATGACACCCAATTTATTCTGGTAGACATAGTTTTTACTAAAAGGCAGAAGGAATGAGAGAGGAGTCTGAGCTGCAAAGGTCAGATCTTAACTGAGGATCCCTTTAACCTGTTGTCTAAAACTTATAAATCACGTCAGTCTGCCAAGTTGCACCACTTAAACAATACATTTTATTGAAGAACTGCAGCTCAGTAACTGAGGAAAAGGCCTCTCCCACTGCTCTTATTTTTGTTCCACAGACTATTTCTTTGCAGAGCTGCATATTTAGGATTATAATAATTTGTTAATACAGTACTCAAAGTAGAGGACAAAGAACATTTACCATAAGAGGCAATTAAAAAAATTAAACCACCATGAGATGATTTTTACATTTATCTACAAACCCCCCACCCCAAATGAGTCCTTATTGTGATACCATTATGCCACAGGAACACTTTGATTACAGTACTCAAAAGCTAAAACTCACCCTGAAAGAAGCAAAAAGAATAAAATCTTTGCTTTTATATAGAATTACATAGAGTAGCAAATAAAATTGAAGGAGCTAATTTAGTGTCCTTTTGAGTTCTTTCCCCTAACATTATCACAACTGAAACAGAAAGACAGAAAAAAAAAATCCAGTTTTGGGGAGTTGATTTCCAGTCTTCCGTTGTGTGCCCCACTTGAGAGGGCTCACAGCTTCCATTGGCTTTATGCATTTGGTGTAGGGAAACTGTATGAACAAAATGCAGAAAATGCACACTGCTGTTTGTAACAGCTTTATGATAGTCTTTAGGAGAAAGATACAGTTTATTTAAAATGAAAATTTAGACAGCAAAAGCCAGCCAACATTAACTGATGGAACATGACTTAATGTGTAATGTAGGAAGCAACACAGTGCAGTGTCTTAATGTACCAAGTTTTGCCCACACATATTCAAATACATTAAGTACAGTGATTTTCATTCATATTACCAAAATGATAGAGGGAGAAACTGAGGGATAGGAGAACACCATTAAGTACAAACTGTAATTAAAGACCTACCACAGTCTCTTCCCATCTGAATTACTCTATGATTCCGTAGAATAACTTTGACCTTCTAAGTTACCCAACAATTGCATCAAGCATTCTCAAATGAATGGAAAAAAAACTTTCCCAAGGAGATGAACTCAATAATAGCTCAATAAAGCATAGGTCATTTAGATCTTAAGCTATGAGTTAAAATAAAAAGAGATAAAAGTACATTACTCTGATGCTAAATAAAGTGATGCAGGTACAACTAGCAATTCATATATATATATATTTATATGCATATACACCTAGAGGCCACTAACTCTAGGGAATGGATATTTACTCCCACAAGTCTCCCTAGTCTGTGGTAGATGAAATGGCTGTAGCCCTAACTCTGGGTTTGCCTACCAGCTTCTCCATTCAGCCTTTCACACAGCAAGGTCCCAGCTCCCATCTTTGCCTTGATGCTCAGCCCTTCCCAAAAGCATTTAAAGGTTCTCAGCAAAACGCACTCAGTGCTTGAGAACCCCTTAGAAACCCAGGGGGTCTCCATGAAAGCACTTTTATCTTAAGGTGCCTTTTAGTTAATGAAGAGAGTGAGGCTGCCTGGACCTTCACTGGTTTCAGCTGCAGGGACAGCTTGGATCAATACGCCTACAAATACTGACAAATTTTTCCACCACAGCCTTGCCTATCCTGTGGCTGCATTCATTACTGTAATATTATGAAGGAAAAAAAAAACCCTGGATAACACTATCAAAAATTTGTTGTGGAATGGTAACAGCATAATCTCTTATTTGGTCACTGCTGCAATTCTGCTGCAGATAAATAAAGATTTAGCAAGCTAAGACACAACTACTTTCTTCAGGATATTACTCCAAGGCAGTTCAGAAATTGCTTGAGCATTGTCAGATGGAGAGACAGGCTGTTGAATAGAGAAAAAAATTACAAAGAGAAAACAGGCACATAGGAAAACCACACACAAAAAAAAAAGAACAAGATTCACAAAAATTAGGGATAGACAGTGCACAAACAAAACTCAGACAAAAATAATAATAAAAAAGCCTAATATTATCTGCATGACTTGAGAAAAAGACCTCCTTCTACAACAGTGTATAAACAATGAAGCAAACCTTGTGGCTCTCCCACCCCCACTTAATGCCCTAAACCACATAATGATAGCCACTACGTGTTAAAAAACCCCAAAATGTACCCAAAAGAGACTTACACAAGTACATCCTCCACTAGGGTATGAAGGGTGCTGGGATTGCGGATCAGTTTGTCCAGGAAGCTGACTATGTCACTGAATTTGGGACGGTGGTTCCTCTCCTTCTGCCAGCAGTGAAGCATTAGTTGGTGAAGAGAAGCTGGGCAGCCCATGGGAGCTGGAAGCCTGTAGCCCTCTTCAATGGACAGTATAACCTAAAGAAATACAATGTGTATGATTACCAAGCATTAAATGCTGAAAGGACTGACAATTAGAAACCAGCAATGATAAATTATTAATGGCCTGGCCACCCTCACTTTATGCATTGCTGGGGCTTCCCTCAGGGAATCAGGACTGGCAGGGGTGTGACCAGAGGAGACACAAAATATTTTGTAGGCACATGAAATATAGTAGGAACTTTCTTAGGGTCACTGGTCATCCTCGTCAAACAGCTGAGAAAGGAGGAGGGGAATAAAGAACTTACCAATACCACCATCATTTTCATCCACTTTAGGCTGACAACAGAATAGAGTCACAGGGCCAGAAACTCATCTGGTGTGGCCACTGCATCCCACCATGCTCTAATATTTGCATTCTGATCAAGTGTTTGTGTGTGGCAATGACAACCAAGCACTACAAATCCAAATTGTGGCCCCTGACAAATTTACTTGGTGTTAACATGTTTCTGCTGATCCTTAGAGTTATGATTAATCCAGGCAATGTCATTACAGCAAGGTTATTTTGCACAATCTCCATCAGAAACTTGTCCAAGATGTTTATGACTAAACAAAAGTTAATAAAACTATGATATTACACTAAAGTGACTGCAACCTTCAGATTCAGCAGATATAGAAAATGTGTATGGTAAGGATTTGTAAATAAACAGGTCTGCTGCCACAGGTAAATCATGTCTATAAAAAAATTACAGTTGTTCAGAGTTAAAGGAAAGCTTATTTTTCGTAACACAGGTAGCAAAAAACAATGTTTGAAGAGAAGAGTAGGAGCCTGCTTTGAAAGGAGTTAGCAAAAGTAGGAAAGGTCCATAGAAAGCTTAATGGATTCATAAAAGCTTCTATGCATTCATTCCATGTAAGATTTAAAAAACAAGAGGTCAGGAGGTTCTGCAATGAGGGGTGGTAGCAGTGTGGATGATGATACAAATTACATAGTCAGGATTTTTTTTTGTAAAAAAAGAATGCAAAGCTACTCAGTGGCTGATCAAAAACAAAGCTAGGAAAAACACCAACCTACCACACGTGCATAATCCTTCCACATAAAAATCCAGCCAATGGTAAATGTTTTCTAATGTACAAATGATTGTTAAAATAATTAGAACCACATTTAGGAGGAGCATACCTGCTGCATTGATACCCCCTCTGCTGCAAGGAGACATTCATCATTTTCTCACAGATGTATGTACATGCTGCAGACATATTAATGCAGCTGGAAGGGGTTACATTAAACTGTTTACAGCAAATCAATGTTTTACAGCACCAGTTCTGGCTCCAGTATATTCAATCTTATTATCCTGGAATATATCCCTGTTCTCTATTTGAGTTCTGAATTAATGTTGGCTCTGCTCAGCAATGTTTGTGCTCCAAGCACAATGCAAATAAAATAGGAGTAATGAAGCTACGTTAGGACTTGAGCTCCCCTTGATGGCATGGCAGGAAATGGAACAAAGCTTTTGTAGCTGCACACAGCTGCTTGCCTGAGTTTTATTCACACAGGGACTTGGTCCTACAATGTACATGCTGCTGGTACAGGAAGAAATGCCATCACATTGCCAGGGAAATATATCCTTCAGAACCTTGCCTCCCAATGATGAAAATTCCCACACAGGCTCAGGATGGGTGAAATTCAAGCCTAGGTGCATGGAGTTTCATTCAAATTTGTTTTTACATTTATTATTAATGTAGCTCAAGCAGTTTGTCAAAAGTGGCTTCAGAAAACCCTCCTGACAGTGAGGGGCAGCGCTTAGGTGGTACTTGCCATGAAAAGACCATCCTTAGGAGCCCAGAAATGCAGATATCGCAGTCTTTACATTTAACTCTGCCTGTTGCAAATGATGAATTTGTGAAATGTGTTTTGTTTTCAAGGCAACAGGAAAGCTGCTCTACTTTTATGTGACATATAGCATTTGCTCAACACAACAATAGAGGGCTGATGAGGTTCTGCTGAAGTAATTTATTCAGGAAAAACCCAAAAGCAACCATAATTTTCTAGACGTATTTTCTCTGCCACACTCTTATTTTAACATGTCTTTGAAAATGAAGTCACAGTGCATTTTGTTTCCTCTCTTGCTCAAAAGGAACATTTCAGTATGAAGAGAAATGCCAGCTGGTACTGGTATAATTATAATTTCTCATTAATACCAGCACATTTTAAAAATAAACTGGAAATATTGTCTCATTAGTATCCCTTGTGAGGCAAGTATTATTTTTAGAGTCTAAGAGGCAACAGTAAAGATGTGATAAGTGTCTAACACTGCTATGGGAATCAAGTCTCAAAGGAAGAATTAGAGCATTTTAGTTTCTTATTTATTTATATATTTATTTTAGCTCTTGCTCAGCCACGTGCATAGCACCCATCTCTCTCTGTTCAGAGAAATCAGATATCCATGCACCTAAAAGGGAAGAAGTATTACATTTTTCTTGGCAATATAAAATACATGTTAACTCCTTTCAAATGCCTTTTTCCCCTGCCAGTTTAAGGTTGACAGAGCACTTCATTAATCATGAAATATGCATCTACAAGGATACAGCAACAGCTTGTTTGATGTTAGACATAGCTGTGAAGTTTGACCACAGAGTTAATATTAAATATTAGTTATGATACCAAAATTGTCTGAACAGTATTTTATGGACTTCTACATAAAATTTACGCGTGCCTAATTTCAAAATCATTGGCAATTGGCAAAAATGACATCTGAAAATGAAGCTGTAATCTTCTTGGTAGTTTCATTATTAATAGTAACATAGATTCTTGCTTTCAAAAGTTAACTGACAGCTTTTTTAATGAGACTGAGACAGAAGAAAGTCCAGAGGGACATTGTCCCTGTGTCCTCCTGACATCTGAAAAATCTACCAGGAGGGAGAGACAGCTGCTTCTGCCTCATGGTACAGAGCCAATCCCAGGCGCCTGCCAAGTGTTTTGATATCTGTGGGTTGAAAGAGGTGTGTTAAGAGAAGTTGTTTTTTTTTTTTTTTTTCCACTATTACCAGAAACTTTCAGGAGTGTAAGGAGTTTTATTCTGTTTGCTACAGTAGTTTTCTTGCATACCAATTACAATCCATTAAATATTCTTTTTAGTTCTTTCCCCTTCCTTTTGAATACTGTAGCTCTGCAGCATGCAGTAATTTATACAGTGGCCTCTAACAGGTGTCCCAGTAGACTTCACTCACAGCTGTTCTACAAACCAAATGCATGGAATATAAATCTTCCTTCCCTCACATGAGCATTAGCAAGCCAGGCTCTTAGCACAATCTGTTCATCAGTACACTAGTTTCCTTGGAAAGTTCAATATCTTGGCTAATGTTTATTAATTAAGCAATAAGACACGACAGACTGTGCAGCAGCCCTAATTAATGGACACCTCTGGTGCCTGCCACACATCTAAGAAGTGCATTAATCAGCACCAACACCGTTTGGAAGTGACTTACCATGATAATAAAATGGTTATTTACTTAAACAACAGCATTTCTCAAACTTAGCAACATTTTTAAGCCTCTGCATTATGCCATGTACAGTATTAATTTCTTGAGAAGCTTTTTCCAACTCAGTTTCCTTAAGTTCAGCTTCCAAATCTTTGCTGGGGAATATAAATAAGAGGATGCTGGGCTTGCAGAGGTGTTCAGTCATTCTGGATACCTGTGAGCAGCTGTAGTCTCTGAACACCAGACTGAGTTTATTGAGGTACCAGGGACCAGTTTAAAATTTTTCACATCAGCTGTGTTCATCTCTTACTTAGACGTGGTCTAAAAAAGTGAAATCATTTCCCAAAGTTTTATAATTAGAAAAGCAATTGGTAAGATGGAATGGGAAAAAACCAAACCCCGAAACCAGACCTGGCTCTACGGAGTTTATACTTGGAAAACTTCTGGTGATCTACCAAAAGCCACCCAATTCAAGAAATACTTTAATTGCTATCTAGAGAAGAGTTTTATTATGATCAAACCTCAGTAACTGTTTTAATGGCAATGTTAGCAGACATTTTGATGTAGCAGAACCTCTGACTATACCCATGCAAGACCTTATTAACTGTTGTGTGCACACTGAGTCTTTTATGAATCTGTTTAGTGCACGTCCCTCTCTGTTATTTTCCCTGCCATCTGTACAGTCCCACTGACCTTTGAGAGTCCTATTATTTCTGCAAAATAAACTCATGTGAATTCAGGGTAATTTATTGTATTAAAAGAACAATATCCAGTAAGATAAGCTTTACATTATGTCTAATAACTTGAAAATTCCCAATGACATGTGAAGTCACTAAATGTGTGCAGAAGGTCACAGGTGCTCACTGTTCACATTCTGGCACTGGAATGTGGGTAGGAGAAAAGGATCTTTTGTGCTGGGAACTGCTGAACTGCAGGGAAAGCCCCCAGGAATTGGCATCATGAGGGCCTGCAGTGTTATTTTGTATTAGCAGACACTTTTATTTTGGATATAGAAGTAATTAAACATTGCTATCTTCATGCTGTAGCTGATTATTTAATATATTCTGAATGGAGAAGTTTGTGATAGTTTTTGTTTGTTTGTTTCTGAGGGGTTTGGTTGTTTTTCTTTTCTTCCTGAAGTGATGTAATTATTTTTTTAAATTAAAATCTCTCTCAGATCCTTATCCCCAAATGACCGATCAGCCTTAACAAGCAACCAGACTTGCAGAGCTGAATAACTTAGCAACAATGTGAAAACAGCCATCTGGGAAAGCCTTGTCAATTCTTGAGAACCAATGCAGGAATATTCTAGGCACATAAATGAGAGAGGTTAAGGTGGGTTGGCATAGAGATTGATGGCTGGTGTGAAGACTGAGTGTACCAGTTTGAACTGTCACAGGGATTCATCAGACAAGAGAATTTGTGAAAATCTAAATTGTGTTAGAGAAAAAAACCCACTGTTTCCCCTTTCCCATGCATTTTTTTCTAGAACAAGCTTTCAATTATACTAGAAGCAAATCTGTTTGGATTTTTTTTTTTTGGTTTGTTCTAATTGTGAAGGCTTATTTGGCCAGCACTTCCGGGGGAAAAAAAAAGCATAACTTTGTTAGAGGGAGTACTGTCTATTGTCCTGCACTGTGGTTAAGCCTATACTTAGTTTTTAAGGTAAGAGAAATGCATTGAATTCTCAGAAAGGAGAACTGACAAATCTCATGGCAGCTTAATTCTTTCAGAATGTAACCATGTGTGCCCATTGAAGGGCCCTGTCAGACTGTACTGGAGATAGGGGACCAACTCCATCATCAGAACAGTTCCAGTATTTCCTCAGGTTTTGATTTACATCTTAACTGAGGACTTCATCCACTTGCCTATGATTCTTTGAAATATGTTTTTCCTCCATGGGAGGAGGCAGGTCAAGGTTTTAGCTTGACCTACAGAGAGCTAAGGGCTCAAGTTGCATAAATTACCTGTCCCATTGAAGCTGACAGAGTTATGATGATTTAAACAAGATGAGATTCCAGCCTAGAAAAGGAGCAAGATAGCAAAGCAGGGCAGGGAGTAGCAATAATTTGCAAAGCACACTTCACCAAGTTGCAGATTAGTCGTGGGCAGTACTCACGTCCTGGTTGGACATCTCCCAGTACGGTCTCTCTCCGTAGGACATCACCTCCCACATGACAATTCCGTAGCTCCACGCGTCGCTGGCGGACGAGAACTTCCGGTAAGCGATGGCTTCAGGAGCAGTCCACCTGATGGGGATCTTTCCTCCCTGGAAAATAGGGTGAAAGCCTGTCAATATGACTAGGATACAGAATAACATGTTTTAAAAGAGAAGGGAAAAAAGCCTGGATTTTGACTTCTGTCAAATTGCTTTGTCAATCTGCTGCAAGTGGAAAGGAAGAAATGCACCTTTTTAATGGAAGTTGAAAAAAAATTGATTTCGTACATAGTCTAATTCACCAATACCTGCACTCTGTGAAAACAGCTCAGTTCAGAGAACAGAAAGCATTTAAAATTATTAATGTTTGCTCAGTCATATAAATAATCAGAACATGCCTTTTGATTGAAAACATCCCAAGCCTTAAATTCCTAGTTCATTGACATTTAAGCTTTTCCCCCTAAATGAAACAGAAACAGCTATTGCAAAATAAAACACTGAAAGCTCTTAATAAAATGATATAATTGGAAAAGAAACTACAGATGTTCTATATGCTTTCAAAGCATTACATTTGATAATATATTTAAACTTTTGTTGTGCCCTTTAAATAGCCAGGTAGAAAAACCCCAAGCATTTCTAAATAGGCATTTCCTTGGAATATTCAACAGTGTCATTCTGCAGCCTACAACTTAAAATCCAAGTTCCCCCACAACAACAAAAAAAAAAAGTAAGAAATCAATCAATAAACCTAACTTACTGTTTACAAGACCATAGGATGCAGAAATTTTCTCTGATGTAAGAACTTTACACCACCGAATCTCTTCCATTCTCTGATAAATAGTTTCTGTATGAAAACTACTTTTCCATTTCAGAAAAAAAGTATTTCCTCTCCAGATACATTGCTCATTTCACAAGTGTATATTTTTCTTTTCAAGACTATAAATTTAATATCATTCTCATGGAACTCTTTAGATAGAGAGAGAGCAGTATGGTGAAGGTGCCACTAGATGGTAGAAGGAGGCAGTCAGTAGAGCTGAGCTCACTCAGCAATAGTTGCTTTCAACAAGCAGTAATAGATTCTGCTCAGTGTTATAATTGTATTTCTGACTGAAACAAAAGAGGAAATGAACTAGAACATCCATTTGGCAATTGAAGAGAAGCCACAGTTAAAAACAAGTATGTAAATCTCTGTTAATTTGCTTTGAATGTATAAAAAATTGTCTGTGAGTTGTTCAGGCCTGACTTTGGCTGGTTGAGAAGATGTTTGTTCTACCAATAAATTGTTCAAACTCCAAGCTGTGTGCCTGTGGTGCCACTAAGCCAAGCTGTCCCTGCTGAAGGAAAATGCATGGTTAACATTTCTGTTGTAGGACAGTGGCCAAAGCTTTTGCTTCCTCACGTGTGGTAAACCACTTACTGATTTTAGCACTAATAAGGTAAAAGTATTTTTTGTATTTTTGCCCAAGTATCTCCACTATCAGATCACTGTTCTAGCATGTCACAGGTGCAAAAGACTTAATGTCCCACCTGCTACCTGCCCTTACCTGCAGTGCAGTGTGTGATGCTCTTGGTCCCTTCCTGGTACCACTGTTCCACTTGGGAAGCAATTAAAAGTGTTTTTTGTGAAAAATGTGAAATAGGTGTGAAAATGAAGAAATAGGGGGACAAAGGAGAGTTGTGATACGATATTCTCAAAGGAAATGCCAGGCTAATTTCTTGTCTCTTCTCCAGGAAATATTTATTTATAATTTCTACAGAAATTGGGTAAGAGCACTTGGTGTTTGATCTCAAAGTCTGGTTTTAATGGTCTTTTCATGGAATATACAAGTCCAGGCTTCCTGAGGTAGTGGAAAAACTAGCTATTTGATGCCACAAATGTGCTCCTTACACTGGAGTGTCCAACTAAAAGGATGCATCCTCTGAGAAACAGAGTTTTAGGGTCTAACTGCAGAGGTACTTCAAAAGTCTCTCTTCACACCATAGAGCTTTGGGCCTTGTCCTTTTTACTGGATTGGGTTTAGTTCTTTATTGCTAAACATTTTGTCACCAAACTTATGTAATTCCATCCTCAGTTAGACCTGTTTTGGAGGGTTTTATTAATAATTTATTAATTTTTGAATTTTAATGAAATTCTTATGCTAATAATTAAATATCTACTTGTAGGCAAAACACAAATGTATACCTGCAAATAAAAGGCATTTGGATATTTATAAATTTTACTCTTAGTGTCTATAACATAGTATGGATAACATAATAGGAAACTGTCTTTTTATATATATCGTTTTCTCATATCTGATTTTGTATTCCCAAACTATACTCAAAAGAGAGGGCACATCTCGAGCAGCATTTGCAGCTAGATTTGTGACTCCTGGCTAAATAAAAATGAGGTTTAAAGAATCTGATCTGACTCTAGAACTAGTTTCATGACACAGCTTCACTGACTGATCTCTTTTGGACTGAAACAGTAGTGGCTCACTGAGTTTTAAAATGAGACTGAAGAACAGAACCTTTCAAAAAAAATTCAAGGCAGTTCACGTTCAAGGGCATAAGATGTGTTCAGAGTTTTAATGTAAAATAAAATCATCTTGTGCTGGCTCTAGAAACCTCTAAAATTTTTACAGTGTATTCATCTTGTGTATGAAGTTGTTATACTAATAAAAATGTAAATTTCAATGCTTAATTATATTTGCAGCCTATCTTTTTATGCAAAAAAGTGGTTTTAGTTATTTGAAAGCCATTCAAAAGGTGGAGGTTGCAACACGCCTACCTTAAGAAACATATATGACTGAACAGTAGTAATAGCTGCTCATGCATAATAAAAGAACACATAAAGTTTAGAGTAGCTGAAAATATATTTCCTGTTTCTGTGTAGAGTAGTAAACAGTGTTACTGGTATTGGATATGCCTTTTTATATTTTAATCTAGCTGGGGAAATAATATATGCAATACTTAGTGTTTATACAACGCCTCACCTTCAAATTAAGATAATTTATAAATCATCTACATTTTGCTACTATAGCAATGAAACCTGTCAGGTCTGCCTGCATTAGAAAGCCCTTCTTGCTTTTAGGTTATTCTCTCATTTTTTGGGGGGGTTGGGGAGGAGGGGCAGAATGGGTGTTAGGAAACAAATTGTTTTTCTGCTTCGTCTCATACATTAATAATGATATCAGTGATAACCTAATTTTATTTTCACACAGTGAAATAACACTAACTCCACTGTTCAAATAATTAGAATTCAGCCTTTTTTACTGTATGCTGCCAGCTGAACAGTGCCTATCTCCTGATTTTCTTTGTGATTGTAATTTAATAAGCAATTTTACCACGCAGCATCAAGGGTCCCCTTGGAATTATAATATTAGGCTCACATTGCTTAGCTTGTGGAACTGTTCAGAGATGAGCCCTTGAAATGAAATTTATCCTCTCAGGCCCACCTACACACATGCTCGCTTTCCCTGTGGAATTGGCAGCAGCACAGTTTGCCACACATTTAAAGGCAGGATTGGAACTCCATGGTGCAGAACACCTCATTCTTTACCTCAGGCTCTGCAAGAAAGAGAGACAGTCTTCATAAAATGCCATCTCTTCTTTGAGCTCACACCACCAGAAAGTGCTTATGATGTGTTGTGTGGCCACAGCTGCATTTTTGCCTTCTCCAGTTTGAATTTCTTTTTTCTATTCTACGTGTTGGACATTTTTTTAAAACCTGGAGGCATTAACGGTTCTTTAATTAAAAATCTAACCATATTTCCAAACTCCATCAGAACAATGTAGCTGGCAGCCATGATCCATTATTTACCAAAAAAAGGATCAGAATGAATCAGCAAGCTCAAAATGCATGATGTGAAGAAACAAAGAAGGAATCTTACATGCCCAGAACTTCTGGCATGCCCTGGTAGCTCATTAAAGTGAGGAGTTGCATCACTGAGAGCCTGAGATACAAAACTGAGGGCAAGGTGTGTGTGAGGTCCTACTGCCTGTGCAAACACAGCGGCACGTAGCAGCAGCCAGAAGCAAAGCCAGCGAGTGCATCAGGCTCACCGTGCCCCAGTGATGTGAAAAATGCCTGTTCCTGTGGAAAAGCTGGTTCTGTATTTTCCAGGAATGACAGACACTTCAGAGGGACTGTCACAGCGCTGGCTGCAGTTCTTCTACATGCTGAGGTGTAAAGCCATCAGATCCAGATGCACAGATATCTAGAACTGTGTAATTCCAGGAGAAAAGATGCTGAGCTGTGTGCACCATTAGTCTGATCTGGCACAGGAGTTCCTGTGCCTCTGTCAGTTACTGCTTCTTCGTGTGTGATGTCACTGAATCGTGCAATCATTTTCCAATGCACAAGTATGGTACCTGTCTTTTCCTCTACCCCAAATGACAGAAACAGGAGAAAAAAAAGAATTTCAGAGTGAAGAGAGACAAAAGTAATGAAAGAGATTAATTTTAAATATTGGACATAATTCAACGTTCTGTACAAAAACTGTCTGTCACTTTACTGCAGTGTTGCTTTTACTCGATGCTCAAATTTTTCATGAGCAAAGCTACAAGCAGTCAGAATTTAATATCATCGAATCATAATTTGGAACTATTCAGTACTATCAACAGTCTTCTGTTGTGCTTATTGAAAAGTGTCTATTGAAGTATCAGAGAAACTACATGGCAAGATAACAAAACTGCTCTGAAAAAGCGTTTCAGAATATGCGCTCATTATGCCCAATTCCAGTCAGTTCTACCAGTCTCATTTCCCATTGAATTGAAATGAATAAACCCCCCTGATTTTCAAAAAGACCAAATTTGCTTTTAATCTCAGGGAAAATATTAATTTTCTTTCAAATGTCCTGATTAACAATGCTGAAGTTAAATATGTGGAACAGGATTTTCCCCCCTAACTTAGCTATTAAGATTTTCAGAACAAGTTATTTATGGCTTTGAGAATATGTTAATTTTAGTGTCTGTTAACCCCTACACTGCACATCTATTTCTTTCTTCCAAAAGAGGGAAAGCTCTTGATGAACGGAAAGACTCAGCACTTCAGTATTGGCAGAAGTAAAGCAGACAAGATGAAATGTCTGTCCACAGATCATCAGAAACACTTCTCATTAACCAGCATTAACATCACAAGTGTATCAAGGTGCTTCTCCGAAATACTCCATACCAGCCTGTCATTTTGTCTTCCTAAAGACCATCAGATGGATGCATTGAGTAGTGATACACATACTTGCAAGGTAGATATATCCTACCCTGTCGTCCTTTAGCTCAAAAATTAAAGAATTAAAATATGAAATTACTTTGCTAAAATTCAAAGAATTCTGAAATCAGGAAGACTCTCTAATACAGTGGAGATTCTCATTAGTAGTGGCAGCAGCATTCATTTCCTTTGAAACAAACCACTTCAGCATGCAGCCCCTTGCCTGCTCTGAGGCATTGATGTTACCTTGGGCTGAGAGATCACAAGAAGGCTGATAAAAATGCATAGTTCTGACCCTCAAAATCCACATACGTGAAATGGTAGTGAATATTTTTGACTATTCACATCTATCCTGCCTACCTATTTTCTTGACAGGGCAATTTAAGGAACTTTATACAGTGACAAAGATACAGCAAACTCCCAAATACAGGTGGCTGATACCATTGCCTCTTGCTTGTGCAACTAACTGGATTATACACCTTTTCTTGCTAGACAGGATGCCTTTATCTACAAGGTGCTCATTGAAAATAGATTGATGTTTTTCCCCAGAAATATTAGTTAGTTTTAAAATATTTGTTTAGTTTTTAAATTAACAAAGTAGTTCATTCCAGGCCAGGCAGGTCAGGACTGGTAGGGTCATCAGAGCCCTGGTGAGAACAAAGTGTACAAAGACAGATTAACACAAGTATTTTGGAAAATCTCTTTGAGACTGGTCTTTTGAAAGGTTGTGATGAGACTGGTGGGGCCAAGGAGTCTCATACTGTTTTAGAGAGTGGGACTTTAGATTTCTCTAGGATTAAGAATGCATTTTACAGTATTGTGTGCTTGGCTTTCAGTCACAGAGAAACCCTTTCCTCTTCTGAAATTAAATATCAGGAGCATGCATCTCTACCAAATCCAGTTTAGAAACTATAACACTATTTGACAATAATGATAGGAAAAGATGTCATTTTTTCTTTGAAAACAGTATTTCTGGCAAAGATCTATCTCTTTTCAAGAGCATCAATTTCAAGCTATCTGCCAGCTGTGTCAGCACAGCTCACATTACAGCCGTAACCAATTTCTGGAGAGTTCCTCCTCCAGAGTCCTTCAATCTGCACATCCACTTTGCTTACACAAGGAGTCCTACCAAAGTCAATGGAAAAGGTGAAAAGGATTTGTTCTGAGATGCTTATTTGAAGGATGCCTTACGTTGCACAACTCTGCAACAAAGGAATTTGCTATGTGGTCCATTCTTCCAGCAGAACTCTGTTACCAAACACAAATATTTCTCAAAACCCAAGTAATTTAACTTGAAAAAAAAAGAACTTACGTGGCACTATACCTTTTTAAAAGCATGAAGGAAGGCTCATCTCTGAAATTATGCCCCTGGCTTGCCCAGGGCTTCATGAAGTATTTATTATTGGATCAAAAATAAACTGTTACCATGCTCTGCTTGAACACTGGATGTTATTATCCATCATTAACGATTTCACAGCTAGTGATTTCCACACTCATATCTAGCTGACATGCACAGCAAACACTTCCCATGTTTCAGGAATCAAGTGGCCTTCTCTCTGTTCTGCCCTAATGCCCAGATCATTCAGACTCTTCTGCCTTGCTCCTGAACCCCTGCCATAATTCCTTCCACACCATACAATTTGAAGTGGCCAATAAAAACTCAGAAGCATCTGGAAACTTAAAAAGTGACAACTAACTGAAAGAGATTTAAATGGAAAATTAACACTATATAGACTACACTACTGTCTCCAGTAAACATTTTCATTGTCTATTCTTTTGGATGCTGTTCTGGAGAGAATGTAGGGACCTAGATGGTGAATTCATATACAGCTTGCTCTGGGGGTCATGAAATTTTATTTACTTAGGGCTTCTTCAAAATTTATTTTAGAAACAAGTTGGAAACACCACAAAAATTAGCCTTTTCTTCTGAGAGCTACAGTGCTACACATGGATGATGATCAGAATTATTATGAGACTGAGCTACTCTGCTATATCACTGCTTTAGTTTTCATCCCATCTGCAGCAAGAAGTACAGAGGATAATTAATATCTTAGTAACTGATGAATTAAATTTTCTGTTCCCATTTTTGTGAAGTCACTTCTCATTTTATCCTGAAGGAGTTTGCTGGTTATTTAAATTTCAGTCAATTCATGGATAAGTAGCTGGTCAAAAGATGGGAAACAAACAGTCAGAAAGAAAAGGTCAGTTTTTAGAGTGGCATCCCCCAGAGATCAATGCTCATGTCCTGCTGGCAGTGTATGTAGAATCCATAATACAGGCTGAACTGGGAACATGTAAAATTGTACTAGAAATCCAAAGGTATTCATGGTAGTAAAGATGATGATGATTTACCACAAAAATTTGCCGAAGAGCCTTATTATGCTGATTTGCAAATTGATAAAATATCAAAAAATTCCTTGTAATAGTGATGTATATGGAATAAAATGCTCCTAGCTTTACCTAACAAATAACATGACTCCATACTAAGCTGTCACTGTTCAAGAGGTCTTGTACTTAAAACTGTTAGAGAGATGGCTCTCTAACAGTACCAACTCCCTGCTCAAAAGCAGAGTAAATGGAAAAATGGAATGAAATTGTAAAAATAATCAGGAAAAGGAAAAAGCACAACACTGTTGAAACCTAGGATATTCCTGCATATTGCTTACTGATCACAGTCTTGATCCCTCATTCCAAAAGGACACATTGAAACTACAGTCTTGATCCCTCATTCCAAAAGGACACATTGAAACTAACAGACAGAACAGGTGATCAAAGATGCAGAAAAAAAGAAAGAAAAAATGGTGTATAAGACTCTGAATATAATGGATCAGATAATAGATGGAGAGAATAGATCCAAGGTACAGCAAATATAAGCAGCAAGCAGCAGATTAAAAACATTAAAATTTTTTTTTTAATATGCATTGCTATGGGATGTCACAGACTATAAAGATGCAAACAAGAGAAGTATTTGTGAAGGGTATTACATACAAAGACCTGCCTCTGATTTAAAGGAGTCTTTGAGCCACAGACTGCTGAAAGCTCAATAACCCAAACTGAGAATGCATCATGTGCACAGCATGTGCACTCCCTTATTACTGAGAATCTCTAACTCCTCCTTGGAATCTACTGGTTATTTGCCTTTTGGATTCATGCTTGGGAGCTCACAAGCATTGCACCTGAGTTAGGCCATTCTTCTCTTCCCACCATCTCACTTCATTTGCAGGTAAAATATAAACACATGGTTAACGGTGTCAATGGGAAAAAGTTGAGGATGCATGGGTCAACAACATTTTAGGGGAAAAGAAAGTTTAAAAACAACTTAAAAGTTCATTTTAAAGGAAGTCATCTGAAGTGAGGCGCTCTTTGATGTGAAATAGTATAATTGTACATGACTATCTGAAGGATCACAAGACATTTTTGTTGTTCATTCTATGACTACATTCCCATGTCTCTATCCATGTCTATGGATAACCTTTGTGACCAAACCTTTTGACAAAAGGAAATAAACACTTCTGTTGCTAATAAGTTTTAGCAAAGGAGAAAGGACTGGGTACTAAGGAGAAGAATCTGTAAAAGTATTGCCCTGAGAGAGTGGAGGCTGACTACTGGATGAAGCCTTATGTTTGCTCCATAGAGACACAACACTGTCTTGTAAAGATTTTGGTGTCATATCTTTCATCAGCAATAGATAATCACATTTAAGGAAAAAAACCAAAACCAAAGTAATAAAAGTATTCCCAGACTGTTGGGAATCATGAAAGTTTCATGTCTAAATGAGCCCATACTGCATAAAAAGGTGGTTTATGTATTGAAAACAAGATGGGAGAACAGCTGCTGATGAAGGCGAAGCAGCTGAGTCCAGGGCCATGGATCAAGAGGCATGGCAGGGAGCAGGGATGTGTCAAACACTGAGCACCATGGCCTGCCTTCCCATCTGGGGACAGAGGGGGACAAAGGCAAGGAGTGGGTTGCCAAGGGTGGGGTGGGCACTGAGGCTCAGCAGAGAAGAGGACAGTAACAGCCATTTCTCCCACAATAGGCCAAAATGCTCCCAGTGCCACCCTGCTGGTTTTCCAAAGAAATGAAGTGTAGGAGCCACAGCTGCACCGCCAGCATGTTTGTCTGCCAGCCAACCCGGGCTGGGAACTCTGAACCACTGGCAGTTTCAAAGCATGGATGGTAGGAAGGCAGAAATGGGATAGACATCAAAGGGTGGATCCAATCACCTAAACATGGTGTCCCTTCTGGCACTGTCACCTGCTCACTAGCTGTCACTTTAGGAAAACGCAGGTCTCCCACTGTCTTCTGTCTGCTGGTGATATCTCAGGGACCATTGGACCTCCACAAATACGCAGCTGACCCCTTGCCTATTTCCCATTAACTTACTGAAAACCAGCACCAAGCAAAGCAGAGAGATCATGGTATTTCTCCTGATGGAAGAGCTCAGGATGCTGCTGTACTTTGGGCCAGGCAGCAGCTCAGTTGCCTGTCAGGTTGAACAATTTCAGGCTCAACACAAATTGCCCAGCTGGCAAATATTTGGGCTACTGGGGAGATAGGGAGAGGGATGTGGAAGACTTTTGGGTAATGTGATACTATATGAGGCCACAGGGGCATGGGAGGGATCTAAGCTTCACCAGTGAAGTGGAAGAGCACAGCAAGAAGCTGGAGGCATTGCGAAGGTGCCATGTGGAGATTCTCAGAGGATCAGAAGCTGTGCTATTGAGAAGCTGGGTAACTGTGGCACGAAAATGCAGTTGATGTCTGTAATGGAGCCCCAGGACAGAGGGCTTCATTAATTTGCTCCTCAGGAAAGAAATTTTTCCCTGTCCTCTGAGCCAGGAAGGTATCCCAAAGACTCACAGGGTATTCTGAGCTGGAAGGGACACACAAGGATCATGGAGTCCAGCTCTTACCCACTGCAGCAGAAGGTGCAACCAACACAGTGTTGTCAGACTGTAACTGCAGAAACACAGGTGAAGTGTATCGCCAAAAAAATTTCAGAGAAATGAACAAACAAGAGGGATTTTCAGTCCAAGTGAGGGCTGCTTCACAGCAAAACTTCCCTGATATTTCTATTTGGTTTAGTGACATAGTGGCATTGTCCATAGATCACTGCAGCGTAGCAGTATGCAAATTGTTGAATAATACGATAACCATCTGTTGGATGATGAATAGTCTGGCACAGGAATGTGGTCAAGTCTTCCTGCAGATACCCACATTCAACCAAATCCCTGCCTGCTGCCTGAGTAAAGGGCACTGAACATCAAGCTGGTTTCCACCTCACCCTAATCAGCAACTCACCAGAGCAAAGCACTGACTGATGAGTTGGGCGGCAGCTCCAGTCACACCAGGAGCAAGGCCAGTTTCATAGATAGTTTATAATGTTGGCTTAGAGACACTGAGGATCTACTTCTGGCCTTTACAATTGCCCTTCCTAGACCTTTGTACTTTTTTCTACATCTTGACATATATACTTTAATTTAGGCTGTTTGTGACTGGTGGCACTGGAATACCTTTTGTTCCATAAATCAGTTGAATTTCCACCTTGTAATCCCCAGATGGCATAACACTTTGAGTAATACCCTATTAGATTATGTTTTTCTGATGGGGGATTGTAGTAAATCATCACCTGGATGATGATAATATAATGGGAATAACATATTAACATAATTTATCATTCCTGTAACTTGCTCAGGGGATACTTTACTTTATAATATAATATATTAGTTGTCACTTGCATGACATATTACAGTAAGACATCATCAGAAGGAAACATTGTGATGAAGTAGTACTTGGATATTGTGAAAACTACTTGGATGTTGTACTTGGAAATTGTGGAAACTGCTTGGATGTTGTGCTTGGATACTTGAATATTGGGAAAAATTTCTTCACCAAAAGGCTTGTCAAGCCCTGGACCAGGCTGGCCAGGGAAGTGGCTGAGCCACTATCCCTGGAGGTATTTACAAGACATGTACATGAGGTGCTTAGGGACATTTAGTGATGGACTTAGCAATGTTAGGTTAATGCTTGGACTTAGTGATCTTAAAGGTCTTTTCCAACTTCAGTGGTTCTGTGGTTCTACTAAACAGTAGAGACTATTTCCTAGGGACAGACAGCCGTTAGGGATGCTTTGTTTATCAGAACAGTGGAACACAGGTACAAAGATCCCTGGCATGTTCAGAGAGAGAGATGTGGCCCTGTTTTAGTGGCTCCAGGAGAGCCACAATGATGGTCAGGAGCCTGGAGCACCTCTGTCACTGAGACAGGCTGGGAGAGCTGCGGTTGCTTCAAGCCTGGAGGAGACAAAGCTCATTGAGGTTTTCCAGTATTTGAAGGGGGCTTATAAAAAAAACAAGGGAGGGGGACTTTTCACATTAGTATATAGTGATAGGACAAGGGAAAACTGCTTTAAATTGAAAATCAAGAGATTAGATACACTAAAGAAATTCTTTACTGTGAGAATGGTGAGGCCCTGCATAGGTGGCTGTTCCATCCCTGGAAGTGTCCAAGGCCAGGTTGGATGTGATTTTGAGCAACCTGGTCTGATGGAAGGTGTCCCTGCATATGACAGGGAGCTTGGAACTGCATGATATTTAAGGTTTCTTCCAACCCAAACCATTCTGTGATTCTATGACTATTCTCTGACATCACACTTGCTACTGGTGCTGGACCAGCTGAGGTTTATCTTATAATGACACCCTCTAAGCAGTCATAACTTTTGCATTAACTTCACTGGTTCACCAAAAACCTTCATCAAAGTAGCTGAACATTGTCTTGACCTTTTAGAGTGTCGCTACAGATTAAAAAAAAAAAAAAAAATCCAGCGTGTTTGTTTGACTAAAGAAATCTACCCAGCTCAGAATCTTGGAAAATAAGGAATTTGTTTGGTTTTAATTCTTTTTTTAGCAGAGGTAGATCATCAAAGCATGACAAAGCTTCTCAAACCCCAAGGTCATTGAGAGACAGCCATTTTAATAATTTTCAGCACTCATTTACGGCCAAGCTGGCTAAACTGCCTTCAGGCACAGGTGCATGGCAGTCATGCTTACATAGAAACTTTCATAATATATGGGTGCAACTTGTGCAGGAAGTGTCTTTTTGTGTTAACAAATCACATGCACTGACATTTTCTTTTTTCAGTCATCTGAGTTACATTTATATACTGAAAATGCACATATGCATATATGAATATACAGACAGGAAATGGATTTCCAAATCTCTTGTGGCCAAACAAAGCAATATGCATTCCAACAGGCAGCTCTAGCACAGCTGTGCCTGCAGCATCTGAACGGAAATTCTTTCAGGTAATAGCACTGGGGAAGGCAGAATAAATTAAAAAAAAACTGAGCAGAACTTCATGACATTTTAGGAAAATGCATTTTTCTCCTCTGTCCATATATAGTTAACAACTTACTCTTTTGCTCCCACTTGATTTCTGATGACCTTGTGTACTTAAGGAAATTAAAGCCAACTGCTTTTGATATCAACAAAGCATGAAGTTACAGAATACTAATGCATGGTTTTGATTTCTTATTTTTAAGGTCTTTTGTGTAAAGTGCTAAAGTTCAACCTTATCTTCAAATTTTGTATCACTTGAAAAAAAACCAACCCAGAATGTTAATCAAAACAATACCTGTTTTCACACTCACAGCAAAGTAGGGTATATTTGATTACACAGGCATTCCTCAGTTGCTTGTTTTTGGTGTAGACTGGAAAATTTCTGGAGCAGCCTGTTGATCATTCTCAAGAATTCCCAACAACCAGTGAAAATCCAGTGAAAGAACTGAAAGAACTTTGAAAGTATGGGTTTCATACTTTCACCCAGAAAAACAGAGGTATCAAGATGAAAAACCTTCAGGTAAACTCAGTGTCCAGTGATTTAACACCACCAAAAACAACACTGAAAAGAAGTCACCATCCCTTATCAGCAATTTCCAGAACACTACTTGATTTATTCCAGGTACCAAAGAGCACACTGATTACAACCTTAGGAATGTGCTCTGGGAAATGGATACAGATGAGTCATCTATCCTCCTTAAAAAAAAAAATTCCACCCTTTTGGAATACTCTCTGAGACTCTCCCCATGACCAGAGCACCCATATCTCTGGGGCACATATTCCTTCAACTGATGAAAGGTAGATTAGGCTGCACTTTTGGCATAACTCAGCCTAATTTGAAAAACCTCAAAGTCATGCCCTCCCTTCCTAATCACAAAAGACTTAATGAAAGCAGTGGACTAAGCTTTTTTTTTTAATGTGTATTTCTTTTTGCAATATACACAGTGTTTCCATGGACTAATGCCATGGCATTTTATTGCACATTTGCTTTTTTTTAAGTGCTTCAAAATCTTTAAGTTAAGATTTTCAGCAATGGAATATGGGAAATTGCCACTTCATGAAAAATGCATAGCAAAAATAAGCATGAGTCTAGTTAAATAATTTTATTTTGGCATTTGAGGGTTGGAAAGCTCAGTGTTCAAACTGCTTGTTTAGATCCATGATAATCACAGCAAATGCACCATAAAAAAATCTCAAGTCAAATAAGCAATCTTGTTTTTGTAGTTTCGCTCAATTGTCTTCACAATTCCATAAAAGCCTATAAAGTTTTTTTTGGAGGTATGCTAACCAATAATGATTTTTCCAAGCACTGTAACCAAATCAGGAAAGTTGTTTTTCACGCTTCATATTTTATAAATATTTCCAAAAACAAGAGGTGATTTTGCTGAAATGATTAAACATGAAAATGGTGCAATAACACTGCTTGGCCATTTTGCTCTTCAGCACATTTTAGAGCTCCCAAGTAACTACTCTCATGGCAACCCTCTGAAAAAGCTGCTGTCTCCATTTCAGAGTGGGAAAAACAGGGACAGGGGCTGAGGACCATCAAATATTCTGAATATCTGCAATTCTCACTGGCAGTAACTGGATTTTTGAATGCTCATTGTTACTGAAACCTGGCTGTAAACAACAAACATGGGCAAAACTGCAAGGTGGAAGAGCAAGAAGCTCTGAAATAAAGTTCCAAATTAAGCAGTTCTTGGCTTCCTGGGCTGTGCCTTCATCTCACGTGACTTAAAATAGATTTTGTACTTATAAAAATAGATGAACTAAATAATGGTCAACCACTAAGAATGCTGTGGGGAGACCTTTCTCCTTCATACTGTTCACTTAAGTAAAAATATCTACATACAGACTTTAAAGAATGAAATAGTTACAGGCAAAGCAGAACCAGTTCTAATCTGGTATGGAAAAATCACCATTATTCTCAGTATGCACCTAGCCAGGAAAGGATAAACTATGTGACCCCAAGAAAGGTATTACCTTTAACAATTCCACCTCGGAGCAATCTTTATAATGCTTACCAGTCCTGCATTATATTCCACTGTTGCTAGAGTTATGAAACCACAGTAACATATACAAATCTCCAGGCTGTTAAATAATGAATCCTATTCACTGTAATAAATCAAACCTTTTCCCCAGTGCAACACTATGTTGCATGTCCCAAAGTACAATGGTGTTGATCTCCTGTCTCTGATTTTGTGAACACTACAAAACCAGCAGAAAGATATTTAAGCTCTAAGATCAGACAAGCTGTTCTATTTTATTTATTCAGTTTAGCTCAAAAGATTAGAAAGCAAGCTAGTAATTTCTCTTTTTCTGTTATTCCACTTGCATGCTAACTTTCATGATGGAAATTCAGTTTCATATTTTAGGCTGGGATTTGTTCTGTTTTTAAAAAAAATTATTTTATTTTCTATTAAGTCTTATACCTCTTCCCATCAATTTGATTAAAGACACATCAGCACTACTAAGCTGCAGGAGCAAAATGTTGGTTTTCTTGTGTTGCTCTGGGACTTGTCATCAAGCCAAACTCACAGATGTTCCAATGAACACGCAGCATTTGGTCCATTTCTAGGATAAACATCATAGTTTGCTTTATCCACACTGTCATGACCCTGGATAAGTAAGCAGCAAGATCAGCTAAGTGCCCTCACCTACTCTGTCTGTACTTTTGATAAGCTGACACAAAGCAGGGAGCAAAAGTGAAAGAGGCAGAATTAGGGAAAAGGAAAAAGTCCCTGTGATTTTCATGCCTCATCCCAAAAGATTTACTTCCTTGAAAATTCGTTTGTTGTTTTGCTGGTTGTGACAAGATGCATGTTTTCTTACAAACAACAAGGCAAGTAGAAATACTTAGAAGCAGGAAAAACTGTGAAATGACATTTAGTAGCTGGGTAGAAATGAGATGATTGTGATGGCTCATAAGTATGTGAATAACCCTCCCAGAATCCTCACTGGGTCCTACCAACTTCTGTTGTCTTCCTGAAAGCTGTTGGCCTATAGAAACGTAGTAAGACAGAAAATTGGGATTTGGTGTTTTGAAGGACTGTGATGTAAAGAAAACAACACATGTGCCTACATGAAGGAATTGTGCATGAGCAATGAACAGCTTGGTCCAGGGAGATGTTAGCAACATAGCAACTGCGAATAAAAGTGTGTGATGCTAATGAAACCTGCAGGAACACTTAACAGCTTGGAGGTTCACGTGGACTATAAAACTGGTGTTGCACAGCCAGCAGCAAGAGTTGTGTGCATATTAACTATGAAAAACAGCCTTCTCCAACAAAAAAAATCCATCAAAATACACATCTCTTTAACACTAAGATAAGATCTTGGGTGTAGAGAGGTAGATTCCTCATAAATGCTTGTCCCAGCCTAATCTTCCATGAAAAATTTATGACCCAAATGGCAAAAGTTCATTACATTTCTAACAAGTACTGTTAGAAGGAATTTTTAAAAGACAAGTTTTTAAAGTTTTTTGTGAAAAGCACCAGTATTTCAGTCCCATGATCATTCCAGGAGTTGATGCTTCCCAAACAAAGATAACTCAGAGTCAAATCACCCGTTCTGACAAGTGAGATGCCAGCAGTTTGTGGGGCCCAGCCTGTGCGTCTGCTGTAATTAAATTTGCACACAAATTGAAACATGCAATGTTGCTATTTCTCTTAATGGAACAGACCTTCTGGACAGAACTTTCAGAGCTTGAGGTAGTCATCTCTATTTTGATGAGTCTTTGGCATGTCACATCAATCTTTACTTATAATTTTGTGTGTGCTTCATACATTTCTTTTTTACTGCATAGATTAGCAAAGAACATCCCTTGATGTACCGCTGACTAACACAAATCCATTTTGTTATTTGTTATAAAGCAGTCTGTACAAAAAGCCCAGGACAATGCATTGTACAGCATGCATTGCAGAAATCTAAAAGCAAAAGCTGGTAGGGATACTAAATAAAAAGGAAAACAAAACAAAACAAAGCAAAAAAAATCACAGGTAAAAGGACAAAGATTATTGCAAACAACAAACACTCCCCAGCCTCTTCCAGCTGGAAGAAATTGAGGACTTTAACTGGGCCATAACAGCACTTGCATAAAGGCTGTCCATGCATCAAATACTGTCATCTGTGTACCTTATCTGTGGGAGAAAGTACATTTTGCCAAAACAGAGCATCTGCAGCAGTGAAAAAAGATTTTGTACCTGACTGACATGTAAGGCATGGAAAAAAAAAGTTAATGGCAGATGGATGGAAGAGCAGATTCTCAAAAGGTGTAACACCATAGAGAGTCACACAGGCTTCTGCTGTCCTCTCTGAGACTTCACTGTGCCAAACCTCCCCACACAGACAAAAACATCTCGTCAAGGAAGCCAGTAAGCAATTTCTTAAATAATTCTGCTCTCTGAAATATAATAAAATGTGTATTAAAATGAGTAGGTTCCTACAACTGAACCTACAATATGCTTTTAATAAGGACTTGGCTCTGCCTTCAGGTATAATCTGAGAAAAATTGCACTTGATGGAAGCTTCACTGTGTGCTCTCTGGGCATGTTCCTCAGCCATCCAGTCAGAGCAATAATAGGTCGTTTTAGAACAGGAAAAAGGCAGCAAATCCTGTAAAATGGGTATTTTTTTTTCCTTGGGGTTTTTTTTTTTTTTTGTTTACAATAGTTTCTTGTGCCATGAAATGATGAAATCTGGTATCCTCTGCATGTCAAAATTACTCTGTCACCTACACATACCAATGTGATATTACTATTCTGTGGAGCATAGTTGTTGCCAAAAATATATACAACCCCCCTCACTATTCTCTCCGAATTAAGAAGCAGGTGTTACTCATAGTTCTATTTCTCACAGAGGCCAAATGTTCTGTATGCAATTGGAAAGAAAAAAATGTCTTAAAACCTCAACAAATTACTAAAGCTATGGATCCCAGCATATTTCTTTCAAGGAGGGTGTGGCAGATCTGCTAAACAATTTATGAGCATGAAGTTTCATGAACTTTCAGCAGCTCCTATTTAGAAAAGGCTGAAAAGAAAGTCTGCACACACAATGTGCATTCATTTCACTGAATAATTTACACTGTGTTGTGAAGTGTGAAGTTTTACCCCCCTTTATTCCATAAACTGAGCAAACTTCGAAAGAAATACTATGCAATGAAATATATTCCTTTTGTTAGTCACAGCTGTTAGGTGTAGCTTTCTATTTGCTCTCTTTTTTCTATACTTGCTTTTATTGTGACATTGCTGTACCATGAAAAAAAACCCAGACAATTTGATCAAGAGACTAAAGGAATCCCAGAAAGTTTTTCAATCTTCGACTTAAAAAAAAAAAGGAAAAGCCTAGTGCAGGGAATTTATTGTCTATCTCTGATCCTAAAGCCAAGGGAACTGTGGCACTCCTACTTCCATTCCTATTCAGAATAGCTGGCTATAGGAATATTTTTAAAGGACATATTAAACTGGAAATTCTGTAAAACAAAATTTTAAGGCTACACAGTTAAGCACACAAAAATTAAGAAAAGACAGAATTAAATGTGTGTAGTTACACAGTGTAAATAAGAGATGCTGGAATAGGGATCCTTGATCTGCCTGGATGGTTTGTAGGGTGATCTACTGACTTCCTCCCCTTTTTTACAACTCCAAATGTTTACTGGGTAAATCTAGACCAGTATATGATATATTCTTTCAATTGAGAGCAATACCACTGAATCCATTGTTACTCAAGACAGATACACACAAGCTCTCTCAACGTCTGGGAATACGTTTTCATCCCTAATCAGCATCTGCACATTTGAAAAGTAAGTACACTGAGTAAACCACAGCCCCAGCACAGGAGCTGTTTACTTTTAAAACACATCTGATTTACTTCACTCTTGTAATGAATTGTACTAAACTTATTAGGAAAAGATTAGTCAGAGAGCTATTTCTGAGGAAATTGTATAAAAAATGAGACCAAGGGAGCAAAGACCAAATTAAAATTTTTATCAGGAACATTTAAAGATGTTGTTGAATACATTATTTGGCAACTTGAATTAATTATTCTAGTTTGTTAGAGAAAAGGCTGAAGACAGTCTCTTCACGTTGGGTACTTCTATGAAGCCAAAGATTTCATTAATAATTTGCTGAAAAATTCGATGATCAATTCAGAGAAACGTGTTTCACATAAGTACATTAAGCATAACACAAAAGTGTCACTTTTTTGTGATTGTGCAAGGCTTATTCATTGATACAGAAAGAAACCAGGGCCAGACTTCTGCATATTCCATGATTCCCCAGGAAAAAAATTACTATGAACAGAGTGCCTATATGTTTAATCACCAGTACTGCTCCTGTAACTTTGGGAGTGTATCAGCACTGAAAAGCCTCTCTGTGTTTAAAACTAAAATAAATTAACCTATAACCATGACATTGCTAAAGAGGCTGAATTAAGAGGAATGGCTAAGTGTGGTGGCTGACTTGCAGGATTTGGGCATGAAATTAATATTTTCTTGGAGTTTGCTGCATGTGATATATTGATGAATTTAATGGAGTCTGTGTAAAGAGAGGCAAATATTTTTAAATTGTTCCCAGCTTCCTCATTTTGGAGAAATGATTCTAGCATGTTTTTATTAGGCTACAACTGATTGTTTACCAAGTGTAGTTTCGTACCGGCTGTGACAGCTACAGTGATACAAAGAGCTGACACTCTCGAGGTAATTGTTCATGCTGCATAACACCTTAGCCACGTCTAGGAGTATTTATTTCAGGAGCAGCTCTAAAGATTTGGGAGTTATTCAGCCTGAGAAAGGATAAGCAAGCTTCTAAGGAGATGTGCAACACATTTATGATGGGATTTACCCTAGAGCTTTTTTATAAAATAAAGAGTAGGATGACTGACTGTATTTTTATTCAAATGGGTTTGTAGTAAACCCTCAGATGTGGATCTTCAAGAAGGAATTTAAATGAAAAGCAGAGTGCCTGATGGAAAAAACCGTGATAATTCCAGTCAGAGGGTCTGATATAAAACAAGATACAATGAAAAGAGGAAACAGAGGAAGCACTAATAGGTAATGCACTGAGAGTGAAGACAGAGGCAGAAATTAGGGTAGGAATGAAAGCACAGTTAATGATGTGGTGTTATGGGGGAGGATGACAAGTCTCATCTCAAAATGCACTCCAGCAGATTTTAGAAAAACTACGCAAAATTGGAACAGCGAGCATGGTCACATTACTAAGAAGAAAACTAGATCTTACACGTGGGTTCAAGTCTTTATATATTTTTCTTTAATCCCAAATACCACACATTTCTTTGCGAAGCATGCTCATCTAATGCCTTACTTGCAGAGAAAAGTATTTTGAGAGAGTGGCGAATTTGAGTTTATTAATGACTTGATTTGCCTCATCTATTACTCCACAAAACTGACCCTGGTCCTCATTGAATTGATTTTTGGCATTTGGACTCTGAACCAAATGCCTCGTAGGGAACAGGCAGCAACATGAACCTCCAAAATATTTTATAGGGCAGAACAAAAAGCCATGGGATTTCTTAACAGTAAAGATTCTTCCCCCCTGCCAAGCTTTCACAAATGAAAACAAAAATCCGCAGCTCTAGAGCAGAAAAAAAGTGTAACAAGTAATCTAGAATACAAAAAATAACATTTACGTTTCATGCAGTAATGCACACAGTTACTGCACACAGATTTGGTAATTGCTTTAAATATAATAAATATGAAGTGGTGTAGTTTTGGTTTTTTGCAATATTCTGTCAGTGAAGATATTCTTAATGTCAGGAGGCACAAGATTCTCTGATTCTTGAGGCTGATGAGGATACAGCCACAGTGGGGCAGTCAAGGACAAGATGTAAGATTTGCCTCTAGAACACTTCCAAAAGCACAAGGAACTGATCAAATATTTTAGATACTAAGGGCAAAATCCCACAGTGCTGAGGCAGGCAAAACTCCCATTGGCCTCAACAGGAGTTTTGCCTGAGTAAGTAGTGAGCAAAGATTGTGATGTCTGACCTAGATTTATCAGAGTCACACCAATCTAACACGTTTTAAAGACAGAAGCACCATGCCGCAATATTCCTGCGACATTCTGCTTGAAGGAAAAAACAGAAACCGCAAACTCTGAGTCATCATCCCCTCCCAAACCCCCCATTTAATGAAGGGAAGAACGCACAGCTGGGCAAGAAGCTGCTATCCTGAAAGTCTGCCAAAGAGTAAGGCTAGAAAAGGATCCAAGAAACTAAAAGTTTACCATTGTAAAGTTTTGGAAGTCTGATAGAAATAGGAAAGCGCACAAGAGAGATTCCCAAGGGTTTGTGTATGACTGAAGATAATCTGGCTTTCATTCTTGTAAGCAGACAGGTAACAGTGAAAAACGTCTTACTGTAGTTATCCTTTTGAGTTAGGGCAAATCACAACTCCTACATAGTCAGTGAAAATTCTTCTGGTTGATTTCTGGGGATTGGTTTGGGTGAATAACTAGGTCAGTCTTGTTCCCAAGTTAACATTTATATTACAGAAATATGAAAGTAGATTAAGTTTAAAATATGTGTCTACCTTGCTTCAGAAACTTCCTTCTTTAATTACAGAATCCCATTTACAAGAACTTTGATATCATGTACAGGAGAAATATTAGAATTAGTATAAAAGTGAGCCAAAAAATTCATCAGCATGTGAGACGTGTGTGTTTTTGACTTCCTTCTTCTAGCTGAAGTGAATACCAAAACCTTGACACAACAGCAGTCAAACCCCAGGTTCCCCCAGGGGAGCAAAGGAGAGATTATGAAACATTAGTACGGCACATCTAAACACAAAAGCAAAAATCATACCAAGCTGGAACTCCCCCCTTCCATATTTATCTGGATCTACCCTTTGCCAGGTTCTTCATATAAAGAGTAGTTAAGCAATATGAAAAGAGACTCTTATTTTATCTGTGAACTCTTCCATTGTTAATGTATCCTTATCCTTCCTAGATGTGCAATATTACCCAGAGAAACAGGCAGAATCATGCAATCATTTAGTTTGGAAAAGACCCCTAAGACCATCAAGTCCACTCATTATCTCACCACCACCATGTTTATCATTAAAACACATCCCCTAAGTACCACATCTACACATCTCTTAAACACCTCCAGGAATGGTGACTCAACATCTCCATAATGCTGACATTTGCCCCCCAAAAAATCCCCACTTGCTCTCTTCACATAAGTAAAAGAAGCAAAGGAATCTTGGTTTTCCCCAGATTTGTGTTTTGAAGACTGGGTATCAGAATTCCAGGCTAAAATCACTTAGGATCAAGCCCCTGTTAAATTAACAGAATTTTGTTTTCTGTGTTACCATTTATTTTCATGGAACACAAACATAAAGAGTGTCTCTGAAATTTTAATGCCTCTTCCTAATTTGATAAATTTCAAATTGATGACAGTCATTAAGAAACACAGGTCTAGTCAGTCACATGCAAATACAATGTAGGGTCATTCCTCAGGAACCAGACAGAAAACCCTCCATCCTATAAAAAAACCTATCATCCATATCTCAGATCTTTAGCACACAGGAATTCCCAATTCTGAAATATAAATAGGATTGCATCACAATCTATCAGCGCTGCTGAGAATTTTCGGTCTCTTCCAGGGTCATAACTCTTTGCTCTCCAGTTGACACAGCCAGCTCAGGGAAACCCAGAACACAGCAGGGGAAAAATGAGACGGAAACATAAATAATCTACAGCAGCTGAAGACACAGGATGAGTCTCCTCCTCTCCAAGCTCCTTCCATGAGCTTCTGACTGTGCCTGAAAAACTGACTACTTTTAAATAACCAAGTCCAACAGGTGGTGTTTTTTTTTTTTTTCCACTGGAGTCAAGAATTAATTTCATTATACTCATGGCCATAACACACCCTGCTGTGGAATATGTCAGGATTTAATTATGAAGCTTTACAAAAGCCTGGTGAAGCCAAGTGCTTCAAATTTTCAACCCAGAAGTTTTATATGGCTATATGCAGAGTAGTTACTTTTTACTGTGGTATTTAATGTGGATCATAAATTCCCATGGAGAGTGGTATAACAAATGAAAACAAAAATCATCCAGATCTTATTTCCTTTCACCTACCAATAGCTAAATGAAGGAGTTAGAGCTGAGCTGTTTGGATCACTGGAGCTGAATGGTTTTGAATGAATTACCTACCTCTTCTAACTTCAATAGCACACAGTAAACAAATTTTATAGTAGTTTCTTAACTCATCTTTGAAAGGTACCAGTAGTTTTTTAATGAGAAAAAAACCCCAACACATACATGAATAAGCTACATTCTTTCTCAAAGCTTTCAAGAGATTGTCCCACTTGTTCTATACATCAGAATACCATAACCTATGGGAATTACTGCCAGCTGACATGCTACTGAAAGCAACTGCTCTGACCTTAACGGACTGCCTTGAAACTCATTAAACAGTATATCAGGAGCTCTGCATAGTGCAGGTGTGTTCCAGCACAGTAAAGATATTTTATGTTTCACTGCACCTTGGTCAATATGTTGAATGCTAAAATCCTAAGTGAACTGTGATCCTTTATTAGCAATAAACAAAACAGGCATTCAAGATTACATTCATTCACATAATTAGAAACAGAAAAATAACTTTGGTTTTATGTCAGCAGACCTAAATTTTTAATCTTAAGTGTGGATAGTATTGTTCTGAGTGAATAAAGGTCTTACTGAAAACGTATAAGCATGTTCTGCATGTTTACAATAGCTTCTTCAATTGTCGTTTGAAAATGGCAATTCTCATTAAAAATTATAAATGTAGACAATCATATCCAGATGGGGCTAAAACCCCAGCTGTGTCTGAAATTAGATTAATATTCTGATAATTGTTAGCTTAAAAAAAAAATCTATTGACAGCATGAACTAACAATAAAATGACTGCTCATAGTATGCAGTGTACGTATACACATGCATATTAATATCCTGCTTAAATTTATTTGGGCTGGTTTCCAAGGAGAATAGTGTGCACAGACGGAATTTTCCAAGGTTCTCATGTCCAGCTCAGAGGTCAGTAACTTTGGTGCCTTGGTCAACCTATAGTCTTTCCAAAAACACCACCTGGAGCTTTCTGAGATTCATAACCCCCATTTAACTCTTACTTCAGAAATTATTTGCAAGTGCATTGACTTTTCCCACCTCCTCTGTCTCTGTACAGCTACTTAAGATTTGCTCAGAGATGTAACATTGCCTCTTTGTATGGATTCAATACTGTCAAGTTTTGACTCTTACACCAAAGACAGACTTGACACTTGTGACTATCTGTGAGGGGAAAAAAATGCAATAATTCTCATTGTTAAATGTCACAGATTCATCAGTTATCTCCTAAGATGCAAAGATCTCCAAGAGCACCAGCACTGTAAATCTGTAAGTGGTTTATTCTCAATCCCATAAAACATTTGCAAATAAAACTGCTTAGAGATGTATAGAGAACCAACCTGAGAAACTGCAAAATCACATACATGTAGAGTTCAAAACTCAAACTTGTTAATATGAAAATGGAAGGACTGAGAGAGACAAAAAGCTGAAATCCAAGCTAAAAGAAAGGCAGAGCTTCCAAATCTTTAAAGGCAGCATCCTTCAGATTGATTACACTACAATATATTCTTCTAATTTGAAATTAAAGTTTATTACAATGAATGATGGGATGATGCTTTGAAAGCCACATTAGGAATGAAGTGCAGAATATCACCTTTTTTACAGCCAAAATGTTAGGGCAAACTTGTGTTGAATTCATCAACATAACCATTTTAGAAACGAAAAAGTGAAACACAAATTTCCAACTGTGTTTGTCTGCCAAATCCGTATTTCGAGTTCCTACTTGGAGTGGTGTGGAAGGAAGAGCAGGGACGAGAGAGTTATTATATTAAATTTTACAATTACATTCAACTTTTAATTTCTACACAGCTGAATGCAAATTTGCATGCTTTTTCCCATACATTCTCAGAACTCAAATGGCTGTGGGGAGAGTACTCACAGAAGTACAAAGTTTGACAAAACATGGAGAAAGTTTATATTTCTGTTTCATTCCTGTTCTTGGACCTTCCCTCCTAAGGGTCTGCCTTTGTTGTGGTCTTTTAGAGCCTGTTTACATTTCTAATTCTAAAATTAAGGAGGGTTAAATAAACCAGAAAACCTCTTAAATGAACTTGGGATTGCAGCTAGATAAAAGCTGAAGAGAGAATTTTAAAATGAATGCTTTCAAATGTTTAAATTTTGTCACAGATGTATATTCATCTTCAGGGCCACTACAAACAGCCCAAGTAAATAGCCAAGCACCACGCCCTGCACTGAATGTCTCAGTTTGGGATTCCTTTTAAACATACAACTGCTAATTAAAAGTCATCACACTTCAGACTGTTAGAGTCCAAAAGGCAACAAGCCTGTTTTCCAAGACACTCCTTCCTTTGGCTACTCCTTGACCTGTTGGCTACTTGTCCTTGAGTATGCTCTGGTCACCACAGCAGATGACAGAGGCTTGAGGAGGACACATGCAGGGTCTCCAGCCCCATGCATCCTCTGGGAGCAGGGAATGGATCCAGCTGGAGCTGGAACTCACAGGAAGGTGGCTCATCTCACCACCACTGCAGATGAATCCCACCGCACACTTTAAAATCAGTTACTGCAGTGATCTCACCTGGTGCATGCTGAGCACATCAGCACAGCTCTTATTAACTTGTTTCTTGCCCACATTTTGAGGTATTAACTCACTGCTTTAAAATATTTACGCTAGTGCCAGAGTCCCACTAGAGCAATTCCTGCTGCTGTGCTGCAGTTAAAAGCAACCACTGCACTCAGCAGGGTGGTGCCCTGCTGAGAGCAGGGACAGGCAGTGTCTGGGGACTGCCAGCAGCTGCCAGCCCCTGCATGCCCGCACAAGAGCACAATACTCCTGATGAGGCAAGGTGACACCAAGTAACCTCTCCAAACACAACCCCTTTGGGATCCCACTGGGCTCTGTATCTCTAGCTTGGCAACTAGTACTAGAATCTCACACAGTGGCCCTGGAAGGATTTTTGTTTTTCCTAATAGTCAATCTAAACCTGCCAGCAACTTGAGGATGTTTCCTCTCATTCTGTCACTCATTACCTGGACAAGAGGCCAACTCCCACCTGGCTGCACCCTCCTGTCAGGCAGTTGTAGAGAGCAATAAAGTCCCCCTGAGCCTCCTTCTCTTCAGGCTGAGCCCCTCCAGCTCCCTCAGTGGCTTCTCATCAGCCTTGTGCTCCAGACCCTTCATGCCATGTCACACACAGAGTTCAAGAGTTGAACAACATTTGTGCTCAACCTTATGTCACCACTGAGTTTTCAAAGAAACAGGTTAATGCAGACCTTTGCAGTACCCAGCTTCCTTTTCTCAATGGTTGCCAATAACCAATTTGCTCTACGCTTCAGGATTAATTTGAACCTTAAAGCAAATATCTAGGCAATATTCTTGCAATAGTACAGAGGTTGTTCAGAAACTATTGCTTAACATCCCAAATTAATTGGAAAATCATTTGCATCTTGTTTTACGTTTTAGCAAATTGAACCTTCGCTCCCCAAACCTGTTACTTGTGTACCAGTCAGGGAAAACTGAAAGTGTTTTGCAATGTGGAAATTATATAAGAAAGTAAAAAGATATGAAGGTCTCATCCTGATCCCCCTGAAGTTTTGCTACTTGCTAGTATTTATAAAGATTACTGCTATCAATATTTCCTCCTCCAATGAATTTAATAAGTCTGAAATCTTCCTGGATATGGTATTTAATCCAACTGGCTTGAGAACAATCAGACCCATTAAGTTTACAAAGTGATTCAGGAAATGCAATGCAATGAATCAATACTCTAACTACTATTATAGAAATATTTCCTGTATTAATATTTCCTATATTCAGAAATAAAGCTGACAAAAGAAATCTGGAATACATTTCTTTATCATATAATTCTGTTTGTAGCAGTTTTTTGTCTAACTAAAAATCAGATTGAATGCAGATTGTAAAGGTGTCACCTATAAGAGAAATATCAGTTTAGTCCTTTTTGCAGTAGTGCCACAAACCCTGTTCTGATTATAAATATTTTGCTACATGTAGAGATTTTTTCTGGGGCCATGTGGTTCCTTTTGAAATACATGTGAACCTTGACCATGTTTTAACTAAATGGATCTACATATAACACAGTCTACCTAAATGCAGGGATTCAAGAGCTAGATGTCCTCTGTATTGACAGAAATGCTTGTTTATATACTGGAAATGTCTTTTTATGACTAACTGTTGCCTTGGAAACCACTACTAAAAATGAAAGTTTTGTCTCCAAAGGCAAAACCCACATAGTACTCAGTTATCCCAAAGTTTGTCTCATCTTTTCCTGATCAATCTGGAACACAAAGATTTGCAGTCAAATGTTGCTAGTTTTTAATTCCTCCTTCCTATTTGAAAAGTGTATCTTGCTGTAAATTTTGTGATTCCAAATAACAAACAGGAATCAGTATTTTATTTCCTAAAAACCCTCTCAAAGACAGAAAACACGTAAGATCTATTCCAAACCAGCCAGTAAAGAGGAATGTTTATTTTGAATGGCAAGAAGATGACAAAGCAAAAGATGTCAATTATCTGACTCCAAGGCTGTGGCTGCTCAGATGTGGTGACCTCACATGGTACGAGGGCCTTTCCTCTTTTGCCACAGTTTGCCTTTTGCATTGATTTACATTTTCATATCTGGGATTACATTCACACAATATTGACCACTGCATCATAGATATAAGAGTCTATTTTTGGCTTATGTTGTATTGTAGATCATTTGCTTTAAAGAAAGAAAATATCCAATTGTACCATTCAATTTCTGACACCAGGACTAAGACAAAAAGGGGAATAAAAAATAACCACAGCTTCCTCTGAGCACAGACAGTGCTGTACTGGGAGATGTAAGGCTAAAAATACCACTATTCAATATGCAGACCCACTCTATGGATTTCTTGCAGTTACAGGTACTGGGCTGTTATCGATAAAAATCTCTGTGGAGAGGAAACATGAATTCTAAAAGCGCCAGGATCTTTGAGAGAACACTGAGGGTTTAACCTTCACATGGCACAAGCACAGTATGGAACTAAATAGATGCTATAAAATCCTCTAGTAATACACGTGGCCTGCTGTTGGGAAGATGTTCCTGAGGGGGAAAAAGGTCAATGCCATAATGATGGGCAGTGAGAGCTGCAAGAGGATTTGGCACCCAGTGTGGGCTTCTTGTCCCTTCTCTTACCACGAAAGACTCCTTAAAGGTGAAAGCCTTCCCTGAGTCCTCCACATCCATTGTGACAAATCTTCCCTTCTTTCTGTCCCCACCCCATCTTGGTCATAGCTGTGCTGAGTTCTTTTAAAAACTGACAGGACTTTTTAGCTTCCTGCTGAGCTTTCCTACAGAGAACATCTGCTGGACTTGCTCAAGGGGAGCGAGACCCAGAGAAGGGAGCATATGGAAGGCAAGAGAATCCTACAGAAACCTGGCTAGCCGAGTTCATCCAGAGGGAGTGGAACATGGAACATGGACTGCAGCTGGCAGTCTGCCCTCAGGAATGTGGGAATGACGTTTCCCAAGGACTAGGGGTGACAGAAAGAACTGGGCAGGCTCTGCACAGTGACTGAAACAGTCAGTGTGTGAGGACCCACTTGCAAGGACAGGAAAGCAGGAGTTGAAGGACTGAGTGATTTGAAATACTTTTAATTTCCCTTAGACTCTGCTGCTTTGAATCCTTCCAGTTTACAAAGTTTTTAGTTCATATCATCGTGGTATATAGCATTTCTCCACATTAGTTTCAAAGCTTTTTGCTCTTCTTTGGGGAGTTCATGGTCAAAACAGATTCACCTTTGGTGTCTGGCTGACACAGGAACCTGCTGCTGGCCATCAGCCCGGTGATATCCCCTCCTTACATGCAGTATCCTGCTGCACAGGCTCTAGGGACTGCTCAGGGGGATTTGGTGGTTCAGCACCTGGCTGCAGCCTTGGCAGGCTGGAGCAGTGGCTCTGAGGCACTGCTGAGGTTCTACACCTACAACAGGCTCACGTGTTCAGCAGCTGGGGGAACCGACAGGAAAACAGGGAGCATTTAATCAAAGCCTGCGCTTTGTTTCAAGAAGTCCTTCCACACAGATAAAGAAAAAAGGGAGTATGTCATGGCATTGTTTTTATGTTTTTTTTAAAACACAGAATTTCCTGATAAAAAGCAGCTCTAGCCATGATCAACAGGACAGACACTAACTACTCTGTAAAACTCATTGCTCCGTATCGGTATCCAGCAGAAAATTACAGGATAAATAATAGCAGAAAGCCTCTCATTATCATTTGGTATGTTTCCTGATGCTAACTGGGAGAGGCTGCCGGGCCATTCCCTGGGCCTGGCACCAGCTGGGGCCATTAGCCCAGGCTGGGTGCTGAGGCTGTCACTTGACTCCTGTCACTGGGGCATTGCTGCCAGCTGAGCACACTCACACAGCAATTAGCGAGGCTCTGCCATCAGGGGAGACCTTGCTACGCTGCAGTGATGTTTATTTTCTCTTTCAAACCTCATACTGAGAGGCAGTGTGAAGCAAAAGAGGTTTTGAGGACTAAGCAAAGGAAATCTCTGCTATAAAGTAAAATCTGGGGTCTTTTCCCCTCAGCTTGCGTATTAAAATCAATGGAAAACCTTGCAAAGTGACTTGTTTTCCTCTAAGTCAGCTTGCACTTCTGTATAGAACTTCTAAGAGATGGAAGTTGCAGCAAAATTATCAGAACATCTCTATTTTAGGCCTAAACTAAAAGTAAATATATATTCTACACATATAAATATATAAGATCTGTAATCCCACTGTAATATCTACATTGAATTCAGTAGATGCACCACAGTCCTTACTGCAATACAGTGAAATTAGATGAGTTCCTTATTTTGGCCAAAGTGAAATAGAGAAAAAAAAAGGGTGAAATAAATTATTTAATGCTCATTTATAATCTCTATTAGAATTCTGTCACTGTACCCTATCATGGGGACATACAAATTCTGCACATTTTGTGAAAGTAGTAATGAGAATGCACTCTGGCTCTGAAATAGTTTTAGTTTAAATGATAGATATGAAAGTTACTCAAAAATCAGCTTATAATTAGCTAAAATTCTTGATGTTGTGACAATAATTGGAACAGAAACGTCATTGAACATTTTGGTATTGTGAAAAAATACTCTACTGGGACTTGTCATTTGAACAATTGTCAAATTTGAACAAGCTTCTTCATGTTCAAGAATTTTTCACTTCACTGGAACCCCCCTACAACATCACAAACCAAAAACCTCTCACCCAAACCCCATTTGCCATTATAACAGTTTGTTTGCATCACATAAGAGATTAAGTATTAATGAACTGAGACTTAAAGCCTGCAAAAAAAGTTTACATTCTAGCAGGATATGTAGAACCTAAGTGAAATGAAATGAAAATTTTAATTTATCAATGCAAGGCTTAACGGCATGCTTCCAACAGTGAAGCTGGTAAGATTCTCTCCTCTCCCATCTCTTTTACAAACATAGCTTTGTAAATGAACACAAATCAACAGAAGAGGAAACAATGTGGGAAAAGACCCTCCACGGCCAACAAAACCAAACACAAAACGCAGAGAAGAATGAAGAAGGTCTCCCATTTATACTTGCACATTTGCTTAAGATAAACTTTTGCAAGGTTTATTACACATCCCTTGGCCAAAAATCAAAACAACTTCCCTCAGCACTGCCAATGTGTTTACTGAATCCCGTGACTGAGGAGGGAACAAAGCCAATTCCAACTGTTCTTCCTATGGCACAGACAAATCTGCAGCTGGAATAGAAGAGGCACCAGGCAACCAGCTGTTCAAGTCAGATAAGACAAACTCACACTTGTGGTGTAGGCGGCCTCAGGGTCATCCTCCAGCACTCGCGACAAGCCAAAATCAGAGACTTTGCACATGAGGTTGCTGTTGACCAGGATGTTCCGAGCTGCCAGGTCCCGGTGCACGTAGCCCATGTCCGACAGGTACTTCATGCCAGAGGCAATCCCCCTCAGCATTCCAACCAGCTGGATCACTGTGAAGTGCCCATCGTGCTTCTGCAATGGAAGAAACAACACAGCTACTTCCCATCTATTTCATTCTAGTGATATTAAACACATCTCTTATTTGAAATACTTTTGTCACCTATCCAGCCAACCTGCTCACTGCAAGCTTGTTTTTTCAAGGACTTAAGTTGGTTGGCAGTGCATCCCATCTCATCTCTCACTGTGCAGCTTATCCCCCCTTCCTTCCACATTTTCACATATTTCACAATCTTCCTACTGACAACATTCAATTTCTTTTATACTTGGTTACTATGAACGTCTTCCCCGAACACTATTTTTAGTACAAGAATGAGAAAGCACACAAAATCTTCTCTTCATCTATTGCCCCATGGCCTCAGGAAACAAAGAACCCTTTTTATTGTCTCAGCCTTGATTTTCTGCATTAAGGTACTGCTGTTACCTTGCATGTTTTGGGGGGTTCGTTTGTTTTGAAAAGGATCCCAAAATAACCTGGAAAAAGTTTGGGGCTTTAGTTCATGTCTGTTCTGCGCCTAACACCATATAATCTCTGAACACTGGATTTAAAAGGAGATTTGGGCTGAAATTCAGGGGTTATGTGGCTTTTCCAAAATCTTCCTGGTTGATTAAGGTTAAGGTCAGACCCATGAACGCATTAAGCTGCTTAACACCTTCTGAAATCTCTTGGAGCTAAACACGTAAATAAGAGTTATGTTATTATCTATGCTTGCCCAGCTGGTCAGGCTTTTTGGGCCTCAGTTTCTCCGTCTGCAGCATTAGAGTGAACATTTTGTTATGTCCTGCGTCAGACAGCTCCTGAATTATGTGGCAGTGGGGACCAAGGGAGTGCATGCACAGAAATGTGATTGCAGGCTCTTTGCCTTGTTCAGGCCTGCCCTATCTACCATTCACAGCAGACTGCTTGCAGGATTTTTGTGACCTCAACTGGCAGACATTTAGCTTCTCATGGATTATTCAGTGAGCCAGGCTTTTATGTTTACAGGAACAGCCAAACAAAAACAAACAACTGCAAACAAGATAACTTTTCATTTTCTCTTTCAACACTTTTAGCATTGGGCTACAGACAAACAGCAAATTCTGATCAGCATTCAGGACATTTCTATTGCTTAGCTCATCCGTATAAGCAAGACCATTTTTATAAGGGAGAAGCTTACATTAAGTTCAGCAAATTCATTAGATTCAGCAAACCAACAGGCTGAACTGTATGGATATGCTGAACTTCATCCCTGGTCAGCAAAGTATTTCAGCATTTCATAATAATTCAGTGATTTGGGGCCAATATCCAGCTAGTCAGGATATGAACTTTTAAAGACTAAGAGAAGAATCAGAAAGAAAATGGTAAAATGTAGATACACCCTGTCAGCGAGAATACCTCACATCTTTATTATACTTCCCAGGAAGACTTGTATTTAAGGAGCCATGCCAAACACCACAGCCACCTCCCAACAAAGCACATGTGATGAACCTTCTTTGAAACCAGCTATTTACAACTGATTTAGAGCCATTTTCCCCCTTAACTGTGTCAGTATTCTATACCAGGGCAGTGGAGCTTTTCTAACTTCCCCACACAATCAGGCCACACCTTCCTAGTTGTCCCCACCAAGGCCACCTGGG
The DNA here is from genome assembly GCA_013397955.1 of Grantiella picta. NCBI lineage: Eukaryota > Metazoa > Chordata > Aves > Passeriformes > Meliphagidae > Grantiella > Grantiella picta. The sequence goes on along the minus strand of VZRM01006850.1, from coordinate 252,535 downwards.
AGCAGGTGGTTGTGCAGAGGACACTCAGCTGAGGGTCAAGGCACAACTGTAACGAGGCCCAAACTAGTGACAGATGTTTTAAATAAAAACATTCCATCCATAAATTAAGCAGAGAGACACAAAACATTATATTCTTAGCCGCTTGAAGCTGCTTCCTGTAAAGGAAGGACATGAATATTTTGTGTAATGAAGCCACATGATATTTACGTTTTGCTTTTTATTTAGTAATTCTAAATGTTCAATTGATTCAAAAATTACAAAGCTGGTTGCCAACAGTTAATACTCTTTACAGATATAATGTATAGATTATTTTTTTAGCTAACTGTAGAATTAGGATTTGGAACAAAGAGCCAGCACCTGACTTTTGCAAAGTGAGCATTCCAGCCCCTCTCGACTCCCTAGACAAAGCACCAAATGAAACCAACCCCTGAAACCTCTAGATTTTACCTCCTTCTTATCTTCCTTAACAGCTCCATTCTTTCAACAAACCTCAGTCATGTGCAACACCTTCCTCAACCTTTTGTCCTCTTGGATTGCAAGCATTCATTCCTTCCTTTTTTAATTTCTGCTCTTTCAAATCTAGACCATGCTTGACTGGTTCTTCATAAAACATAACCTTTTTTCTGCTCTTTCCAAGTCTCAGTACTTGCCTTACCAGTATGGCAGTAAGGCCTGAGTTTAAAACAATCTCATGCCTTTGCCATTTTCTCCCTCCTTCTTTCAAATTTCTTTGGGCTTCTGCCTTGACACAAAAAGTTAAAGCTTCTTATCTTCACCTTTAAAGAAATGACAGACCTGCTAACATAGCAGCTGCAATTTTATTCTGTCCTCCTTCTCCCTCTCTGTATTTCTCAGATGCAATATAATCCTCTACTGCATCTGTTCTTCTCTGTCTTTTCTAATGCTTGGTTTTATATTTTTTTCACTGCCAGCCTTGCAGTTGGAGCAACTACATTTTTCCTGTCAGTAGAACAGTATTTTTTCAATCAAGTCTCTTTGTAATCACTTCTGCACCAGTTTCCATGCCAGCTGTATCCCCTTACAATCGAGAAACTGTTATCTTTCAATATATCAAAATATTTTTCTGATCAAAGCCAATCTGGATACAGACTATGGGCTATATTTAACCCCTGGAAAATTCAACTAGGTTGATGAAATTATAACAGGTAGAATCTGGCCTCATATTTTCAGCATTTTTAAAGACCCCAGCTACAATCCTTTGGCAACTTTCCACTATCTGGTTTCATTCACTTGTCGTATAGGGAAATAAAACAATCACCTGACTGATAGGATGGTTGTTACCCAGAGCTTTATTCTGATTCCCATAGCTTAGATTTGAAATATGTTTTTGATAGGATTCCCACTGGGCTGTTAAGGGTGTTAATCAATACTGGCAGCAATTCAGACCTCAGTGGACTCACAGCATTTATCCTATCATCCCATTAAATTTTAATCAAGCTTTGATGGCTTTGCTAAATAAACTTTTCTCAACAGCTGGGTGTAGATGCAATATCTGAGTAGTTGCTCTTGCATTTATGCAGCCCTGAAAATGCCCTGAAAAAATGATTTTTATTCAGCTACCGTTTGCTTTTGAAAAGCTTATGTAAGGGAAATAATTCTCCTCCTGTTACAGACCTTTCAAGAGCACTGACACATAATGGGCTGGTGAAGAGGGTCAGTTACTGTAGGGAAGGAAGGATGATGCTATCCAAAGTTTCTCTCATTGCTTTTTGCCCTCCAGTTTCCAGCTCCAGCATCTAGTTCAGTGCTTTTCTCCAAGCCTGTGGAATTTTTCTCCTTCAGCACTTTTTTTGCCCATTTCACTACCAGGTAACCTTTTGGAGGCAAAGCCACTAGATTTTCCTGTATCACTTCTGGACTTCTGTCTATTCAACAATCCATTTCTTTATTTGCCATACGAGTCGGAGCACTTCCCGGCCTTTATCCTCTGTGCAGGATTTGCTACAGTTCTAAATACTTTACTGCAGATTATTTAGACCTTTTTTTTTTAAATGGAGAATAGCACTGAAAATGGTGTATCTGTGTCTAACCTAGTGATGGTTCCTACTGGTCACTGTGTGAAAGATGCAGTTTTTGCAAAGAATTTATTGTTACTGTCTTACTATGCAAAGTAAATGGTAGAGCTTTATCAGGATAAGGTGCAGCTTGGTATTTCTTGGAAGTATAACTCATGCTTCAAACTATGTGTATCTCACTAAAGTTTGTATTTTTGGAACTAAATGAGGTCAACTGATAATTTCTTCCTCATTCAACTGTTAACAGAGCTCCGTGCAGACTTAATTATTATTAATAAATTCCATAAATTCAATTAATTACTTTAGCTCATTTTAAATGCTAATGAGTGATCCTACATGAGAATCTAAGTGACTCTTTAACCATTAAAAATATGGGAGATTTTTTTAATTATTAAAAAATATTTGCAAGACGAAGCCCTTCCAAAGCTTATAATGAGATGCAACAACCACCCTCTGATCTGGAGGCACAGCAAGAGCAGCTTTGTGATCCTGCTTTCCTCACTCAGCTACAGCAGGAAAGGGATGGCCTGGGATAACCAGGAGTCCATGCCCAGTCTGGTGCACTGGAATGCAGCTGTCACAGAATCACAGACCTGGAAGGGTGTTTGAGCAGGGAACAAATCATCTCCTCATTCCTGACACGCTTTTACAACCTGCACTTGAAGACCATTAGGGCCATTGTATCTGATCCTATCCATTTTGTACCATATCTTATATAAGGTGGCTACCTTGAGCATGGCACTTGGGCTGGCACAGATTTCAATTCCTCTTTGCAAGTGGTTTTTATGCCCACGAAGACTAAACATCTCTCCTGCCCTTTTCTTTGGGCTTCACACTGGTTCAGTCCACAGATCTCATTTGCTTAGCAATTATTCTTTTGGATTTTGTTGTGGACTCTTCCCAACTACTCCATCCAGTTCCTGAAAAACTGAGGTTTGTACATGACAGCTCTCTGAAACCTCACCAGGGCAAAGCAGAGGAAAAGTCACTTCCCAGACCTTGCAGGGAATACTCCTGTTTGCAGATTCCATGGTGTTGTTTGCCATTTGTATTTGTCACAGCAATGCAAATGCCCCTGACCCACCCCAAAATCGAGACTGATTTAATTCAGCAGATTTCTGTCTGAACAGATATTCTCTATCCTCTACTCTATAGCTGATTAATTCAGCCATAGTAGAGTATCATGCCCTTGTCTTTACTTATTTCTAATTAATTTTAAGCTAATTAGTTACTAAATTATTTTTGAAATTTGTTGTGATGATTCTAAATTCTAGCTCTACCCTGCTGCCAGCCTGTGTTCCTACTCAGCTCTGCATTGCCTGAAAATTTCACAGTTTAGTTGCAGTCTCAGGATCCAAACTTTAATAAAAATATGGGGAAACACAGGCTGCAGAACAGCCTTACCTCATCAATCTTTCCATCCAAATTCCATTCTCTCCACACAGGATGTAGCCCATACAGTGTGCACCAGCAGAAATTTCCTGAAAACCATATTTCTCTAGCTGCTCACAAGGATTTCACGTGAGAGAGTTTTAAAGCCTTACTAAAGCCAAAGTTTAAGAGATCAGCTGCTTTTCCCACACCCACAAAGCCTGCACCCTGCTACAAAAGGAAACCAGACCTGTTCAACAGAATTAGTTCTTGACAAATCCATGTTGGCTCACACTTATCTCACTGTTATCTTTAAGATGCTTAGACTTGGTTTGATAATTTGTTCCAGAAATCTTACAGCAGTTGACATTAAGCTGACTGGCCTGTAATTTCTTGGCTTCTTTTTTCCTTTCTTTTAAAAGACATTCAAAATCCCTTCATTTAAAAGACACTGGCTCTGTTCTGCTCTTCTGGTTTCTCATTCTCGACAAATTCACAAAGGTAAAGAGCACACTGAAAGAATCCACATTACCTATCAAATTCTTTTAGCCTTTAAATACAAGACTGTAATAAATTTCTTGTTGCTTGCTAGTAAGGGTATCTACAGTATTTAATGTCTAAGTAAGAATAGCTACATATTAAAAATGCCCAGCATTTATAAATTAACTTCTCACAGCTATATCAGAAATGATGTTTTATACATCCTTTTAGCAGGGTAAAACGTTGCTTGAGAACAAATGCTGGCTCTGTAGCATCAGTGGCAGCTTCTCAGTGCAATCTTAGATCACTTAAATACATGCTCCTTACAGTCTCACTAAGGTAATGCATTCTTTGAAATTCGCTTTCTAATTGCTCAATGGGATTTTGGTTTTAAAAAAAAAAGAAAAGGCATTAACAGTTCCCAGGTTTCCAGTGCAGGTTTTCTCTTTTAAAGACTCATTTTTGAAAGCAAAATGCCACCTTCATCCTGCCAGGAAAGGAACGTGCCTCCAATAAATTAAAGAGCACATGAATGCTGCGTGGGAAAGTGAAAGAGGGAATATTAGTTACGAGCTCCAGTGCTGTTGCCTGTCTGAATGCAGATAAATAATAACAGGAACCATTAAACTTAGAAAAGGCTACCTGGCTTCTTTTCCCCCTAGCTTACTCTGTCTAGTGAGGCCATGAGAGATGGATATACAACATACAATTTACAACATTGGTTTGTGCAATTTGCTACAAGTGTTCATTTTGTCTTCTCCTCCTTTCCCCCAAACTTGCTAAATGTAGGTGTCTGCCACAGCATCTAAACTGTAACTGAAAAAAGGGTGAGTCTGATGCCAAAGCTGCCTTGAGAATAACTTCATAACGATTACTGCAAGAAAGAGCAATATATCATAATATTTTCTCCATCTAACACTTATCTTAGCCTCTGCTGGGCCAGCCTCGAGGGATTAGAACTTGAAGCTGAAATCCAGGGTTTCATTTGCTGTGCAGTGTGCTGCAGTGGGTGTTCTAAGGCAATTAAACATATTTCTAACAGATTCTTTGAAAGAAAAAGATGTGTGGCAGCATTTTCACCTACTATGCTTGCCTGTATACAAATTTAACTTTTTAAACAACTATTTTAATTTTCTGAAATGAATGGAAATATATCAGCACCACTTTTTGGGTGGAAAGAGGAGCATTACAATGGCAAATGACAAAGCATTACAGTAACAATGAAGAAAGCAAGATGATGCAGGTAAATGCATCCCTTCCTTCTGGGAAAGACTGAAGCATCTTTCAAATCTAAATATCTCTGACTATTTAGCACACCTTGAACACTGAGCAGGAACAAAGCTCTGACACTCTGTAGGCACAGAAAAGTATTGAAAGGAGTTCGGTACTCTGATGATAGTTTTTTGGTCCACTTTATGTGATTCTGTGCAGCCAGCCACAAACATGCCCCAAAAGGCAGCTTCCAGACATGTTCCTTTGCTGTGTTTAAATCCATGCCCACACTGCATGATGCACAAGAGAGTACAGACCACAGCCAGCACAGTGCTCTCCAGGGATCATTCTTCTCAAGAAGCCACCTCACCTCCTAACCACCCTGTTCCTCTCCATGTGGTGCTAAATCCAATTATTTTACGCAAGGATGACCCCTTAAATGGAGCTGTGAGAGCAGCAGATGAGGTTTAAACCTGCACAGCCCCACGAATCTGTGAGGCACAGGCTTAGAGAGTGGGCTGAGGGGGGGACAGTGTGTCAGGGTGAAAAGTCCAAACTCGGCGAAAGGATTTTGTAGGAATTATTGCAATCATCTCATAGGCTTGATTCCAACAGACATCTCCAACCCACAGCAGTGGCAAACTGCCAAACTGCTTGCTACAAATGTTTTGTGGTTTTTCAGCTTTTTTTTTGATTGCTGGCTTTGGTTATTGTGCATCTCTTGCGGTTGTCTTTCTTGTCATACCTTCTGCAGCGTGTATCAACAAGCCTGAGCAAACACATCTGACTGTAACAACCTTATCTAATTACTAACATCTTTCTCTCAATACCGAGAGCTGCCCTTTCAACCCTTCTTGCCTTTATTATTTTCCTCATATGCCTGCAGCATAAGTGATTGCTGAGATCTTGGTGACACAGGCAGGTGACTAAAATACCATGACAATGTGTCCCATCCAAATGTGTGTGTGAAGCTGGTAACAGGAAATTTTACCTGGGTCTCCTCAATTCCCAAGTATTAGCTACTTTCTTTCCAAGCACAGATTTTCTCTGAAAGGCTTCTAGCCCCTGAGGAAATACTTAGCTGGAAAACCACATCCTTTTTCAGAGAAATCTCTCCAAGTGTTACCAGAACTGAAGCCACATGAACCTTATTTCTGGTCAAACAACCATTTCATTGATAGCAAATTTCAGATATACTTTTGTGGGATGATTAACTCACATTTCTCAGTCTTATATGATCAAAAAAACCTCAAAAACCAAACACCACAAAAAACTGAGTTCTATCATTTGTGAAAGAGTTTTATATAATTGCAAAAATAATACAGTATTTCTGAGGAAAATTCAGTGTCAAGTGTATCCAGCAACTCAGGATGTCTGATGATGCACAATCACTGAAATTAATTACCGTCATAGAACGGAATTGGTTCTAATTAGCTGATGCCTTCCCACTAGAACATCTCTGATGCAGCTTCATATTGCAAATCCATGCCAATGTTTTTTACCCAAAAGCTCAAAGTTAGGAGCAGGGATACAGGATATTTTGAGGGGGTGGGCAAGACATAACTCAGCTGAACTTGCTGTGAAATCCATACAAACAGCAGAAAGTAGACACTGCTATCTGCAAAGCAAGGAAGTTAAGGCTATTAAGATTTTAGGGGTGAGAGATTAAAGGGTGGGGAGAGGCTTTACTTGGAGCTCATGATTCATGACACAACCTCTACTGGCATGAAAACAAATATCCCACCGTGGCTGTGAGAAGAGTGATGGCAAATGGAGTTCTCTGGAATTCCCTCACATGGTTCACCACAGATCTCACTTTGAATTTGTAAGACTGACCCATTTTTGCAGGCTTTTGGAGAAAGACAGATGGAGGGACGTGCTACTGAATTTTTGCTGGCTGTGGTATGTGGGGGCTAATATGGGGAAGTATTTCTTATGATGAGAAATGGACTTTTTTCTCCTCTGTGTAAAAACACTTTGCACTAGAACAATTGATTCTTTTAAATAATAAGAAGACAGACTATCTTATAAGCCCTTCCAAATCCCACAACATTTGTTATAGTCACTGAACGCCTTTCATTAGGATTGCTAAAGATAAAGCCTCTCTGCTTCTTTGTATCTTCACAAAAGCTTTAAAAAATGTGGACTTATATCTGCAGGAAACAACTATTATTAATGAAGCAGCTGGATTTCTTTTTAAATAGGTTACTTTGCAGCCATTTTCTCTGCTAATTATTAAACAGAAATGCTGACATATATCTACAGTGCTTTGGGATGCTGAGTATTATCTAAAGTACATTTAAAAAGCATTCTAGAAGAATAACCCATATCTGAAGTTTGAATTGAAGCTGTAAAATAATATACATGGAAAACAGCTGCAGAAATTATTAGCTCACAATTCCCCCCAGCAGTTCTGCTTCCAAATATATCCATGCAATGTGAGAAGCATTGCCCCACAGTAACATCATAATTCTTCTGATGCCAGTTTCTATTAAAGCATCCTAATAAGTAGTAACTATTCTGATAAATGAATGCACGTGAAATAGACCTGGAATATAGATATCATACCAGAGCACTTCAGAGAAAGGTAATTCTCTCTCATGAATTATTTCAGGATTCGGTTTTGTTCTCTTCTATGAAATTCTGCGCACACACACACACATGCACAGAACAATGTTTCAGGCCCACACAAATCTTCCTGGGGCACTGTTGAAAAATTACAGAGCAGGGAAGCTGCAGGTACTCAAACCAGGAGCAGTCCCTCTGCTGCAGATGGATAGAGAGATGAGCCAGAAAGAAAAGGGGAGTAATTTTTAAAAACTACCCAGTTTCTAAGACGTGGATGATATAAAAAAAAAAACTCCATAAAAATAAGTTGATTTTGAGAAATCAGCAAATTCTCATGGGAAACTGTGGTGCTGGTATATTTCTGACAACGTAACAGATATCTTGTCATGTGTCCTGACAATGGAAAATAAAGAATGATTTGGGAGAGTGGGTGAAGAGGACAAGAAGAAATGTTAGAGAAAAATTACTAGGGAATAATCAAAACCAAGAGGAAAGGAGAAACAGTGTCTAGAGGTATCCATGGCAATGGCTCTGATGTACTCTCAGGGTTGGATGCTTTGTTCCAAATGCTCTACCCCTCTTCCCAACTAGTACTGCCTGCATGATTTTCTCTCCTCTCGTGTAAATCTTTCTGAAGTGTTGGCTGCTTTTCCCTCCTGCTTATTCCCTTTTTGCTCTTACCAGTTCCTTCTTCCTGCTACCAAAGCATCCTTCAATCACCATCACCAAGATTTTCATGCAAATGTTTCCACAGCTCCCTGTTGAATCTCCTTTGGGATACCTTTGCAAACAAGTTCACAAGCCCTGAGCTTGCCCACAACCCAGATTTACCATCCTGCAGGATGGAAATGGCAAGGCAGTGAGGGCTACTGAGGGCTGCTGTTTACTTCTTAACACAAATCTGAAATACTTGACATTAAAATTATTCACACAGGTCTTAGGTCAGTGGGTCTCTGGAGCATTTACAGCATTTCTGTTAAAAACCAGACTATTTAGGACAATTTTAGCTCACAGAAGGTGGTCATCCATTCTTTTCACTTTTCTAAGAAAAATTAAATATGATTTTGCCAGCATATTATTCACATTTTCTGTAGCTCTTCTTCAATGTTTACTAAGGACCTTTGGGGGTTAATTAATGCCAGGACATTTCACCCATGAACTGTTTTCTAATCCAATTTGTTAAATGCAAGTAGCCATAAATATTATAAATCAATTACTGAGTATATTCTACGCTTCACCAACCAAAAAAATCATAACAGAGTATTTCTGAAGGTGATTGAGAAAAATGAACCACTTCCATAAGGCCAAGGCATTTATGCTTCTATTTATCTTTTCCTTCACAAAAAAACAATTTGAAATACATTTTGCTAAATACAGGAACTACTTTTGGAGAAGAAATCAATTCTATTCTGAAGTTTAAATCTTCTTTTTTTCCAGCTGTGCTCTAATGTATTACTGTACCTCAGAAACGTACCCTGGGGAAAAGGCTTCTATTCATCACTGAAAACCCATGAATAACATTATGTAGAAATTAATTTGTGATGAATGATTTAAAATCTTAACCTAGAATGGTGTCTTATTCAAATGTCATCAGAAAATGGCACCTCACCCGCAGGAAGGAGTCAAGGGATCCATTCTCCATGTATTCAACTACAATCATTACTGGTCTGCCTGCAAAACAGCAAAGAAACACATTAGGATTATGGACATATTATGGGGCTTTTAGAATTCTAGCTGTTCTGCAGAGGCTGTTCACAGTAGTTGAAGATGTATAATATTTCCAAACTTCCCATTTATATCACAAACACAATTCTCTGTGTTACTCTTCAAGAATTATTTACTATCTTTTTCCAAACTTCCTGTGTAATATTTTGGAATATAACTGAATTAAGGCAAACCCCAAATATTCATAAGCCATGTCCAAGTAATTACAAACTCAGTGTCATAATTTTCCTTTCAAAGAAAAGCATTTCAGTGATATAGGATTATTTTTTCCTCTTCTTCTCAAATTATGTTTTTGATTTGTTTGGATGAGGGCATGAGAAACAAACACAGTGCTCAGGCTGATAAAGCATAGAGGGGCATTTTGATGGTTCCAGGACAACTGTCCATTCCTGTTCAGCTTAGTTAATAGTGAAAGTGTTTATTAAACTTTCCACAATACACAACAGGCCACGGCCAGGTATTTCTCCTGAGCTGTTACAGTGAACCTTCAATTTAAAAAGGGGAATTATCCATTTCTGTGTTTGTCCCAGCATGCTGACCCAGAGTTCCAGGTGCCTGGTGATGCCCACTCACACAGCTTAGTCTGGTCTTTCTGTAGCTCCTCACAATATTCCTCATTTCCTCTAATAAAATCAGTGATTATTTCTATATTAACTCTCATGTTTATATCCTCAATGAATAAAACAGTGGTGGCACAGTACTACACTTTTTTTGTGTGAAGAATTACCAGCTAATTTTTTTCAACTGAATGTTTGGGCCCAGATGCTGATGTGCATTTGCCACCAAATCAGTTCAATTCATCTGCACCCTTTGGTTATATCCTGCTTTTTCATTTTAAGAGATACATCACTTTAAAGATCCTACAGATCAGAGCGTTTTAAAAATTTATGTTTCCTTTACTTCTGTTTGCTAATGATGGGTGGTTGTACAGCCCAGTTGCTTTAGTTTTAAGCACATGAATGACCCAGATTCCCTTACCTTTATCATTTCCTCACTGTCAGGGGCTGACACCTCCACATGAAAGGAATATCCTATAATCTAGAGAAGTAAATAAACTGCAGCCTGATGCTAGAGAATCTTACACTGTGCAGAATCCTCTTGAGCAAGTAGTAATTTCTAAACTGTTGCAGAAAATAGCATTTTTTCAATAAATAGTGGCTTTCAGATGGCCTGTTTGGTGAGGTATAAGTTACCCAGAAATTTCTATTTCTAGGTACATCAACAACTAAAACACCTGTATGGACATTTGAAGAGAAGGACAAATGGAGCTTTCAAAGAGTGCCCCTGGTTTTGTGTGGGTAATCCTTTGGCACTCATCTTTCCAGAAGCTACTCTGTTAGGTTCTCTAGAGGTCTACAGGCTCTCAGTACAGCATTTATGCTCCTTAGATTCATATCCTTCAACACAAATTACTTTCATACTTACTTTGTAAACAGAACTACAAATACTTCTACATTCTCTCACAAAATATTCCTCCCTCCAAAACCCCCTACAACTGTACTTCCCTTTGCTCAGACCCTAAGCTCCCAGCTTAAAGTAACTATGAAATGTACATGCATGTCTATATGCATTTATCTGTGGATTTAAAGAAGAGATTGCAGTATTTTTTCACTGGACAAGGCTTATTTTAGGCACTTGAATGACTTGAAATGATATGTCTTAAAACAAAACCAGCTCTTCCAAGTGACAGCACAGGAATGGCACTAAATACACCAAAATAAGCAGCATTTTCCTTCCAATAGCTTGCTGTATATCAGAAGATCAGCATAACATCAATAAATTGAGTCACTTAGGCTGATAGCTTCCCACTGACTCAGTCTGTATCACCTGCCATCCTACCTAAATTTCAAATGAAATTGAAGTGAGATTGTGTCAAGACACCACAATGTGTCATGACACTGTGAAAATAAACCCGGCTCCATCACTTGATTATCTCAGGCAAAAATCTTAAATCTGGACACAAACCTAAATTCTCAAATAAACTGTTTTTTAATGTGACAGCACTTGATAAAAGCCACCTTATTTTGGCTGCAATTTTAATGTATCCCTGGAGCTATTTATGTATTCCAAGATGGACTGTGAGAGTAAATAGGGTGAAATTCTTAGTCAGCACAGTGTTTGTCTTTGGAGGACCTGTGGGTCAAAAATGTCTCAGCTATTGTTAGGGTGGCTTGAAGATACAGTAAAAAACTCTGGCACACAGTAGAACCCAGGGGGTACTTTAGAATAGTACAGTTTGAGTCCAGGAAAAGTTGTATGTGCTGGACTTCTGTACAGACACAAAATACTGCTTTTGTTTTAAAGAGGACTATAAAAGTGACTAAAAATAATACTGGGAGATTTATAAACTAGTGCAGTGTTTGCCTCTAAATAAATAAATGAATAAAGGACTGGTAGTTATTATGAAAATTCACGTTGTTTTCACAGTACTAAGGGTTTTTCATCCTCAAAACAAGAACAGGAATAAATAGATGGGAAGGGAGCAGTGTCTGAGACAGAGAAGCAATCTTTGATTGTTTCATCAAGGGCTAGGCTAATGCAATGCTGGAACACATTGAATTATTTTCCTAGGATTGCTTATAGACAAAAGATGGACAAATTAAACAGGTTTAAGGACAAAGAGCAGTGGGATACAGATGGCAGCAAAGGCACTCCTGGGAGTGACAACGAGCTCTGCACTAGGCTGCACCTCATGGGATTGGAGCACACCCAATCTCCAGCCCAGAGAATTGCCCAGTTCAGGGCAGTGTTTCCACAGGATACAGGCACTGGGAAGGATCTGAAGAACAGAGTTAATTTTACGGTCAAGAACCACACACGAGAAGTAACGGGAAAAGGACACTGAAAAAGGTGTCAGCTGAGGGCTTGGAACCAAGGGGTTAAAAACTGCAGGTGTTGCTGGAGGAGAGCACACAGCTTCCTGTTTGAATTGGGGGAGGGTGAAATAAAAATATTTGAAGATGGATTCAATGATCAAATCAGTCAAACAAATCAGACTTTGCAGCAGTTTTAGATGCTTAGCACTGCTGGAGTCTGTGAGAAAACAGACTTTGAAAGCAGAGGAGTTATGTCCTGAGGCAATAGGTTTTAACCCCAAATAGAGATTTTACACACTATGTATATCACGTTTATAATTTGAAGCACATTATTATTATAACAGATGTATCATTTTACTACACAGTTAAGATAGCAACATGAGATAATAACTGTATTTATACCTGGCCCACTTTGATACCATAACCACATTCACTGTTCTCATATTTTTTGTGAAACTGTAAATATTCCCACCCCAGATACAGGTGTGGGATTTAATCTAAAGCAGCTTCCTCCCCTTGCACGTGGAGTAACTGTGGCTCTGGCAGATCCACTGCAGAGTTCCACCATCTCAGAAAGCCACACAACCTACAAGAGCAGTACCGGGGCTTGGCATGATGCGGGAAAAGGATGGGAATTTAATTTATCAGAACTGAGATGAATCTCTAGAAGGTGCTGGGGCTGTTTGTTGTTTGACAAGAGGCTGACTGGTTTTGACAACCTTCCCTAAGAAAGTTTCTTCGTTGGAGTTCTCCCACACAGCTGTACTCAGTGCCATTCAAACAAAACCAGTGTAAATGACAAACAATCTATATTGATGTCGTGGGACCTCAGAATATGCTGCAATTTTGTATTTTCCATTGATCAATCTGTGTGACATTTTTTTAATAAGCAGGAATGCAAAAAAAAGAAAAAAAAGAAAGCCATACATCACTGAGTAATGTAAAATACTGATTAAATCTAAAATTCACATTGTATATGTTTTTAGTTCTCTATTTTTTTCCCACAACACAAGATTTTGATAGCATGCAATTTGAGTGCCAGAGTGACGAATAAGGAGGAGAATCTGAAGTGTCATATCAATGACAAAATATTCAGCTTGTTGTCTCCTGTTGTCATTTTAAATAATGCAGCAAAGCCTCCTTTAATGAATGTTTTATGTAAGATTAATCCTGCAAAAAGAATAGTTAGCACATGTTCCTCTTCTACACACTTATAATGAAATCTCTAATACCAATTATGGGAATAGATTTGTTAACATAAACACATGATACTCATTCTTTCAGTTTATACAGCACAGGTTGGCACCTGTTCCCTGGTTCATATCGGAAAATATTTCTCCATCCCTTCTGCAGATCAGAATTCACGTGGCTCAGGAAATCACCTCTTTATCAGACATCTGCTCATTCCAGAGCCATGTTCTGCTGCTGGCTGCCCACTGGTTTATCTCCTGCTAAAGCCAGGGAGATAAGACAGCCCCAAACACACAGAAACACCCTCAGCCTTCCACACTCCCACAGCACTCAGAGCATGCCAGGGAAACCCACGGGAATGCCCAGGCCTGGGAGGCACTGCTGCATCTCAGACCTCTTCCATTCATTCCATATCCCTTCAAATCAGAGAGCCACTGGCCATGGCACTGCAGCTTCTTCTCTCCTGACACGACTAATAATTAATTTATATGCACCAGAGGATTAATTTCAGTGAATAAAAAAATGTTTTCCCATAATGCAGAACGGGTGGAGGAAAAAGAAAGAAAGAAAACTAAAGATAATGAAAGAAGCAATTCAAAAGAATTCTGGCATTCTGGATTTTTCCTTTTGCGTTGCTTACCCACACCAATTCACATGAAACCAATGTGAATTTTACTGCAAGCAACCCCACCTGAATTACTGAATCACACTGCAGAAAGCCCCTAAGACCTGTGTTCAAAAAACAGAAGTTGCAGTTCCAAACTCCTTCTTGAGATCTCAGAAGCCAGAGTTTGCAAAAATAACGTATTTACATCCTGCTGCCACAGGAAATCACACAGATATAACCTATTTATCTTGTTGCTAGTGCACTTTGGATTTTATCATGTCTATATACCACTTCTCATTAGTTAAGTTAGTCTAGTCAAGGGAAGATACTTCTGCAAAATCAATTAATAACAATACAAAATACACGAATGACCATAAGGTACTAATCAGTTGTTACAAGATATGACCACACAGCTATCCCTGCTACCTGAAGATTTATTGTATTAACACAATCTGAAAATATTTCATAACATAAACCTGTTCTCTGAGCTATTTTCCTGCAATTACCCATTAAATGCTTTTCCACTTGCTACCCTGTGACCCACTGGCAAGAATTTATGCCTGCTGCTGAGTTTTGGAAGCCAGGAAAAGTCTGTATGTACACTTCTAAAACACTTTCTCAAATCTCCTGGCACTCCCCTTGTGCTGCAGCACTGCAAGAGGCTCTCCTGGTTCCTCACATGACAAAGGCAGAACGTGCTTGGTTTGGACAAATGAAATTTTAGCAGCCATGCTGCTTCTGCAAGCCCTAATCCACATCAATCCTCCCGTGTGCCTACAGAAGATATTCTGCAAGATTTTGAGGAGAGTGGATCTGTAAAGAGAAAGCAGTTGTGTTGTTTCCATTATTTATTTTCTGATCCTTATCTTTCCACGAGAGAAGCAAGTGGAATGCAGGAGAGGGTGAAACCAGCAAAAATAGATTTTTTTGTCAGTACTTGGAAGTTGGGTAGGTGAGAGAGAAATAATAGCCAAAATTATCTTATAGAAAGAAAAAAACCCCAAACCCATAAATTTTCATTTTTTGTCCTTGCATTTATACTTTCCAGATTCATATAGTTGAAAAAACCAAAAAATTGAATTTCTCCATATTTCCATTTGTTGGGTTGTTTATCTGTACTATCTGTTTCTACATATTTATTAGCCTTACAAATACAATATGGATGAAGAAAGTTCTGTTTCATTCCTGCTGCTTATGTTTACATGAATATTGTAAGCAGAAATAAAAGAACCCAACACCTTTATTAGGGTGAGATGGATTATTTGAATTCAGCAGTACAGATGGGGGAGAGCGAGAGCTGCTGTGTTGCAGAGCAGTTCTGAAAGCTGCCATGGGGGGTTTAAGGAATGACAGAATCACAAGTCAGAAGAACAAACTGCACTCAGGGATTGCAATTTTTGACCATCATATCTCAAATGCTAGGTTATAGAATCCCATTTTGAATGAGGAAACCACAGCATTAAAGGCAGCCTTTACCAGTGTGTAAGTGGGAGGGAGAAGGTAGAATAGTTTCTTTACAAGAATAGGCAATTTGCTAAAGGCCAACCACAAAATATTTTGGCCACTCGGTTTTAAATTAATTATTTTCTGGGGAGAAAAAGCCAACAAAACAACTTGTTAATAGAACTGATTCTGGCATAAGATTTATATTGCTTGAAATATGACTTAGAACCCTAAAAATTCTGGCACTTTTGCTTCAGCACTGAAGCAAAGAATAAGAGAAAAAATCATAACAGATAACACATTCTGTTCAGATTCAGTTTAAGAGAGATACTTTTGCCCAACTGGATTTACCAAAACAATTCACCTCACATTTTATAACTGAAATTCTGTGTATTTCACTTAATCCAATGACATCTCACCCTGACATTCCTCTTGTGGAAAGAGCATGAGATGTTCTTTGGTTCCAAATTAGACCACAGAGTCCGACTGCATCAATGCTTACTTGGCCTGCTGACCCCAGAGCATGTAAAGGAATTTAAACAATGTGAAGTCTGAGCACTAGGGGGCTTCTCCACTTCCATATTCAGCTTGCCACAATTCATAACAAGTACTTAGAGAACATAAGAAGCAAATTCTACTTAATCTCTATTGAGAATTTACCTATTATCATAGGAGTATTATATTTACAAGCTGTAAACTACAATGTAAATTTGAAAAGGAGTAAAATTTTCTTTAAAAACGCACATAAGGTTACAGTGATACAGGTTTTTGTGCTTTCATAAGCATAATGATATGGTTCAGGTATTATTTCAATCCTATTCTACAATTTCATTTGTTGTTTATTTGATACTATGCCTGATTGTGAAGTTTATGAGATTCTGACATGACTTTGAGCCATCCTTTGCATATTTTCCATTTACTATTTGAGCACGTTTTGCCCATTTCCCTTTAGTCTACATAAAGATTAAACTTCTGAGACACCACTGAGCTATAAAGAAATCATGATCCACCTCTCTTCCTTTATGAGCAAGGCATCATTTCTCATTTCCAGAAGCAGAGCAGGCCACACATCAACACTCCTGAAGGTTCTGAAACCCACAAAGGAAGCTTTGGTTGCAACATGTGGGTTGCTAAATCCAAAATTAGGAAAACAAAACATCACGAGTCAGGACTCCAACAAATACATGATGCCCTGGACCTAACATTGTGATATTTCTGTAATCTCCCAGGGTTTTTTAAATTTCCCTCTGAGGGTTTGTACCTTCAGGACATGAAGGCACACACTCTCAATCTTCTCCCTTCAGTTCTGGTTCTGACCATGAACAGAAGTCAACAGCTACAATCCTGTAGTGAAGATGGGCCAAGCAGCAAACTTAGGATACAGAGGTTTTTACACAAGCATGCACAACTTAAAGAAAGAAGAAAAATATGCAAACTCATTGACACATGAAAAATAAACCCAAAAGCATTCATCTCCCTTAACTTAACTCCCATAACTGGAGCAATCTCCATAGCTGGCAATAGCTTGATTTTGTTTTTCTGGCCAAAAAAAAGGCTTTTCAGGAAAAAAAAAGCTAATTTTCACATCTTTGTGTCACAAACAGGTCATATGAGTCTGTATAGAACTGTCTAGTCCTGTCCAACTCATAAGCCACCTAAAGAGGCTTTTTAAATACCACTGTGTAAAATCCAGATTTAGGCACATTATTTCCCATACTCAGTATTTGGGCCTGGGAATTGTACTCCAGCAAGTTGAACTTGATAAAGGCACACTGACTTCCCAAATAAAACAGACCAAAGACATTTAAACATTACTCAAGTTAACTGCTTCTCCTGCCTCCTACCTCACAAAAATGAACCAATTCTGATCCTGCTTTAACATCCAATGCTTTACTGCTGGCTAAAAAGGGAGTTTGCACTTTCCCCCTTTAATCTTGCAACAAAGAAAAGCTGTGCGCAGCTTATTTACAAATACATTTCTGTGTGTATCTGTCAGGCTCCTCCTGCCCTCCTCTTCATATCTTTCTGCACTTGTTAGCAAGGAATATCAACTTGCTTCTACCCACATGCTTGTTACAATAAATTTCCACATTTTCTGCAGTCAGATTTTTCAAATATGCAATAGTAGTGTATATTATCTAAAAATGACCATATATGCAAATAATTTTTCTTTGAGCTTCTAGGATTTAAATGTTTGGAATTGTTTACCATGACCATCTGAGCATGAAATGAGATATTTAGCAAGGGTGGAGAATGGAAACCTCCTTTTATCACATCCTACACCCAGAGCTCAATCCCAGTTTTACAGTTCAAGCTAAACTCTAATCAACCAGCACAAAATATGCTTCTTCCTGCCTGCCTAATGGAAAAGTCCATCTACATTTGAACTTCTATTCTCAGAAAATACATGTCATTATGTATTAGTTGCAGGTTTATAGGCTAAACATTCCAGTGCAACAGCCCTGAGAGGCTGGAAAGAATAAACTGGAAGAGCCATTTGGCTCAGGTATCCCAGGAAATGCATATGCAACAGAAGAATCAATTTTTTAGTCACTGAGAAGGGATTAGCAATTTTCATTTAACAACAAATACAGCAGTGTAGGTGCTGGANGGGGGGGAAGTTACTTTTCTCGTTATTGGAGTACTATAATCATAGTTGAATTTCACTATGTACAATTGCTCCTTGATGGTTCTTGTTGAGTAATTTCATTCAATAAGAGTCTGTCAATACAATTTGCCTTCAAATGTCAGTTTATACAATATCGAGAATAATGGGCTCACTCAGGTGCACTTGGAAATTGTAATAAAATATTAATTTTGGGTGAAAGAAAACTGATAATCATCTAGTTCAGTACTCTACAATTATGCCTGAGTTTTTTGAGAAGCTCTGTGTAATAGTTGTGAATATTGCAATGTGTGTCAGACAAAGAGCCGTAAATAACCAGGCAGTAAAACACTGAAAATGGGATATCCTCTGTATAATGTGCTTTGTGTTGAAGAGGAGTCCTGTTATCACCTAGTCCAAGTCAGCAGTGAGCAAACCATCCTCCATCACTTCTAAGTTTCTAGAAAATAAGTGCAGCCTCAATTTCTTGCTTGTTGTATAATTTTTTGAGGATCACAAAGGTGGATTGTTTTATCAAGCCAGATTTCTTTGCCTCTGTTTTTCCTAAAATGTCAAGGAGCTGATATTTAACAAATGCCAAATAAGTTGCAAGAAATAAGTGATGCTCATACCTCATTAAACAAAGTCACATCAAGATCCTTGAAGCTTTCACATCACAAAAGCTTCAGACAGGAGCTCTGTGAGTGGAACAAGGGCAGTGGTGCAGCTGCTGACCACATGGGCAGATGATGTTCCCAGAGAGGTATCTATGGCAAGAATAATTCTGATGGTTGTCCCACCTCTCCTGCTAGTGCAGTTTGAATGCTGAGCAGTCTGAAGGAGAGGTTTGGCTAACAGGAACCTTTCCATATTTTCTCACAGCCTGACACCCATCTCTAGCTCTTGTCAACAGCAAAACTCAGTGAAGGAGTTTAGCTTAAAAGGAACAGTAGGAGAGGTATTTGCTTTGCCTCCTTTCCTTTCCAGCTCAGAAAGCTGAGCAATCTGTCTGCTCTTCAAAGCCAGCAGCACACCGTGAAGCTTCCTGCCTGTAACTTCTGCCAGGCAGCACGGCTGGGCATTTACACAACAAACCCTTCCCACGGCACTGCAAAGGGAGTGAGCTAAGAGTTTCCCCAAAGTGCAGCAAACAACAGTGCATTTAGTTTGGAAGAGCTGGAATTTGAAGAGATAAATGCAGCTCTGGCAACTTATTATTTGGGATTTCACAACATGTGTTTGTGTGTCATGAGGGAAGATTCCACAGCTTGTGCAAGTGTCAATATGATGAGGAGGGTAAACTGCTGAGTGGTTTAGGAATTCTATTTAATAAATGCAAGTACTTGAAAAAAAAGTACTTATTGCTCATGGGAATCCATCTGTCATTGCAGACCTACATCAGCTAAGTCACGCCAATTTGTACTGCTAACAGGTGGAATGACAAGAAACCAAGTAATTTGTGGCATAAATGATAGCTAAATCAAAAGGAAGTTATTGTCTGCAAATGGGCTTGTTTTTGCAGAAATCTAGGATAGATTTTGGAGGCCTGCTTAAGGCTTTGCTTCTAATGAAACTGCTGTATAGCAGTGACAGACTTTTGATGTAACTATCAAATATAAGCACTACTGTATTAAAAGTTATGTCTGAGCTTATAAAACACCTACCTTGGAGACAGTCTATTTATGCAGGAAGATGTAATGCCTCATCCCAGCATAAATTAATCTCTAAGTCGGCTAAATGAGCATATCTTTTACATAAGAGAATCTCTGCATGGTGTAAAAGCAGACACTGAATTACACAAAACTGAGCATCAGCTGTCAGTGCCATGGTAAAAGAAATAGACTCCTCTCAACTACTGAGTTTAAAGCAGCAAAGGAAAAAAGGAAACCAGCAGCTGCATTGCCCTGCCAAGCTGTTTTCCAGATACTTATTTATAGCAGGCTTTCTAGTTTAGTTCTGTGTTTCATTAAAACATCTGTGGCAAATTTTGTAGAAAAAAATAAGTAAAAGTATGTTTTTAGGTAGGGAATAAATTTTCTGAGTATTTAGAGGGGAATCTGCCACTTAGCTTGAGTTAAAGGTTTTGGTAAATTAAAAAACATCTCATCATCTTTGTTCCCAGTGACTGTAACAGCAGAATAATGCTGGCATTTTAAGTCTCCATGTAGTTCAATTAATTGAAATCTTACACATAAGCCAGTTCATGAGTTTGAGGCCATTTGTAATTTAATAGACTCAGTGGGATGTTGTATGTAACATTGTGTTCAAAACAGAGAATTTTGTGGGGCCTGGAGTACTTCCTCTTCAACAGAGTTGTTTGCTTACAGACACCTAAGGACTATTAAACACTCTGAGATATCCCATGGAGAAAAAGATATGGGAAGTATTTCACAAATTGTCAACAAAAGAAACCAAAACAGCCGTAAGAAAAGACATGCAAGCTGCTGAGAAGTTTCTATTCAAAGAAAGCAAACAAAGAAATAATACCACTTGAAATAAAAAGAAAAGTAAGAACCATCTTGTAATTAGAATTATTGTAGTAGATAAAATGGGGTACAGAGAAGCACGATAGTTTCTTTTGTACAGCAAGTCAATAAAATTACGTACTTTTTCAATTTTCTCCCTTTTTTACCATCAGAGATTTTTTTTTCTTCAGGAAAAACTTTTAAGTAATACTACAGATAATGCAGGATGTCCAGAAAAGATACCACGCTGACATTAGCCCATGCACAGATTCATTTTTACCCAGAAATAGGTAGTTTGGAGAGGAACACAACTGAATTTGCATTCAGTTTTAACTGTAGTTAGGATAGATGTATTTATTCTTCATTTATTACTTTTGATGGCAGATGGTATTTAATGGCTCCAGAAGAGAATGGGTAACATACAGCCTGTCTTGGAAAGGCTGCCTCTGTCCTCAATAATTTAAAGAGAATTATAGGAATTCAAATAATGGTAAAAGTTATTTAAAAACAACTTGTATCGTGAGATACAAGTTGCAACTACCAAAGCTCACAAAGGATTCAAGCACCAAATTAATACACAATTAAGTTTTCCCTTTTCAATTAATTTTGCTTCCATGTTTTAGCATGGGAATATATATTTTTAGGGTAGAGTCAAAGAGTCCCACAAATTCGGAGATTTTACAGTGGCATTTTTAAAGTTCTCTTTCTTTGGTGCACATGGACATGCTTCATGAAATGGATGAGTAGAGGATACCAGGCCTTCTCTTCCAATATTTAGGTTGGCCACTTAACTACAGACCAATTTCCCTCACAATTTTTTCTAGACATTAATTCAAGAAAGTCTCCAGTTCCCCCCAAAAATATTGTCTTTTCCATTTCCTTTTGTTTTGGCTTTTTATTGGAAGGGACATCTGATCTCCCTGTCTGACCAACACCAAATTGTATTTCCCTGAGATGTGTGGAGAGATGGGGCAGAGAGTGAAGGAAAAAAAAATTGATGTGTGGGAATAGGCTGGAATACCTACCAGAGGAAATGCTGGGGGGTAAAGATCCGCCCCCTGCCACTGGATGTGAGGCCAGGATGCTATTTAAAAATCCCGCCCTCAGGAATCTCGAAAGAGACTTCACCCCAATGGTCGGGAAGGATCCTTTCAAAGAAATAAAAATGATCATTAATCAAATGACTCGTTCTCTGGCTGACAAAAGAAGTTGACTGTTTAAAGAAAGAACAACCAAATCTCTGCAGAGTTAACGGTGGTTTCACTGGAACAGACCTCATAAAAAGCAGTTAAAAGCCTTTGTTTGCTTTTTAACCAAGTCATACAATACACAGCTTTAACCAGAAGAAAGTTTTCTGCATGGTTTGCAAATGGAGAATTCCAGCACTTCTAGGAGGAATAGAAAAATTTGGTATTTCAACAGCAAATTGCACCTGTGGGATACTCAATGCATTCAAAATGACTCTACCATAGAGGCATTTTACAATTTTGTGTTCACATCAAAGACAGACCAGTAGAGGTGAAGCCATACCAGCAAAGATTTTTTACAGTAATATTTTAAAGGCACCTGACAAAAGACGTGACAGGCAGGAGGCAAAGGGGAACCAGAATTCGCAGCTGTGATACTGAATTCTGTGTCAAGGCAGTGACATCAGTCAGAGCTTCTGTCACACCTCCCAACATCTGCCAATGCATTGATAGAGGCAAAAACCAGGAGTATGGATGATGCCTAAAGATTTTTATCTTTTTATACATTTCTCATGTATTTGTAACTTTTTCATTTTAGGCAACATGGACATGGCCCCTTTCTGCTTTGCTCTCACCAGGAGCTCGACACGCTTTACGCTTTCAATATGATAAACTGCATATTCTTCTCATTGTCTACATGTACAGTTTTATTGCTGGAAACAATGATTATCTCATCCCCCTCTTTAAAAACCAATACTTGTGATATATCTACTGTAGTGGTGAGAAATGAAGATGCTTTAGCATTTGATCCACTATTTCAGCTTTCAGCATTTGAACAGAGACCTACAGACATCATTTCAACTTCCCCATCTTAGTGCTCAGTGAGTGCCAGCAGCAAAGATGGATCTGAAATGTCAGCTCTGCACATCTCACTCAAAAGCACAGAGTCAAGGTTCTCCCACCTGGCAGCAAATCTAAACTGACAATCAGAATAATCTGTGTATTTTTGCAAGTGCATCAAATAAGAATCCATCCAAAAATTCAGGCAATGGTGAGTTTGTTTTCCTCACCTTGCAGGTATTTCATAATTGTTCTTTTAAGAGACAGAAAACATCTTGATCTTTATACACAATGAGAAAAATAAATGGCCCTCAACAATTGGGATTTTTTCCCCACTAATAAAAATATAGTGAGGAAAATTTACCCTCAAAACACACATGTACTTGCTGAACTTCAAGTAGCCTAAGAGAGCTTTGAGGTTTTTTAATTTTATTTTCAAGCAAGAAAGAATTGTTTCTCCTCAATTCACTTGTCCTTTAAATTTGTTAATTAGGCATGCTGCAGTCTGTGGAAAAAGAATTAATTTAATTAGTGATCTAGATGCAGTACTTTTATCTCTGATGGCTAAAGGTAAGTTTTCCCTCTGAACACTCCAGAGAGGTCTTTGGCGTTCCTGTAACACTGTTCCCAAATTCCATGGCTTTCACTTTAAAATATTTGCAGAAGTGATCATGGACAGACAGTACAGAATCCAATACAAAGAAATTCAATTTTAAAACGGAAATTTTTCAATTAACTCCAAGATGTTTGATACTAAACAGCATCTCAAAACATAGAGGCTAAATAATGAACATATGAAGACTTCCCAAACAGAACATTGCTTCTCTGTTTCAAAATATGAATTATATCAACCATAAAGTAGAGCCACTGACTCACACACCATATGTACAGACCTTCAGAAAAGCCAAACAGCTTGAGCTTCACCATTGACATTTTCCTCTATTTAAATGCTGTTAAATGGCAAATAACTCCAGTCTCCTAGCAGTCTTACAATAAGGTATTTTGTTACAGAAAGTAATGGAGAAAAGCCCAAATTTATTTCACTTATGGTATATATTCAGAAATGAAAACCAAGGAGCAGCAAATTTTAGAGCAGTTAAATCTGTGAATACTAAGAAGAGACCTAGAGTTCTAAAATTATTGAGGTTTTATAAGCAGCAAATAACTAAAAGAATACATATAAATAATGTTTTTCTCTCACACTCGAAAGTTAAGATTCAGTTGCTTAAGTGTAAATGCTTTCTGTCATTTGAGATGCTCTAAAAAATCTGAACTATTTGCATTTGAGTGGCAGACATGGCTCGATCTGCAGGAGATTTACTCTCTGAAAGTGGCAGTAAGAGGACAAGCAGCAGTTGGATATTTAAGAGTAGGAACTGAGTTTTATTTTAGGCAACGGAATCCCATCCAATCAGTCTCCTGTTACTTCAGAAGTGTCTCTAAGCAGAACACAGAGTTACAAGAACAAGACCTCATTTAGTCTCTTCTAGAAGTCCACAAACAGCTTCTGAAAAGGACAAGGTTGAGAACATTCAGCCCTGACCAGTATCCATCAACAAAAAAATGCAGACAAATGAGAGGATAAAAGTTCATTAATCTTTAAGCATGCATGGTTCTTAATAAAACTACAGCCCCAGGAGAAACAGACAGGTGCTTTTTGGTTTTATCACATGCACAATGGTTTGAGACTCGATTACATGACTTTATACTGGGGAGGTGATAATCACTGCAGGTAAAGCAAATCAATTCTTGTTAAGCCACATCAATCACCACCAGATGGACACAGCTGTGATAAGGGCATTTACAGTAGTTTAGAAGTTTACTCAAATATTTACTTGTTTCCATAGACATCCATGAAATATCACACAGGATCACAGAATGTGCAAGGTTGGAAGGGACCTCTGGAGGTCATCTAGTTAGCCAGATTTCTTGAGAAATGCCATTCTGTCAGTGCACATCATATAGAGACTCATGCTTTCCATCAGTTCTGTTATTTTCTGCAAATACTCAGAAATAACTCATTTTTGCAGTGGGTGCACTCACAATAACATATTTTAGAGCAAGATTCTGAACTGGGAAAAGGAGACAAGAATATTAAACCATGATTCTTCAGTACCCTCAAATGCAGTTGTTATTTAGCAGGTTACAGCCATGGATTTACTGAGGGAAAAACCCCAACCTCTCCCTGCTCCATACTTACACACTATAAATATTGTGTCACCTTAACATGGGAAACTGCTTTACTTACAGATATTAGTTGGAAAAGTGCATTGAAACTGTAGAAATACATGGCAACACTCAAAATAGCTGAGAGTTCATGAAATATCCACCACTTCCTGACTCCTGTGATAGCAATTTATAACTCAGTGTAAATTCTTCTGTTTCACAATAATTACAGCGAAGTGCCTGTGCTCAGAGGCAGTGGGGGAGTGCTGAATCAATTAGCCTGCCTTCCACCCTCAGCTGTTGTTCCAGGGGGAATATCATCCCACAGATTGCGGAATTTGATAGGGAAATCGCTGGTACAGCATCCTAAACTGGCAGGGGTTTAGCAGCATATTATGGCACTGAGCAGAAGGGCAGGAGGAGGTGTCTGGGCAAAGGGAATCCACAGGCTTGGCTCAGATCCAGAGCACAGACAGGAATTCACAGCCATTTATTGGCACTGTGTGGTCTCAGCACGGCCAGCCAGGAGGAACAGACACTTCCCCATAGCACATCCCATGGCCTTGCAACAAAACTGCCCTCTTCTTGGTCACTGCTGGTTTTCCTTATTTGTTGCACTTCAAACTGATTCAATACTTTCTGCAGTATTTGGCCATTTCATGTGCTGTGTACTTGTGAGCATCTAACAGCTACACATTCAAAAGTAGCTCTTTGGCTGCTTAATTTAATAAACTGGCATGGGAAGTCCTGGAGAGGTCACAATTACCTCTGTTCTTTGTTTTTACTCGAACCATTTCTTTACCGGCACCATCAAAAGAAGACTTTAGTCTGTTGTTCTTTTCCCCCAGATTTTGTTTGGGAAAAAAATGGGGAAAAAAAGCATGGGTAGTGTATTTAATGTAAAAAACCTCACTGTTATTTGTTTTGAGATAGTCACTTGTCTTGATGCTTTCCATGCAGGGATTGTAAAACCCAGCTAAGAGAAAGTTCTTAGCATCTCTGCAGATGAAGGCTTTGGGGAAGTGAGAGCTATAAGGAGCTTTTGGATTCAGTTTGGCAGGAAGCAACTGGCTGTTTCCACTCCAAACTGCATCTCCATGCAGGCTGGGCTGAACATTTAGTAACAAAATACTGGAGTACAGAATGCAGAAAGAGTTCTCCTGCTTCTGCATAGGGGAATTATCCAATTTTATCACTTAATGTCTGACTTCTGTTATGAGCACTTTCTAAAATAAAACCTGGTTTTTATTGTTACTAGTGTTTCCTTAGGGCAGTTAGAAGAAGGGTTAGAGCCTTTTTTTCCAAGATTATTTGTAATATATCCATTATGGAAACTACTGAAAACCAGTGAAATTTTCTCTCCCATGATTTTATTGATTTATCGTTCCTAGACCACCAGGAATGGCACATTACTTCATCATCTTTTATGAGGGAACATATGGAAGGTTTTTATAAGGAATGGCTTTATAAAACTTTGAAATTATGATGTCAGATTACAATTTTTAGAGCACTCAAAAGGCTTGACTTGCAATGGAAAAAAAGAAAAGATCAGAGGCAGGGCTAAAATTTATCCCTGATGAATTTGTTGGATCATGTTTTCAGTACATTTAGAAAACATAAAGAACTTTCAAGAACTCACAGGTCTTCGATTGTTTCTTTTCCTGGTGTCTGGATTATTTACTTCCATGCTTTTTGGGTTTACTCTTCACTTTGGTGTTAACTCTGATTATCCTTCAGTTTATTGGTTTGGAAATCATGAAGCATTCCTATGCTTTGGCTTAATTTCTGAGGAACAGACCATTCTAGCCCGGCTCTCTGAACATATTTTCAAAGATCGGCTTTTCTAGATCAAGTTCCCTAATTTCTGCTCCAGATTTAAATTTACAGGTTTTGTCTGGAAACATGAATAAAACAAACACTGGGCAGGGCAAAGCTGCTGTTCAGGTCTCCAACCCTGATGAGTTTAACCTTGAGATCCTTTTGAAAGACAATGCTTCCCTACAAACCTGGAGAACTCTCATTTCTTGACTGGCACAGGTCTAAACGCAGTTTGGAATATTTACAGAGAATGAGACTATTTTAGAAATCCCCAATTATAACAACTTTTGGCTTTACTTATGACTTCTCTGGGGAAAAAAAAGCAAATGCTGAAAGAAGCTTACAATTCCTAAGGAGGGACTGATGTAAGTTACAGGATATTTGGGGAGAATATTAACATCTAATTTAATTTCCCATGCTGCTTCTAGACAAACAGGTGATTTGGGGGGGGAAAAAAAGAGGGAATGGCTTGAAAAGAGGTCTACAAACACTACAGGCATTTATTTTGTGATGAGTTAAATGTCAATGCACACTGAAGTTCTGGTTGCTGGTGTGACAACATTAATATGATTAAGGCTTTTAACAGCATTAACAACTGCTGTGTTGAATCATCTTTGTGGTCTTAATGGAATAATAATTGGAAATACTGAGCTTATATGGGACAAAACAACATGTGTATGCCTAAGCTGTCTATTAAATAAGTATTTTTCAGCCACTGCTCAAGTGAAAATAGCTTTAGCACAATGCTAAACAAGAACCTGAAATCTTTATGTATTTATAGGTATGTGTGATACCCAGGACATTGCTACAAGCACTGCACGATGTGCATTTGGATTTCATTATCATGCCTGTATTATCAAATTAACTGGAGACAAAATACTGTAAAATTACAGTTTTTATGACAGAAGAAAGCAAAGCCTGCAATATCAGCCAAAACCTTTGTGATTCATTTTGTATACATCATTTCAGAGAATCATTAATCCATTATTAATTAGCTACATGAATTCCATTTCAGTCATCTTTTCATCACTCATTTTTTTGTTATTTTGGAAGAAAAAATCCTGAGTAAAATCTAAGCATTTCTATCATTTGGAATTCTCCATCCTTTACGTCAGGAAACTCCCATGTGAAATGTTGATTGGGTCTTATAAATGGGATGGTTAAGAACTTCCAGGGGCTTTTAGGTTTTCAGCTGACCATTTGCATGGTATTTCCACAAAAAGAGAGAGATTAGGTTTTAATTTTCTACTTCATGTTTACAAATTGCAGTAAGTTTTAATTTAATGAGTAAAATAGCTTTTCATGCAGCCTGCTGCACATTCTGCAGTTGTGCAATTAAAGCTCACATTATCCACTCTTTTAGCCTTGCTACCCTGAGTCATGGTTAGGAGACAAACACTCCCCACTTTTAGACAATATTCAGTATCACTGAGAAAGGCTCATTGTGCTCAGTTTAAAAAGAAAACCATTTGGGGCCGAGTGATTTTCTGTTAAAAAAATGTAGGGTATAAATAGAGGATTCCTTTTGCTATCCACATTCATACCATTCACTATTAACAATGCAGGAATATCAATAAAATTAAGTCCACAGGTTTGATTTTCTTCCTTGTCACAAATACCAAGTGACTTCCTCAAATAAGTGATGCCAGGGTTAGAAGTGGAAAGATTGCAGTCATTACATAATTGTGACTTGGAATGAACTCTTTGATTAGAAATGCTGGTTTTCATTTACAAATCTACATGCTAGGTGGAAAACCCTCTCTGCCTCTGCTCAGTGAAGGTGTCCCAGTGACACCTGATAAACCAAGACAGGCTGTGGGCAGCTCCTGCTTCTCTCTGATGGGCTGAGGCATTTGGACAGGAATTCTGCTTTCTCTTCTGAAAAATGCTGCTGACCGAAGAGAATTAGCTGTGCTTGTTAATTATCTCGTTGTTGAGAGCAGTGTATTCTGAGGATTTCCTCCCAAGCTCAAAGACCCCTTGGTGTTCAGTGTGAATGCCATGTGCTAAATAAACCCTCTCTCATCTCATCTTCCTTGTGCTGCTTTTGGCAACAGTGACTCTGGCATGACTGACTGGATGTTGAGCAGTCATTGTTCACTCAGGCCACAAAGGCACATTTTTCAATGCTTATAAAGGCATTCATTGAAAATTGGAAGTAAATTGCCAGTCTTACCTAAAGCACTTGTATGCTGAACAATGTGCTCAGCTACAGCTGAGAGGAAAAAAACAGAGAAGGAAAAGAGGGGAGACTCGTTTCCAAAGCAGGTAAATTAATTATTGTCAGTCTAGGGAGATTTTAACAAGATTCTGTTATTTCAGGAAGAAAGGAAATCAATTACGTGAATTCTAGCAACAGTAGAGTGGTTTGTTTCAGATTTCTGCTATTATAAAAATTCGGTACTATGCTTCTCTAGATAAAATATTGAAATGAAGTCATTATCAGCTAAACTTATTTGCTTTCAAATTTTATTCAGCAGAAATTACCTTGTTAAAGTTTAGTAGAAAAATGAAAATATTTACAGATGGATGTTGTCATCAATCTATTTGGGAATGTGTGACTGAATACATTTGCTTCTTAAAATGAGTTTACAGGATTGTCATTAATGTTTTGTGCTTATATTTAGAACATACTTAAACTGAATACTCTGTAACTTCACACCATCTATTATGATGTTTTAAAATTACTTTTTTTTCCCCTACATTGCTTCTCTCTTTCAATTGTGTCTCCCTTAACAGCTTTATCATCCACTCCTGATTTATAAGCACTTTTATCTGTGAAGAAATGTAACATTTAAGAAGCAGTATTTTTTGCAAAGTGATTTTCCATCCAAAACTTCAGGAGTCTGGAAAGGATCCCAAACAGTTTCCATCTAAGTTATTTATTCTTTTGGAACCTCAGCTATGTACGTATTAATAATCAGAAAGATAATTATAGTCCATGAAATGGATATAACAAGATTCTCAACAGAGAGGAAGTAAAGAATGATATTTGGAGGTCAAAAATATACAAAAAAGGTAGTGATGAGTTAATAGATTCTGAATAGACAATATTGCAGATGAAAAGTCCGTTTAAATGGTAGCATTATTTTGTGTGGATGTTGATGCCAGTGCTAGAAGAATGGTGGAAACAGAAATAATTAATCTGCCCTGGCTGGAGCTGCAATGCTGAGTGAGACCAGGAAGGAAAAGGTGCAGGTGTGTGCTCATTGCAAACCCTTTCATTAAAGTTCTCCCTCTGTCTCCCCAGCACAACAAAGAAAACACATCACTTTCCAACAGACCATAACTCAAAACAAGTCTGAACAGATTTTCCTTGCATAATCTGAGTGTTCCACCTCCAAATTTCAAAGTTTTCTGGCTAATCACTGAACATCGTTACTTTCAGCGTATTTTACTTCTGTATACAGGAAAATTAATCTGTGTGTGGGAAGCATGTCCTGACTGTCAATTTCCCACACAAGTGCTTTGTTTTCCTGTGTGAGGAGGATGTGTCAGGTTTGACATTAAGAGAAACTTCTGCTCTCTTTCTGTCCCATTCAAAGCATCACAGCTTCAGTGGTTTATAGCACTCGTAGCACTAGAAAGATGAAGTTGTAAATAATCAAAAGTTTCTTTTCCACACATCTAACCCTCACATTCCCATAAAATACTGTAATACAATAAAATTTACATGAGCAAATTACCAATCCATATTTCAATTCTTCTTCTTGATATGAATCTGCTCTTAAAGATATCTTAAGCTTGTTGCCTTGCATTAGAAATTTGTATGGTAGCCTTTAAGATGTGGGAAATATCACAATGCAAACTTTTGTATGACAGACCGTGTGTGACACGGGGACAACTACCACCCTAATTACCTGATGAACTCACAGTTCCCTTGGTCTGATGGCCTCTCTGTTTTGGGGTGACAGGAGATTGATCATATTGATCATCTTCAGGTAAATATTTGGACCTGTCCTTACGTATTAACCATTGCTGGCATTGTCCTTTAATTCATTAATTACTGATGTTGGTCTGGCATGTTCTGTTTCACCACAGATTTGGCAAAGTGAACTGGTAGGCCTCAGGCCCACAGAACAAGAAAAACTTTCTGATCCATTTCCTATTCACATGCTTGCAAACAAATGTGAATTTTAAACAGATTTGAACAAGAGAAGGAGCACAGCATTTCTGGAGCAGTTTTAATGACTCAAACATTCATCCAGTTAATTAAAGTTCAAGCATAAAAACTGTTCTAGTTAACTTTGCATATTAGGTGAATGAAGGTATGTTTACACAATGCATTCTCTTATTTGTTTTGGGAAGGCTGTAACTCAGACAGCTGCTAACTAGAACCTGGCAGCATAGCAGGGTTGAAGGTGCTAATATGAATGCTATTGCTCCAGAAAAATTGTCAGAATGTCCTATATGAGAAGAAACAGATAATTGTGCTCTACTTTCAGTAGTAACACAGACATTTGCAGTAGTTCTTAAAAGTTATTGAAGGATTTCAACTTACCAACAAAAATCTAGTTGCTATCTTGTACCTGTTCACTATAATGAGATGCATTTTCTGAGTTCTGCAGAAGTTCTAAGATACTCCATTCTCAGAAA
Source organism: Grantiella picta (assembly GCA_013397955.1). NCBI lineage: Eukaryota > Metazoa > Chordata > Aves > Passeriformes > Meliphagidae > Grantiella > Grantiella picta. Next base: position 221,409 of record VZRM01006850.1, on the reverse strand, counting down.
CCTGAAATCCATTGGACTACAGAAGATGAATATTATTTATAACATTCACTACATTTGACGACTGTTCTGCAGTGAGATTCCAACATCATTAAATTATTCAGTTGTAATGATTATGGGTTCAATAGCACTCTGCCTCCTGGCTCTCTGAATACTTCATAAATACCTTTGGACTTTCAGATCATAAAGGTCTTTTCCAACCTAAATAAATCTGTGATTCTGAGATAAAGGAACATGTAAATCCCCATGATAACCTTTTCATCACACAAGGCAGGAGGCTTATTGAAAGAGCCAGATAAATGCAAACAAAATTGTGAGGGAGAACAAAAACTCTTCATGCACAAGCAAACTTAAAGCAACTTTATGATAATACACTGAAAAGAAGTGGATCAAGTCAAATGCACTAGGGGCAGATTATTATTTTGATACACTCATGTCAGTTTGAATTTAGTTAAGCTAGTGAGAATAACAGCTATTTCTCTTTAAAAAACCTGAACAATGGGGACTCAACAGTCACCATGATTATGTCTCCCCTCTTTCATCTTGTCACCTTGAAGAGAATCTGTGCTTCTTGTTATCAAAGATGGGTCTAGACCCAACACCTGCCATGGGCAACCAACATTGAATTATCTCTATTACTTTGACATCTAATCTAGATGTCTTCCATATAAGTGCAGTCTTAGTGTAAGATATTAACTCAAATGATCATGAAACAGGTATAATTTAGTGTGACAAGACTTCTATACTAAGAAAGACACATGTCTTAGCTAATTTTCAAGAATCAACTGTAATCCATGAAAATATATATTCCCACCCATGGGATTAGCATTCTTGATACAAAATCTTAATTTATGTCACTGCAGCCTACAGCAGCTTTATTGAACTACAATACAAGAACTACAACCAGAAACCAAGGGCAGCACAGAAGAAAAAAAAGTAGTGAGTAAATGAATCTGAGGCTATATCAGTCCTCACTGTATTACATCACGTAATTTTTGCATTCTAAATTGTACCCTGGGATTTCATTCTTTTTTCTTAGTACTTTCCTCTAATATCCCCAGGAAAGATCTGATGGAACTACTGCACCATCAGTCCTGACCTCAGTGGTTCACCATCAGCCTGCAAAGGCACAAACAGTGTGGTCCAGGACTTTTGCCACTGTTCTGTTTCCTCCTTACTGATTGTATTGTTGGAACTAAGAGTGAGTTTCTCAATCTGACAAAGACAGCAAAACGGAAGGACTTGGCACAGAAGGGAAAGGTGTGAGAAAACATGGAACAAAACCCTGGAAGACAAAGCAGGTCAGTTGAGATGGTGATAAAGAACCACACAAATACATCCTGGAGGAGAGACTAGATAGCCAGCTGGAGGGTTGATGGGTAATAATAAACAAATTATTAATAAATAATAATAAATCCCCCAAATGATTGCTATTGAAAAACCACACATGTTTACAGACAAGAAACACAGCTTACATTTAAAACAGTAATTTCCTGTTTGCCTGTGGAAGGTGTAGCAGGATGCTCTGCCTGGAATGGGGTAAAGCAATTCAAACAATGCCCTATGTATCCAAAGTTATCCCTGGTCTTTTCCAGTGCTCAATCACATGTATATTTACTAGTGGGTTTTTGCCTCTATACAGAAGAACAAACGAGTGCAGAGTTATCAAAATAAATCAACCAAATACAAGTTGTGAATTGGGATTATCGATTGCTTTCTATATACTCTTTAACCCTCTCACTCCTTTAGCTGTCAGCTGCAATTGCCATTGTCATTTATAATTGCTCCCAGCATTGCTTTTACGGCTTTCCTGCACAGGCAACAGATCAGCCATGTTGTGCAGCAAATCTGTCAGCACAGTGCAATCTCGTCTCTCCCTGATATTCATTGATCTTCCGCTTGCAGTTGTTAAAAAAGCCCCAACCCTTCATATGTCTCCTACCCACTAAGTATTAGGCCCTTTAACTTATTGTACCTTATTCTTCTCTACTTTCATGATGAAGGAAGAAACTGCATGTTGTGTTCAGATATTTCAGATGGAAATGCAATTGTTTGTGGTTAATAATGATGCTAATTATGAAAAATTATGACCATGCATTCCCTTCAATAGAAAAGGAAAAAGAAACAGTGTGGTCATATCTTATCTACAGGATTTTATCCTTTTATGCCTGTTAGTAGGGATTATTTTTGTCACCTATTTTTCTGCTAGAGCCGCATCTCACGTCAAAGCATCTAAATATCTTTGAAAGTCAGGTCCTGTGTGTCTGAATACAGACATCTGAAGGCAAAGGATCCTGAAGAAAGTGAAATCCTGTTTCTCAGCTGTAGCCTATGAAAGCAGAATTATGGAATTTAGTTATGTTAGATAGTGTACCCTGGTCAGATTAAGCTGCCGTTAACAGGGTGTTAGCTACTTGACTGTTTGACAATGTACTTTTTCTTCATTGCTTATCATCCTCTGAAAGATGTAGCAGCAGAATTGACTGTCATGATGCATGGCTGGCTAACTGGAAGAAAGGGAATAGCAGAACACAGAAATTGCCTGATTTGAACCGCAGGAAACCCAAATGGCCCCTTGACTTTTGGAAAAAAATTCACAGAATGTCACGCATGAACAACAAATGTAAATTTTCCCAGAGGTTTAAAAGCTAATTTCTTCTAAGTTTATGTCACTCAGGAGAATTGAGCATTGAGTATTCCTAACTTTTGCCAGCAACCTTCAACATATGGATGCATGGTGGTTTGCAGATGTAATTTGAAATGTCCACACACATGCATGGATGTGTAAAAATAGCTCATTACTATCAACATTAATTATGTTCTTCAAGTACCAGTGAGGAAGGCTATCCTATTTTGCAAAAAGGCCACAGATACTTAGTGCTGTCTGTGTTATGTGCACAGCTCTAACTTTCAGCTATGTATTTTGGATTATACTTCAATAAATTGAGCTCACAAATTTGGCTAACAGTGCAGGTGGTGGCTGAGGGTTTTGTGTTAATTTTATGGCCACTGAATTTGAATCCAACACTCGATTCAGTAATGTGTTGCAATATTTGTCTATGAATTAGGATACAAAGGAAAATAAAGGGAGTGAGCCAAATTTAAATTTACAGCTGCACTTACTGAACAATTTATAACACAGCTGAGATCCTGCTGTTTTGTCTGTCATTGTGTGCACAACTCCAGTAATGTTTGATCAGAAAAACTCAACTTTATGCTCAATGCTGTGTAAAGTCCACTGGCTAATACAAAACACATTTAGTTTCACCACCACAGTGGATTGTACATAAGCAAACTTTAAACTTTGGAGAATCACACTTCCTGGAAGTACAATTTCACCATCCACGACCAAGACAAGAATATTGTCAATACTGACACAAAATTTCCTCAATCCTTTTGTGCAGCAACCAAACAGTCAACATTATGCATACAATAAACACATGTACTGCAAAATATGTCGCCTTCTAAAATGGATTCTGAACTTCATTTAACAGGTTGGAGAAAAGGACAACATTAGACTCATTACCATAAGGGTTTTAAGGCCTAGAGCACAATGTGTTGGCTGCAAAAAAAAGAATTCATTACGTCCTGCATTTCTGAAAAATACAAAATGGGTCAGATGTGAAGAGCTACATACTGTAAATTACAGTGTAAAAGGATCGTGCTGCTGCTTTGCCTCCCCCGTGGACAAGGTAAGGTGCATTGATTTTAGGGTTTTTGTTGCACTGAATGGATTATATACAATAATTTAAAAAGAAACTCAGTTATTAAAGATCTGCAAGATGAGTGCCTAAAGATTTCAGAATTGCAGTAGTCTTCACAATTTGAAAGCCACTAAATCAAAACAGTGAGGAGACAATAAGGGAGTTGAAAGTGTCATTCCGAACTGAGGCTCGATGTCTGAGGATGAGACTTCACACAGAACCAGAGATCTAGGTGCTGTCTTCATTTATCCTCCTTTTGTGAAGGGACTATTTAGAAAATCCTTCTGGAGAGTACAAATGTACATAACGCCATCAAAGAAAATGGATGCCTTAAAAGGATTCATCTTGTACATGTGACAGGGACAAATCTTTCAGTAGTTAAAATCTGGAAATGGAAGCAATTCCTTAGAAATAATTTCTAAGATCTGGAATTTATTTAGGGTAAAGTTTTTGGGGGGCTGGGGAACAAACAGATTAATAATCTAATAAAGCCCTTGCATGCAATGACATTTTGTATTGACACAGTATTACATGGTACTGATTAGGTTCCGCTTTAAACTCTTGTTTAAGATATCATCAAGCTGAACTATCTACAGATTCCAGTCTGGATGTCTTCCAGTACAGTTACAATAATCAGAGATCATTTTTCATGCCTTTTGTAGATATAGCTATGCTGCCTGATGTTTGCTACAGGCATAACTTTAATTTTCTTTATGGACTTTTCATGGAAAGTCTGCACCAAAGACTTGCACATGATGTAGAAGAAAAGGCACATCTTACTTCTCTAGAGCCCAGCTCTCCTTGTTGGTCACAGATGTTTGCACTGGAGAAAGAAGTTATTGTTCTTACAGCTGCTTATGAAATAGCAGCAGCTTGGCCAAGGACATCAAACTCACCTGAGCATGCCCTGACACACCCAAAAAAAGGTCCCAGAGTTACCACTGAGCTAACATGGCTTGAAAGGAAACATGGATGTTTTCATAAAGTGCCCAAACATCTATGATAAATTCACAAGGCAATAAGCAGTATTTTATGGCAAACCATGCAAGGAATGGTGTTGTTATAACAAAACCAAAGAGGAGTAAAGTTTCCCTTGTGAGTTCTGATTAGCAGTACGAGTGGATCCAGATTCTGTGCCGTGGTGTATTTGCCTTGGCCCAGCAAACTGCCCTTGAAATGAACTCCCTGCCAACAGAAAGCCTTTGCTACAGCAACTGTTCTGCCTACTGCTCTCTGTGATTAGGCACTGCAGTCAGGGCAAATGAGAAATGAAGCAGTAAGAAAAGGGAATTAAAACTCTGTTTCAGACCTACTTTTGAGCAGGCTTAGTTTAGCATTTTTTCCTCCTGTGCAGTACATATTCTACAGCAATTTTGAAAACAGTATAATTTAAAAGTTAACATTTGCTTAGTTGGTAGCACCAGATAAAAGCTCTCATTTGCAGTGAACAGGCAAATTTGTTATTGCCCCAGTCAATAGCTATTGACTTGGTACAGCACTTCTGCTTATTGCAACCAAATCCTTTTTCTTTTTTGTTCAATAGTCAATGACACTGTAATGGAAGGCGCTGCTTACAAACTGATGCAATATATATCAGCAGCAGCTAGAAGTTAATGACTAATGGTTACACAGAGGAAAGCATGTGCTAAGAACAGCAGTGCACATCTATTAATCAAATTTATGGCATCCAATGTGCCTTTATAGGTTAGTGGAACCGTAATGCACAGCAGATAAATAGTTTCTGTTGTTATTTATCTAGGTTTTAGCACAAAACACCTTTTAATCATCCTATCAATACATAAATAATCTGGGACAAAGTTTTGTCTGACTTTTACTGCACACCTTTCAGTTATATGAAATTTGGATTCTGCAGTCCTAGACTTGGCACTTAGTGAAATGCAAGGCAACTGTTCTCCAAGCCAAAGTCATCTTATTCTCTAAACACCACACGATGGGGCAGTATAAATGCAAGGCAGCATCCTAAGGATCAAGTGGAAAGAGCAGAGTGCACGTGTCCACCAGCCTGCCTTCAGGCCTCTTCCCTGCAGCACAGCAGTGCTGCACAGCCTTGTCCTTTACAATTTATGTAACTTGAACTTTCTGTGCCTTGGAGTGAATTTTGTTCATAATTCATGCAGCCTGTTTTCATTCTGTAATTATGGTTGTATAATCGTTTTATTTTTTTAAAATAACCTGCCTGACCCCAAAATATTTTCTTTCAAACTTCCACTACTTATTTCATATCTGAAAGATGCATATTTTTATATGACAGTGTGACTATAACAGTAACACCCACTATTTTACATTCCTTTCAAACAAACATTACAAACCAATAATAGTTTGTTGACTCCTTGGTGAAAAGCAGAACTTCAAATGGGTTTTGGGCTTCCAGTTCTCTATAATCTTTCCTGTGGAACATGAACAAACACTCTAATACTGGAGCACTGATTTTTCTGTTTGTTTCTCTTTTCTTGTATGCAATCTTTATTTCTCTCTTGACTGGTGATGAGACATTACAGAAAGAAAATTTACAAATGTGGTAAAGATTAAACAATCATGCCATTGCCAAGGGCATTATACTGAACTCCTTATGCATAATTTAATTTGATTTAAACAATGCTGGTAAACCACAGCCTTTTGCCTTTTCCAGGAATGAGACACACCCTGCAAGACTCACCACATGGATCCTAATCATACCTGCGATTCATAAACCACCCCTGTTAGTGAAAACTGGTGGAATTTAATTGCTGATATGCTCAGTGTGAAGCACAAAGCAAATTCAATTAAGTTCCTACATATTTACATCTCTTGACAAGATCTCCAGTGCTGCTCAGCCAGCATTAACTTGTGCTCCTGTTTGCTGTCACAAAGCAGTTACTGACAGGAGAGCAATGGACAGACAAAGCTCTGTCTTTCCTGAAATGCAATGGTTTTTGTTAGTCCAAACAAACCTAAATAACAATAAATTCATTCTTGCAATAGTGTGTGAGGAAAGAAAAAGATCATCTTAATTTAGAACCACAGAGAGACAGATTTGAGTATGGTCAGGTCATTCCATAAACCTACTGAAATTCCATTCCAACAGCACGAATTCAGGAGCTGAACTTTCCTCTGTTCTTAGTTATTTGTGCTTTCCAAACATAGCTTTGGACGTTGTAATGAGGTGAAAAGAGAAAATATTCATATTTATTGTATTTACTGTGATGGTAAGAGGACGTTGCTTTACAACACTTCCCTTTAAAAGAAAAATGTAAGTTCTGCAAATTAGCAAACAACAGGGCTTGGTTGAGACAATGATTCATTTTGAAAAGAAACCCGAGTTTTTTAATTCATTACTGAAAAAGGTGGCATTGAATAAATTTCATGCATGTTAATTAGACTTCTTAAAAATATAAACTAGATATTCCAGCCTTTCAGAAAGTCCACAACACCACGAAGCCTGTTAGATTTCAGAGGCAAGGGTTATCTCTTGACAGCTGCAACAGTTATAAAGAGTAACGCATTTCATAGAGTATTCTGGAATTTTAGTCCATCGTTTGCAAGTGTACAGTAAGTTACACAGAGTTTACTTATCATTTCTTCAAAGTAGGGAATTCATCTATTCCGGTGCCAAAATCAGTAAACCTCAAATAAATAATGAGCATTTGTGCAAAGAGTGTAGCTGATGCTTTACATGATTTGACTTCATTGTCAGCTCAGAGACATTTATGATTTTCTCCAGTTGCCTATAAGCAATGTGTCCATTTTGTTTCATAAGAACCTGTAAAGACTTCTCTTGAATGAAGATAATTGTTATTAAAAACCAAAAATGATACATTTCAAATTGAAAACAGACAGCCTGTGCATTTCCTGCAATGGTCCCAAACTTTGCAGTATTGACTGCCAATGATTTGGAAGATTTCTGAGAACTGTAACCCATACTGAATGTGCACATAATGCTTAATTTCGATACTAAATGACGGAGAATGTGAAAGCAGCATAGAATTATCATGGAAAGGGATTAGTGACTTACTTTTTGTAACAACTCCTTCCAGGCGAATGATATTTGGGTGATCAAACTGTCCCATGATACTCGCCTCCCTCAGGAAATCTCTCCTCTGCCTGTCCATATAACCACCTTTTAGAGTTTTAATTGCAACAGGGATCTCTCTTTTTCCTGGTGTCTTCAGACGTCCACTGCATACTTCTCCAAACTCCCCTTAAATAGATAAAATATCTGTTAAATCACTCACAGTGCCTGAACACAAAAACAGTCAAGGAACTCATCTTGTAGAAGTGGACAGAGAAATAATGGATTGGATATTCAACCTTATTGAGTTTCATCACATCCCAGAAAATCAAAATATTCAGCAATAATTTGCAGCAAATTCTCACCTTTCCTTTGTGCTACAGAAGTGATCATGGGGATTTCTACTGTGCTTGCAAAAGCCGAACCTTCTGCCCTCCACCGTGTGGTTCACCTTGCTTTATTTTGAGACTGAACATTGGTAACAATATGTTTGTGAAATATAACTGAGGAACGAATGTAATGACATTTGGATTTTAATTCCGGTGGTGACAAAAGAAAAATACCTACTTATAGCAATATTTATCCCTAGGAGTGAAATGCACTAAGACCTATATGATAAGAAAAGCCCTGAGACTATTCAGAACACTTGACTATGCTCTAACTGTAGAAAGCATTTCAAAAGTACTTTATGCTGCTATGACCTAGAAAAGCACTTGCACGTGATTTATTTAAATGGACTTACACACCTACATGGCATTAATGACAGATTTCCCTGTTCAGACAGCCAAAGCCCAACATCATCAGGAAACTCAGGAAATCTGGAGTTCTGTAGCTAGAGGAATCACAAAACTTGTCCCCTGATGTTTCCCTGTGTATGTAGGGCCTGTGAAGAATGTGTGTCTCCCTGCATTCTCCTTACACATTTACTAATTGAGTTGGTATGGAAATCCTAATTTTCCTTTGATCTTGAGGTCCACCCAGAAGTTATTTAGAGACCCTACCAAATACACCCTTGGATCCTGCAGCTCAGCTTTCAATTCAGTGACTGAAAAACAATGTTCACAGAAATATTTCAGAGCATTTCTCAGTGCAGGTTGCTCTCAGAGCAAATCTAAATTTTCTACCCCAGTCATTTTGGAATCAGAACTGCTAAAAAAGCAAAAAGCAAGTAATGAACATATATATATTTAACTGGGGATTTAACACTCCATTGAGTGCTGTCTGAAGTAGTTTCCCTTAAACCTTAAGGACAGAAGTAAACAAAATAGAAGAGCTCTATCCTGTAACAGTGCATCTTCACATATGAACCAAATCTGGAAGAGAGGGACCTTAAAGGCACAACCTTCACTTCAGAAAATTATAAGACAAAATTCATTCTAATGTAATATCAGGGAGATATAATTTTCTGAAGTGAAGGTTGTGCCTCCACTAAAACAGAGCAAAGTTTTATTAGTCAGTGAAGAGTGGAGGGATTAAAGGAACAATTTCATAGCTGGTCTTTGACTTCAATGGCAGAGGTATCAAGTGTACAATCTGCCTTCAATGGCAGAGGTATCAAGTGTACAATCTGCCTTCAGTGGCAGAGGTATCAAGGGTACAATTAACAGATACTGAACATAACCTCTGAATGAATCAGCAGCTTCCTAAACAGCTAAAAAAAGCCAAGTGTCCCAGGTCTTCTTTCTACAGGTCTTCTTTTTTCCCCCACCAATTTATTTGTACTTAATTTCAAAAGATAAATTAAAGATAAGTGCAAGTATAACATATGAGGAAAGATATGTCATCAGGCTAATACTCTGGCAATCTTTGACAAAAGGGGAAGTCGTGTGAGGATTTTCCTATATGATTTTGCCCCTCTCACCTTTAGAAGATTCTCCTTTAAAGTTTGCTTGCCTACTACCACTGAAAAAATAGTAGCTAATTTGGACTTGTAAAGTCCTCCCATGAAAGAAAGTCTGAAACCTGAGCATTTTGAAGAATACATAGTCCATCAATCTTCTATTCTGTGACACATCCAGCAGGACCACAACACATCTCTAAAGCCATGACATTATTGCATCTTACTGGTTTTTCAAACTTGAACGCCTAAAATGAGAAAAATTTCCCATTTCTTTCTCTTGATGAAACAGTGAAAATCAAAAATAATAGAGTCTTAATATCCATATTTTTAAGAAATTTTGTGGTCAATTCATCTGCAGAATTGCAAAATCTCATTTGAATACTAATTTGAAAAGCATAGATTATAGAACAAACCATTTTGCTACTCTAAGCTTATACGAGAGTACTACAGCTTCAGAATTTCATAAATAATGGCATTCATCCCTCAGGGACTGTAAAAGGCTGTTACCAAGTGCTTTAAAATGAATTAAACTGAAGGAGGCAGGTGAACGACTTGCAATTCCAAGATTTATTATCTCTACAACATCCAAAGCGGAGGAAGGAGCACCTCCTCCTTTCACATTTTTTGGATGCATGATTTGGAAAGTTAGAAAGAAATTTCACTCCCCTTGGATATTGGGATTGAGAAACTGTTGAACATAAAGACTATCAGCAGGTTTTTTGTGACATGATGTCAAACAGACTGTAAGTGATCATCAGCTCCCAGAACACACAGTTCCTACATTTAGAAACCTAAAATGTGTGTAATAACTTCTAATTCTGTTCTAAACTACATGGAGATCAATGGTATAACTTAAAGCACTGAATTATTTACAGGGAGTTTGACAAGATTTCATCCCAGAGTAGCTTTTCTACATTTTTTTCATATAAAGAATTTTCAATGTTTTTAAAGTCAAAGGGGAACACGCTCAACAAAAGGGGTTTTTAAAATCTAAGAATCTCATTCTCACTGCTCAGGTTTGAGGATAAACAAGATAAATGATGACCCTGCAGCAGCTGAGGTTCATGACTGTATGTGGAATAAGAAGCTAAGAGCCAGATGTCAATGAAGTCAGCATTTTTCCTTGCTCCAGGACTTGCTGGTCACAACTAGAGAAAAAGATAAGAGTTTACTGCCTCTTCAGTTTTAAAAAAATACAAATACTCCCCAGTTTAACAGTACAAACCTCATCCATCTTACTGTATATTATACAAAAAAGAGCTAATTGAGCAGTCTAGAAATTGAGTCTGTGCAAACCACACGTCTCTTTTCTCATTTAGCCACAACATATGTGTTATTGAAAGCCAAACACAAGTAGTCACTCATTGAAAAGTCTGATGTGAAAGGTTCCAACACCAAATACAGCTAAGCTCACTTCCCCATTTTAGCCATTACACTTGTGGAAGAACTTGCAGGAGATTTAGATTATGAAAAGAATATTATCTACTCCAGGAAATATTGAAGAGTTGGTCTCTTCCTTCAGTTTCAACATTTTAACAAAGAAAATAAGAGCATAACTGTAAATTTTAAGACAGATTTGGAAAAGTACCTCTGGGAATTCATTCCCTGAAGAAGTACTGGAGCCTTAAACCAAATAGCAAGAAGAGATGGGGCAGAAAAAAGTGTATGATTACCAAATGTATAATGACCAAATTATTTAAAATATAACTTGGGTACAGAGCTAGGTTAGAGTCAAGCTGAAAAAAGAAACTAAGAATAAATACTAGCCTTGAGTGTCACAGCCGTCTGAACTGCAAATAGTGAATTAACAAGAGCTTTTGGACATGACTTTTTCCATTGAAAAAGCAAATTGGAAACTGCTTTCAGGAGAAGATCAGTTTTAAAAATTTCATGACCAGAAATGTTAGAAATTCATTTTTCAAATATTTGCAATTTTCCACTTTGGCAGTTTCAAAATGAAATAGTTTAGTTTTTGAATGGAATTAATTTTTGCTTGAGAAATTAAAGTTACAGAAGTTAAAAATGAGAATTATTGACCAAAATAAAGTGTTAAACCAGAACAAATTTAGAAGTGCATCTATTGATTGACTTCTTAAAAGATATTAATATTTCATTTTGGAGGAGAAGTTGACTTTTGGTTTCACTTAGGTGAACATTGAACACATCTTTTAAAAGTAATTCTCCTGTAATAACAAATCCATTTTACATCCAGTTGAAAAGTGTAATAAAGAATTAGAATGCACAGAAAGCTTTAGCACTGCTGTGAATTTTCTGATATGTTATGTCCCTTAACAGCTCCTGAAGAACTGTGTGAGAATTTGTACTCTCCCTGCCTCACTCATGGTATTTAACCTGTACCTTGCATGCATGGAAATAGGTTTACATTTCATTGCAACCTGTTTGCAAGTCCTGTTAGGTGAATATTTTTGAAGCTGACAAATCACCCATGTAATTTTAGAAAATAAAAACCATTAAAATAAAATATGTTTAAACACACACTTCCATGCATACAAGAAAAGGGAAAGAGACGCTGAGTAAAGATTTTTCAAAAATGAATTAAACTGAGAATAAGGACACAATTTTAATCTGAACTGAAACCAATAACCTCAATCCTTGTCTGTCATATTCAACTGCCTTGAAATCAGCAGTTACATGGGTGCTGAATGTAGCTCAATCTGCTTTCTAATCTAAGACCTCTATATCTAGAGCATGTCTGAAGAAAAGGAAGAAATAGAGGAAATCAAATAGAATGTTTTCTGCAGAAGTCAGCCCTCTGGAGGCTCCCAAGCTCCTAATTCCAGTGGTGCACAGCTCCAGCTACACATGATGTGGCTGAAGCAATCAGGTAAACTGGAGTAGCAGCACTATGGACTGCAGTGGGAAACAGGATTTTCTCTTTTACTTTCAGGTTGATACTTTCTCTCTCCTGTCTGCTAACAGACCTGGTTTTACTTCTGTAGGATTATTTGCATGACATTTTCTAGTGCCTAAAACACTTTTTAGCAACGCTGGAGATGTTTCTATGGTTCTCACTGTAGTTAATTTTATCATTAAATGAGGGATATAAACTGAAAAATACCCTTCCTTTCTAGAGTGACTAAGATACATGAAACAAATATAAAAAAGGATTACAGTGCACCACCTTTCATACTGTCTACACCTTCTCAACAGATCTTCTTCTTTTCCCTCTCTGCCAGTGATACTTCTCCACACAGAAAAGCCAATCCCAAGCCATCCTCTCCTTTTCTCCCTCATACTCCTCCAGTTTTCTATTTGAGAATATTTTTTTCTCAATCTTTTATACTCTGAACTTATATCCCCATACAAAGAGATTCTGATCTAATTTCAACCTCAGTGACTGAGAATATGTGACAATAACTATGGCAAATGCTGAGTGGTTTGTATACATTTGGAAAAAAGAAAAAAAAAACCCAGGCAAAACCCCCAATCCTATGCAAAAACCTGATAATGATTTAATTTCCTAATGCTTATGAAAAGCAGTCTTGCCATGCCTGGAGACTTTTTTACGGTAGGTATATAGTTTTACCTGCCCCAATGACTCTTTCAATCCGAATTCTTGACGGATCAATCTCCTTTGCAAACTCATGGACAGCAAGAGAAGGGTCTTCATACGTGTCTGGATCGATGTATGTTTTGAGTCCTGGGAAACGTACTGCAAAAAAGAGAGAGCAATAGGAATCAAGAACTCCTTGGCATTCATGCATTGCAACCATAGTGTGTTGGTGTTTTGGTTTTTTTGGTTGGTTTTCTTTAAACTAGCTAATTTAAAGGATTGAAAATAATATATTAAATCTTCCACGTTTAAAATTTCAGAACCTGACAGAAGAGCTGGTCACTTGAAAAAGGGTCTGCAGCAACACCAAGTGAAGGCTCAATGACATGGGGAAAAGCAGGGCCTTCAAGACTAACAGCAATTATTGCCAAAGCAGTTTATAGTCCCCTTTGCTGCTCCTGGGGCAATTGAGGCAATCTGTCCTTTTACTTGAAAGCAGTTGTTTCTAGTTCACTCCTTTTATTTAGGAGTGGATGGCTGAACATCCTGTTTTGCCAAACAGGTCAAATTTTGAGCTCCTTTTCTCGGAGGATGAGTCCTGCAGGACTGTGCTGCTTTGTTCTCTTCTGATCAGCTGCAGCAGCCAGAGAGCCAGGTGCAAGATGAAAACAAAAATATCCAAATCCATTTTCAAGATAATTCCTGTCTGTTTCCTTGGAGATGGCCATGGCAATAGTGGGTTGGTGCCAGACTGCTTTGGCAGGCTCCAGCAAGTCATCATTTCCTGGCATGGCTAATATCCCTTGTGTTCCTGAGTACAGCACGTTCAAGAACTTGTGTTGTTTCTTCTGGACTATCTGAATGGGAATCCTTTTAGGCTGCTGCCATATCTTGATTAAGTTCTGGAAAACTTTCAATCCATTATCAGAAGTTGTTAATATTACACCTAGTTATTAGGATAAAAAGGGGCTTCAGCAGCTGTGTCCAGAGAATCCCTTTAAAAAGAACGAAGAATTTCTCAGCCTTCCTTCTTTTGTCACTTAATAGCTGAGCCTAAAACAGCAATTCCTCTTTGGTTCTGTGGAGCACATATATGAGTAGAGACTTGCCCCCTCCAGCATGATGCTGAGATAACTCCAAATGAACGGGAAGCCTCTGAGATGAAGCTTTGTGTCAACACGAAATACAGTCATCATTTACCCTGGCCTGAAAGACACTGAGTGAGGCTTTTTTCAAATTCACTCACAGTCTCAGAGGCATACATCAAACTCTCCAGCAGGAGGGTTTTTGTCTTCCTTCATTTCTGACCATGTTTGGAAACAAATGACAAAAACATCTTTCTGGAAACTATGCTTTATGGGCAAATATGCCCTTTTCCCTGACAGAAATAGATACCTGTCTCAAAATAGTGGTGTCACCTGAAAAAGAGATTTTACTTCTGGTGATTTCTGTGTTGATCATAGTATTTCCGGGGATGTTATCAAAACAATGGAAAAAAACGTGATAACCATTGCATAATACTCTTTGAACTAAAAAAAAAAATTGCTACCCTAACAGAAAACAGTAATGCACTAATTTAAACTAGGTAGCTAAACTAAGCTATATAAACTAATTACTGCCCATGAGAGATCACCAGGATTTTCTCTCACTGTACTGATCAGTGAGCAGGAACATGAGGGAAGACAACTCATTCCACTTCTTATTTCTTGGGTGGCTGGAAGTGTAGATCCCTAAATCCAAAGAGAACTAGATACAAATAAGTCATACAGTCACCAAGAGAGGAATTTTGAGGCAGAAATTCGGCATCCAGAACAACTGAGAATTCAAAGAAATATACCTGAAAAACTGCTAAATGTTATTAGCTGAATACAAAAAAAATCTTTAATAACTAGAATGAATTTAGTGGAACTGTTCAAGAGACCATGCCAACCGAAAAAAAAAAAAGACATTTTATGATGCAGACAATAAGGAACTACTCAAATAACCAGATTAAAACATCAGGGCAAGAACTCTTCAGGAAACAGTGGACATTCTTAATTTAAAACATGTTATAGATATTATGTAACAGTGTTGAACTACTTACAGTGTCCATTTTGCAAATGAGCCCTTCTTTTCTCCTCAGATTTCATTTTGGCCTTTATGTACCACTGGCATCTTTCAAGAAAAACAAGTGAAGTTTTAAATTAAATCCTTGCCATGAATAAAATAGATGCACACTAAGTTTTATCTGCACTTTTATGATAGCCAAAGTCTTTGCTCTTGGAATATGCATTTAGTTACAAATCTAAAGAAGGAAATATGCATTATGAACTTCACATAAATTATATACAAAGAAAAACAGATTGTAGGTATTGATTAGCATAACAATGACTACCTGAGTTTAGGTTTGATGCAATACTTTATTTTCAAGTTTGAGGCCTCCAAATAATTCTGATACTTCAATAAATTATTATCTTCCTGCCCTCTTGTTTGCATACATAGGCCTGTGGTAATTAAACCTTATCCCATTAACTTCCATATCCAGTAGGTTAAAAAAAACCCCTAATTTTCTTCATAATAGAATAATAATGACTGCACCATGTTTCATGAAAAAGGAAAGTATTTTTTCACATCAGGACCACTTTTTTTCTCTTTTGCTGGGTGGCTCTGTGCAGTCTGACCTGCTGAAAACTGCCTACCTGCACAACTGATAATGCTGATTCAGAGGGTCACATGGCAGGAGCAACCATTTCAGTCAAGAAAAAACAAAATATTTGCTCTTAGTCTTAAGGCTCTCACTCAATGAACAGCCTAAAATTACTGTTTAGAGGGAAATCTTTTGGTTTGAGGGATGGCTAAGGGTTGTAGAGAAACTGAACCCCATGAAGAACAGCAGTGGCTGTGGACATGTGCTTTGGTGTACAGCTATGCTTGAAAAAATACGAGTGTCCTCTGTGTGAACATCAGCAGCATTATAAAATTAAATAAACAAAAAGTACAGTCCGTATATCCATAGTAACAGGGGAGGTACGAGAAATAAATGAACACACCCACCCCATTTCAATGGTTGGTTTAAACCAGTGAAGCACAGTAGGCACAATCTCCAATTCATTCACTGCTACCCAGGTGATGAGGAGCAAATGAAGGGCAGAAACTTCTGAGGCTGCCATGGCTATGGACCCTTGGGGAGGGAAATGCAAAGCAGTGGATCCTCAGATTCTGTGGAAACCTTGAGGCTGAGCATCAGTTCCTGGGACTCACTAAGGATGCCAGTGCCACTTTTGGGACTGAACACTGGTCAATAGGGTGTCACCTGCCAAGAGCCTTAAACATGAGTTCTTACACTCAAAGTGTTTTTCCAAGGGGACAACCAAAGAAAGAAGACTTTAACCTTCTAACCCTCCTAAACATCCTTGTGGCCCCAGCACTTAACTACAGAAGCCAGTGACTAATCACCAGCAGAGGAGTCTCCTCATTCTCTGCTCATGTTGGCTGCAGAACAATCGGAGACAGAACTAAATCAGACTGAGCTTTAACATCCCATCCCCTGGAACTGAGCCAAGATCCCAGTCCTGTGCCTTGGACGTCTCTGTTGCTTTCACATTCCTATCTGCAGTTGACAGCCGTGCTTCCTGCTTGCTCCTGGTGGATAATCACTCAGCAGAGCGCACAGGCAGGTGCTCATTTAACCCAGCCTCTCCGCTCTGAATGGGCTCATCAGCAGCCCTGAGACGCGACAGCTCATCAAATTCTTAATTCCAAACAGCGAAGCAGAGCACATCTGTAGGGTACCAGTCCCATTTTTCATGCTGAAATTTGCCTCCAGTCCTAGAGTAAATTGAGTATTTATTCAAAATTTTCCTGCTCTGTCTTCTGTGGAACACGTTCTTATCACTGCATTTAAGCAGCACTTCAAAATGAATCCATATCTTACATAATTGAAATGGTCCCATTGAGTAAGGCAGTAGAAAGGTAAGAGAATCTCTGATTCCTTAACACTAGAAAACAGGAGGAAGAAACACAGAAAGAAGCCCATTTCCTTTTTTTTTTTTTTCTTTCACGAGTTTTGTGATTTTTGTTTAAAAGGAAGTGTTTAAGTTTCAGGATTTCACAGGAGGATTCCACACAATCATTTTCTCTGGAAATTTGCCTCTGTCTAAATAATTATTCTCTCTTCTGAAAGACCTGACTGTCACTTTCTGTAGTAATTGTAGGAATATTTACTTAGCCTCTAAGATTATCTAAGGCCACAATATGTTTCAAGGTTAGCTGCTCTCATTACCTTCAACAGAATGTTAGATTTAACTGGATTTATTATTTAGCAGAGAAAGCATTAATGAACATAATGGCAGCTACTGCAGTGCCATGTTTAGTTGCTGGAGTATTGCAAATAAAACCTCTGGCCTACCCTGGCAAAACTTCACTTTCTTTTCAAATTAGAGGTAATGCTCTACCAACAAAACAGTTGTGTAATTGCAGATCTCAAAAGGCAAATCTCAAAGCCCTGTCAGCGATGGCCATTATCACATTCAGAATTGTCAGTGTCACATCTTCTCTAAGTAGAGAGGATCCACACCAGGACAGGAGCAGTCCAGAATCCTATCCCAGCTCTGGATTTTTTTTCTGTCCCTGATTTAGTTAAGAAGGAAACTCATGGACAATCCTACTCACATGGAGGCTCTGCCAAGCATCTGACTTTTGTGTCTGAGTAGGGAGAGGGGAAAAGGGCAGAGAGGGCCCAGAGCCCACACCAGCCCTACAGATCCTGCTGCAGAAGCTCTGAGCCCAATTCCTGTGCCCAGAGAACCATATCCATCCAGAATATCAGTCTGGATTTAGGTTTCCTTGATCCATGGCAGCACCGTGGTGCCACTGATGTCTCATGGATGACATGGGGACATAATGTTTTTGTCCTTCCAAATTTTGCTTTGCTTCCTGGTGGTGGGAGGAGGTAAAGTCTGGAAATCATGCAGGAAGCACTCGAGGCTCAGGGAAAATGGAAAAAAGGCACCCTGGAAGGACCTGGTCCTGTGGGAATCCGAGCTTCAGCCAGGACTGATGTTCCAACCTAGACATGTCTTTTTTAGCGTGTCCAGTTAGAATTTGTGAGTTCCCTTAAAACCTTCAGTGTGCAACTCAGCATCTGTCAAAGCAAACTCAGCATCATCACTCAAAGCAAAACACTTTCTCATCTAATTTGCACAATGTCATTATTTCATCCTGATCAACACAGAAGAAAGGTGGACAGGAATGTAAGTACAAGAATTAGGCTGGTTATAAGAAACCCACATTGTCCAGAATGGTGAATTCCCCCGCCAGTGCAACAGTACTGCTGCAACATAGATTTAATTGGGATACCTTTAATTAAAAAAAAAAAATGAGCCAAAAAAAAGCTATAAAACAGAACCTTTAAGAAGCTATTTTTTGTTCACCAGTGATATCACAGGCAGTAAAATAATTTTAGAGTTTCAGAGTATAGTTTTCCTTAGTTTATATGACATAATTCCTACATTCATAACAGATACCGAAACGTGCACAGAAAATATATATATAATTGTATGTGACTTTTCCTACAAGTTGAATATAGTGAAAGTAATAAAATTTGTTCATTCAAGTGCCTTTAGCAAGCTACACTGCCAACCTGAAGACATCAAAAATGCCAAGGTTACATCCTCTAAAGCTTTAGAATTGACACTTATGAGATTTTGTAAAATATACTGTGGAGATTTTTCTCTCTTTTTTTTTTTTTGTGTTATGTCAGAGCCTTGAGGGTGCAGCATGTACATTGTATTTTAAAATATTCACTCTGCAGGCAAGAAGTCCAGAAACTTATTTTTAAAGTATCCAAACTCTCTTCTGATTTCACAGAATTGCTTATCTGCCCAAGCCGTGTTCTTTATGAAAAACAACACTCCCAAAAAACTGTATGACCAGAGCTGAACGTAGAGGTTACTCCACTATGTTTAGCCCTAATTTCAGCACTGAAAGTGGGGTTTAATGACTTAAATATTGTTCTTAAATTCTTAATTTTAGACTGGACTATAGTAGAACAGGGTTTTAATTACCTGCCAGTGATGAGGAAGAACAAAGTGAGGATGACCAGGAGAGTGAATCCACCAACAGCAGCAGTGGCGATTACAAGAATCTGTCCCTGCTCCGCAGCCATGTCAGAGGCTGAAAGAGAAGCACAGAGAAAAGAGGTTGATGCTGCATCACCCAGGGATTTTGCAGAATGGCTGAAATAATTTCAGTGGTCAAATGTTGCAATTTGTTTGTAATGGTTTCCTCGGTGCTTAGCAAGGACATCAGATTAAAACACGTCTGTGAAGTGAGAAACCAAAATCCATGTCCCATCTGGGATGGAGGGCAGAAGATGTTTACAGGTTTATAAAATGAATATTTGTCACTATCAGACACTTGCAATTTACTAAAGTGTGAATATGACAGGATTTTGGACACAAAACTGTATTTTCTTCCTTAACTTTATCTTATTCCTGCATCTAATTCAGAAGTTGTCTCCATCCCTCTGTCCCAGTGAAGTCAGCAGCAGTGCCAGAAATGAGAGATACTAAACGGGGATCAGGAGGAAGCAAAGCAAAAAACCCACACCTAATGTGTGGTTTCACACACTCTTCAGCATGTCTGGTGTTTATTCTCGTTGTCACAAAATACACAGATAATACCATAACATGCTTTGGTGATTAGCAACACAGTAGCTGACAAAAAAAAAATTAAATTCTTAGGCCTGTTGTTTTTCTCTCTGCTTCTTGTAGGATGTTTAGGAGTTACTCTGGACACTTCCACTTTTAATTAATTTATTGTGTATAATATTAAATCTTTACATTGACAATTTACCTAGTTACAGTCCAGGTGGTCCTTACTGTCCAAATACTACATAAGCAGCAAAAGAATTAGGCTCATCTTTTTTCTCTGTCTCCTGTCTTGGGGCTCCGAAGTTTTATTTGTTAAACTCTGTTACACTTGAACATTTACACCACATGACATTTACCCAATTCTTACTTCCTATTTCCATGGGAAATAAAACATTGTTTCGAAAGGACAATAAATAATTCTATTCCATGACTTCTGAAAACAGTAGTAAATAGAGAAATGAAAATAATTTTTACGTCAGGGAAGTACCTTTGTATTGTTAATTTTCAAATTGTTCACTAAGCAAAATCTTCAGCTTTCTTTAGGCACCAGGTGGTTAAAGCTTAGGGAAATCACCAAGGCTGCTGCCTAGACAGCTCAGCAGGCTATATTCTCTCCCTTTGCAGTTGATGAAGCTCAATACAACGCTCACATTGCTATCCAAAGCCCTATAAAATTCTGTTTCCAAGAAAAGCATTTGGCTTCTAAATATTTGTGTCTGGTTTAGAAACTCACAGTGTAAACCGGCTTTGTAACAGTAGCAAAGCAAATAAAAATATTTGTGTCAAACTTTCAGCAAAACCAACTTGTTAAATTTCTGCTGTTAGGTTTCTGTCCGTATAATTTTATGGAAGCGTGCACAGGCAGTAAATTACAAGGCATTCAGTCTGTGGTCAGATGAGTGAAATATACACATCTTCCAATAAATGATGTAGCAAATATTCACTGAATGGTTAAATGGTATCTAGTGATGTTATGGGAGTGGATTCCAGCTCTGTGTTATGTGCCACAGGCTCAGGTTCACTCGGAAAAGTACAACATAACAAATATCACAATGCACAAGTAACAATGAAAATAATAAGAGGATCTCAAAAACAAATGCTGAATCCTATTTTCAGACTAGTGGGAGCTGTGCTAAATGCTGAAAAGACTGTTACAGTCAGGCATGGTTTGAAGTTGTACCTGCAGGAGCTTTCAGAGGAGTCTTTCTTGCCCATCTCTGCAGTGGAAGAGAGAGGACAAACTACAGCTCTCCTTTTGTTTTTAATACCAAGAAGATGTGTGCAAAAATAGTGAATTAGGCAGGAGGAAAGCAAACCATGAGCTCAGATAAATTAGCTGTGATTTATTCCATAGACATTCACTGCCAAGACAACAACCCAGGAACTTTCCTGGTGAAATGTAGGGACTGACTCCATGCTCCAAAGAAGCACCTGCAGCTCTCGAGATGATGTGTCCTGCATAATTTCTGCTGGGTGGAGCTGCTACTTTTTGATGTTCTAACTAAAGAGAATCCACTCTACCCATTTAATAACATATATTTTCTATCAGGAGCCAGAGTCACATTAACGAAGGGGAGAAATCCCAGACTGACTTAAGTTCTTTCTGCCTGTCAGCAATATGATTTTTAGCTGAGACTGTACCTACTTAAAAAGTGATCATTCTGTTTCTCTTGTTTGTGTTTTACTGTGTTGGCAGAGCTGAATACATTAGGGTTTCTTTTTTCCACATAGTTAAATCACTGGAACAAGCTTTCAAGCCTGAAACTTCCAGATGACCTTAATTTACTTGTCAGATAAAAATGTCATATGACAGACAAGTATAATTGGAAAATGTGGATTTGTTAAAACCGACAGAGATCCAGGTAAGGCAAAATGATGGAAATACTTATATTTGCTCGAAGTGGTCCCTCAATAAAATCAATAAAGGCACAGTGCAGTGAATAACACATATGTAAGCATATGAGTATGCACATACACAGACTTATCACATGCAGGTAAAAGCCTCCACAAAAAACTGCTTAGGCAGGGAGAAGACAGTAATCAGAGACTTTCAATACCTAAAGGTTTTACAGCATTTTACCATTCTAAATTAAATTCTATATGTCTCTCAATCTCTCTGTTCTTTTGTAATTTCTCCAGCTTTCTCTTGAGGTAATGGTCAAGTTGTAAATACTAAAATCTTTAATTGTTTCTGTTGTGAATGTTCTTGAATATTTTTTGTCACTTCCTGCTTTCCTTCCTTGTTTTTTTTCAGTGTATATTGATCTATGACTCTGTGCTTCTCCTCAGAATTATTCTTGATTATGCATGACAGAAAACCTCAGTTTGAAAAACAACTACGACAGTTTGCAAAGTCAAGCAGGTTCCTGCCACCTCATTTCATCTTTTTGTGTGTACATATGAGAGTGCTGCATTTAATCACAGAAGTACACAGCATTATTTTTTTCCAGAATCTCATTTGTTGGACAACATGGCCAGCTTTCATAGAGGTAAAATCAATATTTTGTTTTCTCTACACTGTCCAGGGCACCTCAGCTTTATCATAATCCATGAGCAGTGCTAAGGGAGCTTAGCACCTCTCTAACTGGGCTGACTGCTTAGTCTGGTACTGTGTCTCATTCTCTCTACCTGTCTGCTCAAGAAGTTCATTTTGACAGAAAACACACTTTTAAAAATGAATAGATAAGGCAAAGAAAAGGGAGAATTTATGATTTGCCCTAGTAGATTTTTCAGCAGTATGCTGTAATGTTTGGGTGGCCAAACTGTTCAAGCACATTGTACCTGCAATTGATGTGATTAGTCAAAGTGATGACTTGATTTTAAAACTGCAGCACGGATCATACATGCATCCAGGAGTTTTTTATCCAGATAAACTCCTTGCTGCCATTACTCTTCGTGCCTAACTCAGGTTATGTGCCTGAAAGTTTAAGTTTCTAGTTAAAGTTTCTAATTGCCTAAAGTTTCTAATTGCAGCTTGCCAGGTCCCTTGCTTAACACCATGCCCAGAAATCCCTTCTGCATCCAGCCTGGTGTCAGCTCTGCCCCTACAATCTACTCTTTACATCCATGCCCTGTCTCAGCTTCTCTCTGGGTTCTTCACCCAAATGGATGGAGGAGGAGCTGCGCTTTCCCTCCTCCCTGAGCTGAAGGGAAATGCCCTGAGGCTTTCTCGTTTCCTCACTGGGCAGACTGGAAGAAACGGAGCAGATGTTTTAGTCACAGTGCAAGAGGTTGAAAGACAGAGAGAATCTTTCTCTGCTTTTTCTTTTGTTAGAGCAAATTTCTCCAAAGCATTTTACAAGTTTGTGTATTTGGTGTAAAGGAGCTGGAAGCCCTAATGACAGCTCACTTCTGTCTCTTAGCTCCATCCTTTTGCCACTTCAATTTGACATCTATCAGGCAGCAGACCCTCCAGCAGACTGCAAGATAAAAAACTGACAGAAAGACAGCTAGACTGATAACACGGAGTAGCTGCAGGACAGATAAGTGTGGGCAGTGAGCACTGGAGCTCTAATAGACAGAAACAGGCTGTCAGGTGGATTTACAAGGCATTGCAAACAACAGGGCTTAAGGACAACAGGTAAGGAAAACACAAAGTCTCATTAGGGCAACCTTTACATTTTCACAGGCGCTGCAGTGAGCTGATGGGCTCTAGTCAAAGGGGAAACGAGAAGGCAAAGGAGAGATGATCTTAAAAGGGATTTTTAGAATGAAAAGTCAATGCTGTTACTAGCGTAAGAGTGTGAAACTTTTTGGTGTATATTCACTTGGAAAGCTTTCTTCCAATCGTTTCCCCTAACTTTCACTTCCTGACCAGGGGATAAATGGAAAGCCTGTGTAAGCAGTTTGAGATGTGAACAAGGATGTTGCTCTTGTTTAGGGAAGTCTCTGGGTTTTCTGGACACATACAGTAGTGCAATCAGATAGACCAAAATCAAATGTGCAGAACAAATGGCTGAAAACATTAGACACAGTAAGGAAATATTTAAAGATTAAAATGGGACCTCATTTGGTATCCAGAGCTGACTAATATTGCATGAACAGTAGGACAAGGCAGAGCAGGGGAGAGAGCCAACAAGAAGTTTCTAAATATGAGATATGTGTAATCTGATTTGTTTGTTTCAACAAGGAATTCAATTTACTGTTGTCAAAACATAAAACACTGTTAAAAAAAAAATCTCCATAATTCAATGTATCTGTAAAAATCCTAGGGATGGCTTCTCTGTCATGGCATGGACCAGAGCATGTGCTTAAACCAGTAGTGGACCTGGGCTGGAATCAATGATTCAGGACCGTTCCCTTGACCTTTGCATTTCTGGAAAGAATGGAGTCACATCTGGTGGCAAATCCAAAATAGCATGATTTGAGGATCGAAAGTTAAAGGTAGATTTTGTGGATGTGGGAAGAGGGAGAAGAATGTAAAAATTCAGCAGATTTGGCAATACATGAAAGTCACCATCTGAGACAATGGTGAGGAAATTAAAGTTATTGATTCACCAAGATTGTGGTTTCAGCCAATTATTTTTTCACAGTCTTCAACTTTATAAAACACCTAATCAGGCTACATATAATATATTAATATACATATTGATATATGTATAATCTATTAGCATTTCTGAAATGGTCAGGGTTTTATGTTAATAATTTGAAGTATACAAAGTCTACATTCCTTTTGGATTAAATATCATCGCATGCTCACATTTATTACTCTGTTCAGCCCAAGCACATGTCCACACTGCATAAATGCTACTTTGTCCCTTAGGCTCCTTCCAGAACAAACCAACCATTTCACTTTTAGCTTATTTTTCCCAATGATAGGAAAGCTGACAAGGAAAACACCCTTGGTTTTAGAACAAGCCCTGCTTTGGCATGAAAACTGCCTGAAAGCTATAAATTGTTCAATATTTTACAAATTCCTAGGCAGAAGGAATTCCTCTAGGCAGAAGGGCCTCTGAGGTAATATTGTCAAAAAACACTCCTCTAGGGGAAAAAAAAAAAAAGCTTTGAGTCATTAATTTAAAAAAAAACAAAAACAACAAACTGACAAAACCAACCAAACAAAAAAATATCTTCCATAAACAGCTAGTTAGAAGCGAGGAGGAAAAAAACCAGTGTGGGCAACAGTCAGAGATTAAAGCATATTTGCCCTAGGACCAAAGTTTTTTTACAGTCAGAACACATTTTATTCTCTGTTAGGAAGGACCAGATTTTTTTTTTATGGTGACTCAGATAGCTGGTAGTTCTGACAGATAAAAGCAGGAACTACAAGTGCAGTTCTGCTTCAATTTATAGCCCCAGCAGTGGCACCTGTGTGTGTGCTGGAGCGAAAGAAAACCTGCCAGATTTGCTATGAGTGTTTTGCCTGGCAGGTGCTGAAACAGAGACTGAATAAAATGGCAACAAGAAGCACAGTCACGAGTGGTGGTTCCTGTGCTTTGGAAAGTTTTTACATTTCCCAGCTGCAGCCTCTGAGCTTTAACAGGGGGAGAAATGCCTGTTAGCATCCATTCATGCATCCCTGCTTCCTTGAAGAGAATTTTTCTGACTCTCCTAGGTAACTCCATTTCCTATCACAAAGAAAATACAAATTTTACTCTTCTGGATGCTCCACTTGTTTGTCTTTGCAGCAGGCAGAAGAGTTCAACAACAAAATTCTCCCCAAGCCGTGCCTGCCTCAGCCTGTGGGTCAGCAAGTGAGGATGCTTCCCAAAAACCCCACAAGCATTAATAACTAACTTTTCCCATTGCTGCTGCAGATTTGATCTTCTTTCTCTATCATGCACCACCTTTAGCAATCACACCAAAATGTCTTGGTGTTCCTAGTAATGATGCATCTATTTTATCCTGTATAACTGAAGTGGCACAGGCAGTGTTTCACCCAGTACAGCAGACACTGCCAAGGACTGTGTGTTTCAGGGCATTGATATGCACATATCTCAGCTGATGAACCATTAATTTTTGATAATTAGTTTATTACTTTAAATAAAAATCCTCATTTTTGATGGCTTGCTTAACCACTATATATTAATAAATTCTGTCAATATTCAAGCAAGGCAAATGGAATAAACTTGTATGTTTACCTGCAACTGCTCTGGAAATTCTTCTGTAACATGCACCATTGGCAGAGCTGAAGGATCTTAGAAGCTAAGGCCGATTGAGGAGGATTTTATCAAACACATGACTTAAAATATTTTTTTATTTTTGTGAGAGTGTTGGTTGATAAATTTTCTTTTGACAACACAGACTTTTAAAACACTCTATTATTTCCAGCCTTCTCATGAAAAATATTAATTCTGAGTTCATTAAAAGCTATCTAACTGGAAGTCTACAAAAAGTAATTGCAAAAGTGGAATTTTCATCACGTAACTTGTTTCTAATGAGCAGGGATGGAGGGAGCTGCAAGAGTCTCCCTTGGCCTAATACTATTTGGTATCTTTCAGAATAATTGAGAAAACAAAATCAGCAAATTTTCAGCTGAGCTGCACGCTGCCAGAATAGCAAATGATGAAGAGAGATTCCTACACAGCTGGACCAGGACTGGTTTGTAAGACAGATGTAGGACAGCAAGGCCAATTAACATTTATGGGCACTGACAGAACCAAGCAGCCCAAGCCTCAACACAGCTCTCCCAAACCTGTCTGTGTAAATGTTAGTCAGTATCCTGAAATACTGACAAAACCATTGCTATATTCTATCTATTCAGCTGTGTGAAACAATGTGCTGGTTTATGTAGCAAGTGCTTAGAACTCATGAGTAAAGGAAACAATTATTGGGAGGTAAGCTGTGTTATGTCTGTTTATGGCATCAAAATCAGATTTCTTTTTCCACCTTATTTCAGTATCAGGTTCAGCTCTGATGTTATACTTAGAAAAGGATGTTAAATTAAGCTCACCATGCAGCCCAAGGGCCAGCTGCATTAGTGCACTGAGCAGGAGGGATGGGGCTGGGATGGAGTGAGGGGAATCTCACTCCCAGGAGATTCCCTCAATACCAATGAGGGAAATGTCACTGGAACAGCAGCCTTCCTGATTTAGATGGGCTACTGACATTTTCACAGGGTGAAACCTCAGAGAGGTTTAAATACTATTTTCTTTTTATATGAATTAAGCCTTGTATTTATTGCACCAGAAGATAAGACGAGATCTACTGAAATTCTTGAAAGCACCCAAGTACTCAACTCCTATTCAAACCAATTGGCTTAAGTACCCAGAAAATTTTAAAAAGTCCAATTAGGCATTAAGCACTTGGAAATCTATCCCTGATTGATTTTTGAAATAGAAGATAAGAAGCAGTGAAAGTGGAACACAAATCCCTTGGTGCTCTTGGAAGCACTTACATAGTTTTCAGTCTGTACATTAGCTTAAACTACTTGAATTCTAAAACACTAATGAAAAACATGGTATACATAATTAGCTATTTAAAGTAATTTAATTAATGAGTGTTTTAGTGTTGTATCTACTACACTAATTTTCTCTCAAATACATGTAAATACCTTTTCCTATGTTTCTTTGAACATGGAGGGCAACACATGACTTAAATATAAAATTGTTCAGAGCATGAACATCACACATGAAACCTTTTTCATATTTTGTAGGAATAGGAAGGTTACTTGCTTCTTACTGCCAAATTTAGGTTTACTGGTTACAGAGTGGAGTTTACTGGTTTATTTGTAGAGTCTTGGAGTACTGAGTCCATCACTGGGAGCTTGCATGAAGCTGCTGCACTTAGGTAAAGCCTGACTAAGGGTATTTCTGGATGCCAAGGGCAGGCCTTCTATAAGGAATGAAAAGATCATAGAATCCTAGAGCATCTCAGCCTGGAAGGGACCCATAAGGAAATTTTATGGAAGAGAACATTCTTTCAGCTGCAACATTGGGCTAACATTTCTATTTGTTGTTCCAATCCAGAAGGGTGAGTCTGAGGCTTGTTTTTTATCACATAGCAGTGGTCATTTTGTGATAAGCAAATGGTATGGGTTCAGCCATTCAAACTCCCAGTGTCTCACTGGTTTAGAATTAGATGCTACTTCTATTGTATTTATATTTTTTTCCCTTCAGTGAAACTTACTTTCATCTCCAGTTTCAAATTCAAACTTCTGGCTATAGCCGCTGTATCCTGCTGCCGTCCTGACTCTGATATGAAATATATACTTGGTGGCTGGCTTGAGACCTGTGATGATAACACTTGGAGCCTTGGACCTTGTGGAGGAATAGCTGAGCTGCTCATGCTCCTGAGGGACAAAAGAGGGAAGAAATGATATCAAGTTGAGTTGAACAAACTTTGCAAAAGTGATATAACAGAAATGAAGCTCCATATTCTTCTCATGAATATAAAATGTGTTTATAAAAGGAGGTGCAGGTATGGATTTCTGTACTTTGGTTTTGTGCTGTAGTCAGAATGCATGATATGGCCTTGACTTTCAGATTGCAGATTTGTGTCTTTAACCTTGCATACAGACATTTTCTTGTGACTTGGGTCAGTGACCAACCCAACCGTAGTCAAACCAACATGGAATTAATACAAGACTACATTCACAGAATAATGGCAGCTAGAATGGCAGCTCGTTACTTTTGCACAATGGACAAAGTAGGAGGTCAGTAAATACTACCAAGCTGTAAAGCAAAGATGTGGGAGTATTCAAATACCCGCTACTCACTTCTACCCGCAGGTAGTGCCAAAATGCCGGCGCTATCCGTGGGTAGGCCTGTGGGTAAAAGAAAATAGGAATTAACCTTTTCTTTAAGGCCTGTCAACTTCGAGCATGGTTCAAGTGTTTCACCACTGTTGAGCTTAATGTCTCTTTCCAGGTAGCTGTAATGTAGTCATGACATTCACTTTGAGGATATAAGGAGAAACACTCTGAGCAAAAGTCCCCTGTTAATTCCTGAGAGTTGATCCTGGGCAGCTGCTGAGAATTCCTGACTCTTGCAGAGGTCCCTGAGAATTATGGTCGCTGGGAATTACCACTGCTCTAATATGGAGACCAGACACACTGATAGCTGTGCATCAGCTGAGTGCTGTTTGCTAGACAGGTCTTGGATGATGCTTTTACATGACAGGATGACTTGGAAGAAGAATATTTATTCCCCGTCATTAGTTACTCAATAAATCAGTAATCTGTAATATTTTGTGTGATGCCTTAAGGCTAGCTTTACTCCTTTGGAACAGGATTTGTCTCCAAACTGAGCAGGAATGTCCTTGGCATGTGCTTAACAGTCCAACTGTGACACCCACAGGGCACCATATATATTTATGATACCGTGCAGTGATATTAGAGCAGGTATAGGTTATTTAAAGGGTGCTTCCAGCCTGTTCAGAAGGAAATCCAGTTCACAGGAAAGATATAACCAGGAGAATAGGTTTCAGTTAGGTTCTGTTGGACTCTTAACCTCTTCTGAGCATTATTCATGTACTTTTTATATAAAACAAATGGTTTTATATAAAACATGCTGAGTTAACTTCAGTCGTGTAACAAATCACATTAGCAAGGGCAGCAGGTGGATCACTATTCCCTCAGTAGGAATACAAGGAGATGCCTGAGAAAACCAGATTAAAAAACAAACACGCAAAAGCAACCTAATGATTCTGTTAGGGAAGGAGCAGAAGGAAAGCAACAATGATCAATATCTGAAATAACTGCATTTAACTTGCACTTCAGACAGTGGAAATAATTTTAGAAGCTACAGTAAGAGGAAATATTGATTTGTTTTACAGTCTGTTACCAAAATTTGAAGCCTTGAGGAGCATGTATTTAAATTGAAATAGTAGGACACAATGTACATGTCATCTCATGGATAGAGACCATAATTAATATACTATCTAATTACTTCCTTAAATATAAGATTTCTCCCATTTACTTAAAGTGTTGTAACTTCACTTTGAACAGGTTAGTGGATTTTACATACACTTCAAGGCATTTCAGAAAATACCTATTTCTTCTGACAGAAAGCCTACTTGTTTGAGTGATAGATCTTTTTTGTGTGTGTGTGATTAAGCTTACTTCAACTTGAAAAATATCAGGTATATGAGGATAAAAAGGTGTAATAAGTTAATACTCAGATTAGTAAGGGAATAGAGAACCTCTACACATCCAGGGGAGTTTTCATACTACTTTATGGACATTTTACAAACGTTCAGTGTGCCATGAATAGCTGATTTCTATTCTGTATGTGCAATGTCCAGGGGGTTCCATCTGTAGAGGGGATATATAACCTAACATGTAACTTGTCAAGGCTATGCACACTTGGAGAACACAAAAATTGAGTTTATTGTATAATGAAGTGCTGACCAGGGTCAATCCCTGCTCAAAGAGACCAAGTCTTGTAACACAAGTTATCAACCAGCTCAAAATCAATCTAAGAGTTAGAGAAAAAAAACCCCAAATCAACAAACACCTGATTCTGCACTCTCCTTAGACCACACTGAAATGTTGGTACAGTCTAATGTTTGTGATTTTGCCCGTTAAATCCAATTTCAGTACAAGAAAGGCTCTGTTTATCCACTTCAGTCCAGGTAAAGACACGACTTCCAGTGAAGGAAAGATCCTGGAAATCTTCACTGCAGATTATGTAAGCAGCAAATGCTGTTTTATACTGGCATTAGCATGATACAAAGTTGTAGTGAGTCCTGTGTGCTCTGTCATGGCCCATGGATGGGCAGTGCCTTTACACTCTGGAATGCTCTGGAAATTTTTATTTAGACTCTCCAACTTGTACGATGAGGAAGAAACCAACACCTTAGGGATTTCACCGTACAGTGTAATAGTTGCAAGTCATTTCTTTTACCCTTACTTCTTGAAATCAAGTCCTAGCATTTTACACTG
This sequence comes from Grantiella picta, assembly GCA_013397955.1. Classification (NCBI taxonomy): domain Eukaryota; kingdom Metazoa; phylum Chordata; class Aves; order Passeriformes; family Meliphagidae; genus Grantiella; species Grantiella picta. The sequence goes on along the minus strand of VZRM01006850.1, from coordinate 190,891 downwards.
TACTGCTTTTTCTGAATTGCTGGAGAGATTGCAGAAAAAATGGATGGAATTGTAAAAAGAAACAGGGTGCTTCAGAGAAGGATGGAAATGGAAATTTTGTCCAAAAATCAGTGGAGATTCCCCACCATCCAATGGCAAGATTTACTTTCTGAAGGCTTGTTGCTTCCTCACCACCTGCCTGGGGCTGTCTGCAGGAGGCCTGAAGGGTCCCTTCTTCCTGCCTTCCTGTCTCCTTTCTTCTTTCTGCAGCCTCTTATGCCATCCACCCCACAGACTGAAAAACGATGTCTGGGAGTACACAATCTTAAAAGTAATAGTGCTGTCATATGGGAAAGGGGGCAAGATTTGTTACTGCCCGTGAAATAGTGGAAAGGGAAGCTGTCACCTTGGTTTGAGAGCAAGCTTCAGAAGCCTGAGGAAAAAGTTGCTCAAACTCAAGACAAAATGATTCATAGCCAGAAACTTCATGAGGCTGGAATGTTTTGCACAAAGAATTCAGCCTTTTTGGACTGGATTCATACATAAGAGAATTCTCCAAAGAGTGGATGCTTTGCCATTATTTCACTCTCTTGACAACTGATCTGCAGCCTACCTGGAAAGCCAGAGCCTTTCATAGAGATGCACGGGGGTGGCTCTCAAGTCTGGCCACTCCTTCTGCCATGATTTTTTCCAGGAAGGCTAAAGATGAACTCAGAACAAAAAAATACAATTCTAGTTTGTAGAAAAGTATGAGATGCTTTATGTTATTCTTGCCATAGACCATATGCGCTCACTTTTACAGGGATTCTGGGTTCAAAAAGTGAATTTTAAACTGAAGGATTTGGATGTACTTCCTGGATGTCAGTGCATGCTTTTCCCAGATCCTGCTTTTATGTTGTGACACAATATAAATATATATCAGCCCACTGTCCATGCACTTTATTTTCCATCAAAAGGAAGCATGATTTTGAGTGCTAGAAGGAGCCCCAGAATGCTCTGTGGTAGATCTCTGACCTGGACAGTTACAGGACCAGGATCAATGGGAAATGTCAAGGACTACATTTATTCTGTCCTTCTTGATAACTACAGAGGGCTTCTACAAAATCTGCAAAATAAAACAGAAGTTTCACTGAAATGGCTGTTTTATCTGCCGTGGCACATAGGAAGATAATATATAGTGGGCTACTCTGTATGGTTCAGTGTTCACAAGAAAAAAAAGGGACACAAGAAATGCTCTGATCCCTTAAATTGGTATCAGAGCTGTATTTGTGATGTTAAGATGGCACAGGGCTCACAAGAAGCAGTTCTGAGAGCATAGGGGCTGAGGGGTGAAACACGAGTTAAAGGAGCCTATCTAATGTAATATACTCGTATAACTATGAGACACAATCTGATAAGAGGGAATTCATAAGTCCTCTTCCATAGCCTACTGCAAATTTATCTTGGTGGCAATCTGTAATTAAAACATAAATCTAATCCAAATGCAAGCGATGCCAATGTTATTACACAATTTAATACTGAGTCAATGACTAGATATTCAAGTTGAACAGAATTGTATTATGAACTTTGAAAACGCTATCTCTGTTTCGAAGGAAATTGTATTTTTCTTATTGTTTGTGTGATTCTTCTTGTAAATTGGATTCAGTTCTGATTATGAGGGAGAAATTTCACAAATCCATGACAATTTGTCTGTGCATGAACAGGAACACCTTTCAGAAGCAAATTCCTGCAGCCATCTCTGCCTGAGTATCTTCATCTGTATCTACCCTAATTTTATACTTGGCTTTATAGTCAAGGCATTTTTTCATATCTAAAGAAACACACTGGCTGAATGGAAGGTACAATGGTGCTAATGGTCTAAGAATAGACAAGCTGATTTAATGGAGTAGCAAGGTCAGAGGATAAATATTAATGAAAAGCTTTCTGCTTTTGCAGCGCAGCACGCCAGCATTCAATATCCAGATGTTCTATTATTGTGACGATTATTAACATTTTTCGCATACACTTAAAAGAAAGGGGATTCCCCCAATAACATTAACAATTTCAAATAAATAGATAAACTTTCATGTGCCACACCTGTGTGAACAAATTGCTCTCTAATTTTATCCCCACCTTAGTGCAGAGGAAAAGAGCACAGAAATTAAGACTTTGTGGACACATATAAGAAAAATATTGATGAAGACTAACCAAAATATGATGACCTTTTATCAATTTAGACTCATAAGGCAATCAAAGAGTTTACATTCTGATGTTATAGGTGAGAGAAAGATTATACATCTAATAATCTTTAGTGAAAAAAAAAATCAATAGATATAAATGCTGAAATGCAGAATTTTGCTTCTAGTGCTGAAACAACCTTTAAAAGATTAACTTTACCAGTAAAGCACTGACAAAATCCTGGCACTTTCAGGCATACAATATTAGTCCCCATCAATATAACAGTGGCAAAAAGAGACATGGCTCTAATCAAAATAGTATCAGTCCTTACTTTAGCAATTAAAAAAGATAACCAAATATAATTTTCTATAATTTAGAATATATAGTTGGAGCTATACTCTAATTCTAGCTTACTTTATGAATGGAAACGAAGGTGTTCAGCTCATTGAGCCTCAGAAGCAACTGAAAAGTCTTCTTAAACTGACCCTAGGGAAAGGATTTTCCAACCCTTCTGCCAGCTAAAACAGACTTACTGTGCACCCACAACTTTCAAGTGTGTGTGTGCAGAAAGAATCCAGGGAGAGCAACTGAATTTACTATCAGCTGCCTGCAAACACATTTTCTAGTTTATATCTTTTGTCCTGCAACATGAAAATTCTCTATTAAGCCACATAATCCTGCTTGGCCTTTTCAGAGCACAATCATTTAACTGAAAGAAGTACTAATAGAGATTAAATCTGTATACCACTGGGACCAGGTATATCCCGTGCACTGAAGCACAATGTCAAAGCTGAATAAATACCACATTAAAGTAAAGAAGATTTGGAGTTTCATGATTCAGACACTATAAATGTTTAAATAAAAGCACCAATAATAAAGAAAGAATTTTTATGAGACCATTTGGTCACATCTTTCCCCCTTCCTAGATACATCAGTTTGAGGAATACACACAATGTGACCTACAGAGGAAGCATCATTATTTTAAAGGAATGACCACGATTCTGGAACACAGCAATTTTGACTGATCATAGCTATAGTCCAGTTTGCAACGAAATCTCCAAATAATTCCTTACTTTTCCCATGGATTCAGCTATGCTGGAATTCCATAGTCACATGGACTTTAATGCTGAGATGCACATTAGGATAACACAGCAGTTAATTATTAGGTATAGTCATTAATTGATTAATCAGTTCAAACAGAATCTATTAAAGACAAATAACATCAAATTGTGGAGTTTGTACTTAGTCTCTGTGATCAATGAAGACAGAATCCCCACAGCTCTAATTATGGAAATTGCCTTTGATTTATACAGCCCATATTCCTCTCACAACTAATTTTCCCCCAATAATTCTCAAAGAGCATTTTCTTTCTTTGCAATAAAATAATTTCATAATACAGTTTCTGAATGCTTGTTGTCTCTAGCCGTAGCTCCTTTCTCACCTTACACAGACTGGTGGATATGGACTAATTACACCTGTGAAACCTAAAGCCTGTCTTTGAAAGCTTCTTGATATTTACTAATTCTGTGCACGGTTTTCTCCTAGAAAACTATTTTTACCTGCATTATATCAAGTAACAGGAATGCTGGCTGTAATACTTGGAAGATTTTAGAGAAAAGACTCAAAGATTCAAAAATATGCTTCTAACATTAATTACTGTATGATCACAATCTGATCAAAGGATTAGGTAAATTCTTATTGAAAGATAGAGTGGTAAGAATAATTAAAAAAAGAAAACTAAAAGATACCATTCAGATTCCTTAAAAGACGCTCTTCCTAAAACCCTTGTCTCTCTGGTTTTCAGCTGAACCAGAAATTTGAAGTATATTTAGAAAAGTGATTGCAAAGATCTGAGGACCAATCTGGACTAATTAGAAAACTGTGGCAGGAAGAAATGAGTGTCATAGAGAAAATTGCCAATGGCTCTACTATTTACTTTAGAGAAGAAACCTGCAGCACTTAAAGGCATGAGCCCCTTCAGGTTGTAACCTTCCTTCCCTGGCCTCCCTTGTGATTAATCTGAGATGTAACACTTTGGGGAGCTGAAACACTATGGCCATTCCATATTTTATATTTTGACTGCCTGTCAGTCACCTCATCACTTTCTCCATCTATAAAGTGAAGCTGTCAACATGAAAAGGGGAAGAACAGATAACCAATCATAAAGAAAATACAAAAAGGTCAAACCTCAGACGTTTTAATTGGATTATACACTTGGAAAGGCAGCAATGAGTTGATGTGAGGTGAACCATGAAAAGCAGAAAATTAAATGAGGAGAGAGATGAGGACAGGGAGGTTCTAAAACAGTGTTGAAATTCTTGCACGGGAAGGTGAGGGGTGGGCAGAGCAAAAGCTGTGTGGCTCACAAGGGGGGCCAAGTGGGACTGCCAGGTGTGAAGGCAGCAGACAGGACACAGCTTATTGTCCTGACAAGGAAATTAAACTGAAATAAAAGCAGGCCTGTGCCTCGAGTTAGGGATGGAACAGGGTGCAATTCAGCATATGATAAAGGCAGCTGGCAGACATGGCCTGAGTTGTCAGATGAGCACAGATATTAAATTCCATCTTTCTGGCAGTTATGAGCTACTCTGATAAGGGTTGTTTGCTAATTAAAAATATTTGCCAGCAAAAACCTCTGCACCAGGATCTCCAGAAGTCTCTCTAATCTCAGCATAAAGAAATGCCAGCCTCTCCAGCTGCCTTGAAGATATTTTGTATTTTTTCACTCATTTTCATTTTCTTTTCCCCTGCACTGTTTTTCCAGAGGAAAAGAAGCAGGAAGCTGCTGCAAGTATGAACTTGATTACTAATGGTAAAATTCAGCTCAAAATTCAGTAAAATTCAGTATTCAAAATTCACCTTTGGATAATAGATCACAGTTTCTCCTGGGATAACAAACAGTGAGGTTTACTTGATAATGATGTAATAAACCTGCTGACAAATACAGCGCAACAGGAAACAGAAGCAATCCTGCAAATCTGAAGTTTGGAAGCCTTCTGTGACTTTCTTTACAGTGGAACAAGCCCAGAGAGCTGTGGATATAAAGCCAGTGGGATGATTCCCAAGTCACTCCTATGATACATGAGATTCAGAGTTCACAATTCTGAAAGAGGTCCTGATGCCACTGCAGACTTGAGACTCAGCACTGGCAGTACAGGTTCCCTCTCTCCATGCTCACTTTTAACACTGCCCCAGAGCCCAGCAATCCGCAGATTAGTGGGTTTCTGAATTAACTAAATTTGCTCCATTATGTTCTGCAGCTCATGGACTTTCCTTCCATGAATTTCCCTAATTATTCCTTGAGCCAATTTTGCTTGTGGCTTCCAAAACATCCCTAGGCAACAAGTTTAATTACAAACTGTGTTTAAACAATACTGTGGGGATTTTAATTTTAAATCTGCTTCCTGATTATTTTATCGAATATACTTTACTTTCTTGTCTGTAAGAAATGGTGGACAATCATGAATATCAGTGATTTGTTCAGTCAATTTTAAAATATCTGTGTATATCATAGAAACAGCACTTGAGGTTACAGATGGGAAGTAGGTCACTGGGTAATGAAATATTTAAATTGAAAATGCAAGATCCTGGAGGAAAGAGAGCAAAAAGGGACAACTCGTGTGATGTGAAAAAGCTGCAATGTAAAAAGTCACAGTCCAAACACCTGAAGGTCTCCAAGTTGCTGAGACATAGGGGAGGCAATCTTCTCACACCCGGCATTATCAGCATGGGTAACACCACAGCTGTACACAGAGAACTGCTGTGTCCCTTCGTGGCAGAACTCAAAATTGTGGTGATCCTATTTCCTACTGAAGTGTGAAGGCAATTTAAATGTAAAGAAGCTTCTTACAAGCAAAGTGGAATTTCAGTACAAGAGCAATCATCCGATTCTTTAGAAGACTTCTACACGGATGGTGATTTGCTGTCACAGTACAGAACAGCCAGTGCTCTGTTTTGACAAAAAACCCCAAACCCAAATCCCCAACAAAACAGACAAAAAAACCACCCAAGCAGAAAAAACCAAAATACCCAACAACCCATAACGAATGTTCAAAGCTGTGAAATTCAAGTGATTCTACCAATCCATAAATGTAGTACAGCACATGTACAGTACAGTGCATAGTACCACACTAAGTCAGCTACACACAGCTCAACTCTAATGGTGCTGACAATGAATTTTCTCAATTCACCTAATTTCAGAAACCCTACAACATTCATATGCAGATAGAACCAGGATTTGGATTAGGGCTCCCTTTCAGTGCTGGATATTTTGTCAGGTTTGTAACACCTTGCTGGGAAATTTTAACTGCTGTGTGATGTTTGCAGCTTTACAAACACCCTCATAAAAAACACATTCTGTACTAAAAACCTCTTGTGGAAACATGCCTTTCCAACTCCTTTCTAAATGTGTTTCAGTCTTTTAGGATGTCAGGACAAGCAGAGTGACTGGGCTTATTTTCAGATTGGTTCAAGCTTAGTTTGTATCTTCTACATAAACACTTTTTAATATTAGAAGAGTAGATTTATGTAGAATTTTCTGTTTTCATTTTCTACTGGATATTTCCTGCCTTGCAAATCCAGGAGAGATCCTTATTGATATACAACAGCTTGAAAACAAAGTCAGTGGTATTAATAAAACTATCCTTTTTATCTAAGTAAGCAAAAGATCTACTTTTATAGACTGAATTGATTCAGATTGCAATGCAGATTCTATTCTGGAAAAAAATGACTGAAGTCATTAGGATTCCTTTCAGTCCACATGAATGTTATTTGATAACAAGTCTTTCATATGCTAACTGTGAACACACTTCAACACACTTCTTTGGGACAAATACTTCCCTTTTCAAAGAAAATCAGGATTTATAAGTCTAGAATAATGTTGACAATATTAAGACAGATTTCAACCATCCAACAAAAACCCATTATGGAGGAAGAATTTTGGCTCTAAAACACGAAGTCTGACACTCACTAATATTTGACTTTAATCACTGCAATACAAATAATAGAAGCAAGAGGGAACCTGCTGGTCTCCATATAGAGTCTTCTGTGCTGTTTTTCATTATGCAAGGCTCTTCAGATATAAATATAAAATAGGTTTTGAAAAATCACTGAAAGATCACATTTTTTTGGGTGTATCTGTGAGTAATGCATAGATCTTTCTGTGTCTCAGTGCAGGCAGACAGCAAACATCTATCTTGTAATGCTAACACAAAAGGGCTGAATTCACCTCTGGTGTCATGACTGTGCTGCAGAACCTGGCAATACATCAACAATAAATATAGCATAGTCCTTAAGTTTATGTTTTCTTCAAACACCTCAGTGAGTTAATGGAGTATAAAGCAAAAACAGAAATCTTTTTTTCCAATTAGTCGAACATGAATTTCAACGGCAAAGTAAACAATCTAGTGAGTAAATCAAAATGCTGATTTTGCACTTTCAAAACTGACAAAGCAAGTTTTGCTCCATTTTTCTGGGAAGTGCCCATTCCTACTCTAGCTAACTTCAGCAGATATATTATTTTTGGAGGTGCTAAAAAGAACATCAACAAAAAGTCTGAAAAAATGTTAACAAAATTTACAGATAGGTGTCAATACCTTTTTAAGAAGAGCTGCTCCATTCCTTAAAGAATTGTCATTTTTAAAAATATAACATAAGTACTTTCAGCGTATGCAAGAAAACCAGATAGTTTGTGCAAGGTCGTTGCAAATACAAGATGCATCAACCTGGCGAAGCTCCTACAGCAACATAAATGTGTTTATGAGCAGCAGGTGAATTCCTGCAAAAGACTCTAAAGCTATTAACAGCTCGGTAAGGAGTACATAATAACAGGTTGTTAACTCAGCCACCCCAACAAGCACATCAAGAAAGGGCACTTTGAAACTATTAATGCCAATACATTAAAAAACTGTAAAAGAAAAAGAGAGAATTGTAACATTGTGCTTCTTTCAGTCAATAAAATAAACATTTCTGAGTGTTTTAGGGTACAAACCTAACAAAACTACATGGGAGTTACTGAATAAGGTACAATATCTCTGAATTCAAGTTGGCTAATGAAATTATTAATTTAAATGAAAAGCTGCTCTAATGTTCATTTTGATTCCAACAACCACGTCCCCACTCCAAACCCACAGCTTTTGTTTAATACGTGGTAAAGTGATTATACTAATATTAAATATGAAAGAAGTGTTTTAGTGCATTAAAATGGAGCAGCTCTCCCTAAATGAACTTCCTCTTTCTCTTTGGATTTTTCTCCCTTCCCCCCAGAACGACTGCTCTGGGGACACTGCTACTTAATAAAAAAGAGATTGCTAACATTATGCACTCAGTGGCTTCATCTTCGTTTAATGTGAAAAAAAACATTCAAAGAGGAAAACTAATCTCCTGGCCTTTTCTGTGGTTAAAGTACAACTGCAATGCAGCCTTAGAAAAAGAGGAAAAAAGAGAAATGAAGAGGAACTTTCTCTGGTTTTACTCTCCGAAATGATGCAGTCTTTGTACCTCTCCAAGGATCTCTTGAATGCATTGAGGATTGCAGGAAGAATCTGCAAGTGAAATGATCTCTCATATCAGAACACTCCTTCATTTAGACAAAGATATAAACTCACATCTCAAGGTACATATCTTCTTGATTTAATCTGTGAATCCACCTTTATGGCTGCAAATCAACAATTCATGAGCTGTAAGTCATTTGTGTATTGTAAAAACACTGTGCTAGCTTCAGTTTTTGTAATAGTTTGGGCTCACAGATGATTTTTGGGGACTTTAAAGCTAGCTCATATTTCAAGAGGGTCTAAAGGAAACATTGTGAGAGGTTTTAGAGAAATGGAGACCCAGGCATTGTATTTCATTTATAAATGAGGAAATCACTTTCATTTAGATGACCATCTTTTGGCAGGTGTGCTCATTATGTTTAGGTCATCGCTCACATAACCCACCATGCTTTTTTGTAAAAATCTGTCAAACTTTCAAACCCAAAGTTTGACTCTTGAATTTCTATTAAGGTATCTGAGGGAACTTCCACTCTATTATCACATGCAACTGAAACTTACTGCACCTAAACTGAAAGGCAAACACACTGCAGACAGTTAATAATAACAGAAACAACAAAAATAAAATACTGTGGGTGTACATTTTCTGTTTTGTTAATTCAGGATTAAATATATTAAACTCCATGACACTTCCTTTTGTCCAACTGATCTATTATCTCTGGAGACACAACACTTTTTTTTTTACAATATGTTCATCAAAATAATCTAAATTTTGTCCTCAGGACAGAGCTGAAACTTTCTGCTCTATAAAATAGCTGCTTCTGACTTTTGACCCCATCTAAACACATGCTTAAGATTAACACTGGTTCCTGAGGTTAATGCTATTATTATTACTCTTGCTGTGTCAGTGCACAGTTTTTAAAACTATTTGTCCTGATGCTAAAATGCTGTAACGGCTGGAAAAAACCCCACATTTAATAATTCCTATTATTAGCAACCAATCTTTGTCATCAGTGGATTAAGCTTTCTTAGCTTTATTTGAGGTATGGAACTAACTGTGTTTGTTGTAATAGTTCGCATACCTCCTATGCCTATTCCTATGCCCTTGAAAGCATTTGAAAACCACTTACTCAAAACCATCAATACACTTTCTCTGCATTCATGCAGCTCTTCAGCAGTTACTGGAATAGGCATTGTACATGTAATTTTGCCAGGAGAAAATGGTATTTGCTGCAGGCAAGAACACAAGATCAGCAGAGACTTAAGTATGGGGTGTTTTTAATATTAAATCTACCAGGCTTGCTTAAGCAGCATTGTATTTCTCTTTGAGAATTTGTGGTTCAGCAGGAACAACAGTAATACCTCTATAAGCTACTTTATTATTAAATACAAAAGTTTTGAAGTAATTTCTAAATAATTGACAACAATAGTTAGACAAACCAAACCAGGATCTAATAGAGGCCTAGCTCAGAACTTCTTTGAGAAACCCTTTGCTGCATGTAATTGATATTTAGATGCCAGATTTTTTTTTCTCCTAATAGTAATTACAGCAGTTTCATTAATAATGGCTGCTGCAAGGTCCTTAGGTTCTTTCCTGCAGGCAAAAATTATATCTGGTCAGAGAGTCTGGTAATTGTTCACTCTCATTTTCAAGAGTTCTGAGACCTATTTTTTCCTCTTTTTAGAATCTGAGGCTTTTACATCTATTCCCTTGGGAAACTGGGTTAATAACAGCAGAGCAGAAAAACTGAGAAGCTTGTTTAACACCACTTACTATGCTAAAATAAGCTAGGAGATTTCATTTTAATGATTACATCCCAGAGCACATTTGTAGTGATTATTTTTTAAAAACATTCAGCAGGCATGGTTCATTTCCCAGGAGCTACGAAGGGTCGAGAATGCCTGTGGTGCTCCTTGGAGCCCTGGTGCCTCCCTGTGCCATTCTGCTCTGCTCTTGCAGCTCTGAACAAATAGTAAGGGCTGCCTAAAACTACTGCCCAAAAGCTCTTGTACATCCCAAACACTCAATATCTTTGTTCTGATGAGAATGGTTACATGAAAATGTAATGAGGATGTATTACTGCATGAGTCCTATGTTTCTTGATTCCACTCATATCAGGAATATTTTACTTGCAGGCAGCAAATAGCTACTTATGCCTTAAATTTTTTGAATAATTTAAAAAATATTACCAAACTGTGAAAAATAATTATTTTAGAGAAAGAAGCAGTGCTTGCCAAGAGTCAGCCACGACAGTACCAAATGAGCTACCTGGGCCCATGGATAAAGTCACACAGCCTGCAGGCTCCCTTCAGCCTCATGCTGCTTGGAGCTGCTGCATACATTATTCTTCATGATATAAGAATCTAACAGAAAAGCAAAATTTGAACCAAAAAGGTACTAGCTGGTGCTTAAAGGGAATAGGGGAGTTGTAACAGTTGTGTCTGAAAAAATGCGCTCATTCTAACTTAGTTAAACATTGTGCAAAACTGTGATGACAGAGGTGGAGAGACTGGAGAGGTTTGGCTGTTGAAGCAGTAGGGAGGCTGAGGGTCAATGAACTTCACACATCCCATAGAGAGCTCACAGAAAGGCAGAGGGCTTTACAAGAGAAATGACTGATTTTCTTCATGTTTCCAAAATGTCACCCAGAAATTCAGAGGACTGAATCTGATCTACATGAAGTGGCTCCTTATGAGAAATGTCCTTATTTTATCTAATGAGAACATGTGTGGCTCCTGTTCACTGAGGTCGATTCCAGCCCATACTCAAGCAGGGTCAGGTTAATTAATCTGAGAAGATCAGAATGCAATATTTCTTCAGCTGGAGAAGACACAGAGGAACATCTGGTGTCCTCTAAACCAGGCTGAGTCACATGATCCTTATAATTTTCTATATTAATTCTAGTAGAAATCATTCTGTCATTCAAAACATTATGCACTGATAGTCTTAAAACTTCTCATTATTCCTACCATGTAATTTACCTCAAGCTCTGTCACTCAAATTCAGGATGGCTCATTTTAATTCCTAGTAATGATTATTCAAGGAAATAGCAGTCTTTGTTTTAATATTAGATTTTAAGACCGAGCACCATTTCTTGTATAAGTTAAGTAAAGACAGCTGTAGACTGATAGAAAAATTAACAAGGTCATGCTGCTTTCTAATTCTTTAAATCTGGTACTTTCCTCTATCTCTCTGCCTCATCAGCTCTTCATCTCTTTTTCAAATCTCACTGGAAAACTAATTTCCCCCTTGCCTCTATGCTTAGTTATTTTCTCACTTCTATTTATAGATTCAAGTCTAAATAATACTGGAATGAAGGAAAAGTAATATCTGACATCCTACATATCCTGTCCGCTCACTCTCCTATGCGGGTGGGTTAATTTTTTTATGTGAAGACTGCCCGTGAGCTGCAAATTGAGTCTCCCAACAAAATGGAGTATTTTGTCAAAGGGATTTGGGTTTAAATTTCATCAAAAGACAAGGAAGCAAAGAAATACCAGCTGGCCCCCACCTCCTCCAAATCCTGATTCAACAGATCTTCTCCAGTTTCTCTATTTAGAGACTTCATTGCGATGCCTTGGGTTACTGCTTGGGTACATTCCATTAAAATCTCTTCTCTATAGACAGGCTTCCTTAGCTAATTATATGTTATCTTGTGTGTAACAGGAAATGTAATCCAGCTGCTGTGCTTGGGCCATGTGGGAGAACAAACTCAATACAGTTGCTGATACGAGCACAGCTTGGTGTGCTTAATACAGGTCTCAGGGAGCATTAATTTTTGATGATTAACTTTATGGGTTTGGGTGGAAAGGGGAGGAATAAGCATTTTCCAGTTCAGCTGCACAACCTGGAGTGCAGCTGGTGAGGTTTATATCCACTGTGTGCTGTGTTTCCTTCCCCATGAGGGAATTCCTACAGAAGGACTCAGTGTCATTACAAGGCTCTAGCAAGGTCCCACTCCTTCATCTCACTCAAACATGCAACCTTTTTGATGAGAGGTATAGATATTATGATGCCCTTGAATCTTGCAAATAGTTCAAGCTTTGGCCAGTGTCTGAGTAATAGTTTAATGTATAAAAGAAAAATTAATTGCAATTAGCAATGGCACTAAGATTATATCGATATATGGTGTTGGATTTTTAAAGGAAAAAACAACACTGCCCATGAGAATTTTTTATTTTTGATTTTAGAAATAGTGTTTGTAGATGATATCAAGGGATCATAAAATACAATGGACAGACAAGAGAGTGCAGAATAGGGAAGACATCCTGCGTCAACAGAGATAATTTGCAGTGCTTAGAACCTGAAGACCCCACAGAAGGTCTATGAAGAAATGCTTTTATGAGCACATCTTAGATCTCAAAGGGCAAACATTTAACTTATCCTCTGTGTGTTGCTGTAAAGACTCACTTATTGCCCAAGGTGACAAATGTTGCCAGCTGTATAGTTCTCAGAATGATTCATTATCTACCTGAAATAAGGTATTTCAATTACCAGACCTCCACACAGACTATTATTCCAGGACCAGGGTTTTCTCTCTCTGGCTATATCACACAACTATTCAAGCAATGGAAAACCCTTCTCTTCACTGTGACAGAACTCAGCATCTAAGAATGAATATCTAAGAATTGTTCTCACTGACCAAATCAGCTCTCTCATTATGTCCTAGGTCAACTTTTGTTCACTGCATTTTTAGCTGAAAGGCTGCAGAATGAAGTCATCTCTTGTCAGACGACGACATAAAAATGTTCCAGTGCACTCCAACATAAGAAACTACAAATCTCTACAATCCACATTGAATTGGTTCACAATGAAATTTTGTTATTGTCACAGGATTGTCATTTTTAGAGACAATACTTCATGAAGTTCTGAGTGTTTTACAGCAATTCACTGAAGAAATGAAGGTCATATGGGAAATGGTACTTTAAAGCTGAAAAATTACTGAGCTGCTTTATTATATTTTGAAACAAATGTATGTTTCCATACTTTTAACTTATTGAGACCCTTGTATAACTATTTCTTTATAATTTCGTAGTCTTTCTCAGAAGAATATTTTTCATAGACAAGGCTTGATCTCTTGATAGTTCTCTGTGTGTAATATGTATTGTACAAGGGTATAAATATAAGTTTCTTGCGGAATTAACATAGTCTAGCCTCCTTCCCTTCTTCTGCTTGTTCTGGAAATGCATGCAAAGATTCATCTCTATGTTCCATGATCGTCATCATTAATTTGTCTAATGAAGCTGTTGGAAACTGCCCCATTTCATGGAGTGTTTACAGTTTGTTGGACAGCTATTTGATTTCTGAAGTTTACGTATCTTCCAGGAAACTTTGGGAGCCCATGACAAGAGAAAACTTCCATTTGGGAGCCCAAAGGATTCCTACCAGTTATAATTAAAAGCAGGCTGGTTCCCTAATGTGCTCCCCACAATGATGTATTGGCAATTTTTCAAATGTCAACAAGGAACCTTAAAAGAAATAGCAGTAAATACTTGTAAAACTTTAGAATACTGCATAATTCTTCAGAGATTCACAGAGATAAGAAATTGATATAACCAGTTCAATTTGAGGGATTGAGTGGTTGTGTTTGATGGAGATATTCAATTTCTTATATTTAACAGAACAAAACCTCTTTTCTTTATTAAATGCAAATAACTGGTAGAAAGGACAGGACTGAAAAGAGGTTCCACTTTTCTACCTAGTGTGTTTATTAGTATATAAGACTAGTGTTTTCTGCATTTTTCTTGACTCCCAAAGACATTAATAAAATTTCTGACCTTTTCATATTTAACATGTTCTTCAACTTTAGCTGCATTTTTTGCTCTCTATTAGAGGGATGTCTTTGTGATAAATTCATATTAAATCCAGTAGAAAACTTTTTCAGTCTTATCATATTTCCTGTAGGCATGCAACAACATCCCTGTTTTGTCACTTCTGCTGAGAGCAGGAATGCTGAAATTCCCCTCTTTCACATTCCTGGGAAGTCTGAGAGATTAAAGTGTCACTTGCTACATCTAGCCCTGACATAACACAAACTATGCTATTCAATAAATTGAGCTCCACTGTGAAGAAGAAAACATGAATTGAAACTTTTAATAATCAAATCAATTTCGCATATTAATATTTTATGGCTTTGAGGTAGGAACCTCAAATAATACCTCAATAAAACCTCTTTGGGCTTTTCAACATATAAATTTCATTTGCATTTGGCCACTAAGTTTACCCAGTGTTATAATGTTCTTGATTTAAATATTATTACAGCATGATTGAAATATTGTTAAAGCGGTGTAAAAGAACATTTTCTAATTTAATGCTGTAAATAAGCAGACTGACCTACAGTACTGGATTTTTCGTCTCTCTGATCTAGAATCTGGTCTCCAAATGAGTTCTTGCAAATTAAGTCTGTGCCACAGCACAGGAAGATGCCAGCAGTGCATCAGACCTCAGAGGAAAGAGTTTATAGACAGAAGATACTCCTTGTACAGTTCAGGAGGTGGGAACAGAAAATGGTTCAGTTTTTTTTGGAAAAACAGATAGGAGTGGTTTAAACTGTATCTAGCAAAGGCCATAAAGCCTGTGCATGTAGTCTTGCTGGACAATGGTCAAGGCTAAGTAATAAGTAGACCTCTAAGGAAAATTATTTGCCTTATCACTCAGCATTGACTGGTATTGGCACGTAGTCCATTGATAGGAGTTATCAAGAAGGTATATATATCTATATATCTATATATAAAAGATTTATAATATAACATCCTTATGAACAGCTACAGATCATTGGAACTGTTCCTATTCAACTGAATAAAATATCACAATTTGTCCTGTTTAATTCCCCTCTTCATTATCAACAAAGAAGACAAAGGAAGTTCAAGTCATAATGTAGTTTACTAGGATAATGGATCAGAACTTAAAGAACTTCCACCAATGTGGGAAAATAGGGTTTACTTGCTTTGGCTACCAAATATTCTAAGCAATCGGTCTTCTCTCTGCAGCTGCCCCATATTAATTGTTTAGATTTTTTTCCCAGTTTACCCTTTCTTCTGCATCATTAAGCTGCATAATCTCAATAGAGAAGTGCAGTCAAGAAGTAATATTCTCAGATATTTACAGAGCCTAACATCCCTAAAACTTTCTTTCATGACTTGGTCTGTATTTCTGCTCTTTCTGGTCTCCTTACATGCACATCAGTTCCATTGTGACTTCAGATTGGGGCAGAGAAACAGCAAGAACTGACTTAGCAGGGAACTGTTTAAGGTATTGACACCAAAAATTTCCTGTCTGTGTCTTCAGGATTGAAGGCATTGGTCAGCATGGAACTTTTTAACTGGCAACTGGAAATGACCAAATGTGTTTTGTGCTTATGGAGAAGCAGGCTTCAAATTATGCTGTCCCAAGGCATGCTGTGTGTGCACCTTGTACCTTCACTTGTAATGCATGTTGTAGCTCTCTCCTGTGTGAAACTGCCTACTTTTGACAGAGCACCAGAAATCCCATAGCTTCTCTCTCCTGTAACCTTTTCTAATCCTCTAAACAAGGCTGGTACACTCTATCCTACAAGCACATGTTATTGCTTTAATTGGCAATAATTAAGAAATGTTTTTTGGTCTCAAAATGAAATCACGTTCCCATTCACCTTAATTCTGTTGCTTCAGTGTCACTCTAATGTGAAGTTTTATGGTCTATAAATCAAAATATGTTCAAGCATGTGATTCATTTATCCACATTTGTAAATGTAGCTACTATGAGATAAGCAAATGTATGATCTGCTTGCTGCTCTACTAGATTCTGATGTGAAACAATACAGTCATTAACAAGTTAGAAGCAAAACAACAGAAAGCACAAAATAAAACGTCTACTTTAGCATACCCAGCACTGGATGTGGGGTCAAGTGAAAAGCTTTTCAAAGACACTATGAAAAAATACGAAACACATTGCTCTTTAGGATCTGAGTGTGGGTGATGCTGTAAGTGAGACCTACTTTCTCATAGTACTTGATCTCGTAGTCCAGAATTGCTCCATGGGGAAAGTCCGGCTCTTGCCAGGAGAGGGCAATGCTGTTTTGGGAAGCCCAGTCCTTCCTTACCATACCTATCAAGGTGGGTGCTGAAAGGGAAAAGGATAACTAAGGGTTAAAGACGAAGCACACGGTTTATCCTTCCAACCTCCTGCCTGAGGATACCAACCCGAGGCGACTCGCAGTGACCTCCAGACAGAAAAGCATGACAGATGGCAATTCTCAGGGAAACCATATAACCTGGAATTAATGTCTCAAGTACACACTGGTTAACTCCTCTGCTGAAGTGCAGAGCAGCTTCTGAAAAGTGGCTGCATGCAAAAATACAGCAAGGAACGCCTGTGCTGGGCCCTGCCACAGCCAGGCTGCACTGCTGGCTCCAAGGACAGCACGTCCAGGGCACAACCACATTTCAGAGGCAGGGAATTCTGCGTTCACGTTAATCTTCATGAAATGTTATCATTCAGCTGTTTAGGATGTACATTCAGTTTACTCTTTTTGGTAAAATAAAGCCACGCAGCTTAAAGCAGACGCAACGAATCCTTTTTGTGGCAAGGGCACTCCAGCCCTTGGTGAGGTGTCTGTGCACCAAGAGCCAGCTCGTTCAGGAGGTCACTGGCTGGGTTGGGTTTGGGCACACTGGGGACAAAGGTGCCCCAAACCTATGTGCCAGAGCTGACACCCCAGGCCTGCAGCAGCACAGCGAGGAGGAACTGCTTCCAGCAGCCTCTGCAAGGGGCCCAACATGCATGGATGCACCCAAGAGCCAAATTATCTCACTGTGCGCTTAACCAGTTTTCAGAAACAGATTTTCTGCCCTTTTGGAAAAGGTGCTTGGTTATCTATGCAATAATTTCAAATGGTGCAAAAATTGCATTCTAGAAAACGATCTTTGCTTATTTTATTAATCTGGTCAAGCATGTAAAAATATTCTCCAGACACTAATGTTGTTTTAATGGTATTGATGAGCATCTTTCCCAAATGTTACAGCAAATCCAGTCGTATTGTTCAACAGTCTTGAACACAACTGAGAAAGATCAACAATCCAGCTACCATAAGTGGTTCACAGATTTCACTATTTGTTTTTCTACTAAAAAATATCAGTTTATTACACACCCTCCCCCATTCCTCTCTACTCTGAATCTTACTTAACTTCTTAGTTTCCATGGAGTTATCTCCTAAAAATAACACATTTTTATGACTTCTGGTTTTATCTTTTGAACGAGAGAGTCTCTCTCTAGGAAAATGAAAAGAGAATCTGCTTCTAGTCACAAAATTTCATGCTTTAGTTTTCTTTTCTGTAAATATAGCAGGAAGTTTAAGAAATGAAAACAATAAATAAATTCTAGAATGCAAACAAACACTGAAGAAAACAAACCTGGTGTTTCTGCCTTTGAAAAAAAGGGAAACTCTACACAGAGATGTGCACATCTTTCTCTGTGAGAATGCATTTATCTGAAGGAGAAAATTAACTTCCATCCCCTGTCAATCTTCCCCTTGGGTAACTATTCTGTGGGATAATAGTTTGGTCCTCTCTGATGTGAAAAAAAAGATCAGAAAAAAGCCCCTATCAAAGTTTAAGAGCTTACACAGGAAACTTCTACACTTCTGCCATTCTAACCACAGGTCTGACGCAAGGGTATTAAAAAAACAAACAAACAAAACCAAAAAAACCCTGCCATTCAGAATAAAAGATTTACCTGTTTTTTAAGGAAGTCCTTAAACAGCATAACATAAATAACTGGAATCAATAAAGCACAAACTAATACATAAAGAGCAATAGGATTTGAACCAAAATGTTATCCCTGGGTAAGTATAACTACTCCCTCAGCTAAGATGAAATTTTTACTCTTGAAACTGAGGGTGAAGTTGAGCTCTCGTAATATTTCTCTGGGGTAAAATCAGCTTCTCCAAGCAAGATACAAAGTTAGGTCTGTTTAAAGGAAAACAGGAGCTAGCAAACATGGATTTGTAATTGCTGAACACTGATCAAGGGCCTGGGAGGGCACTGCACACATAAGTCAATTTACTCTTTGTTATTTTGAGTCATCCACTGGCATTGAGCTGTGATTTACAGGTGGGTGTGAGGACATCAGCAGGGCCACCTTCCCAGCACACTGTGGCTCCATCCCACTGCATTTGGGATGGTCAGACAACCCAATCTTTGCAAAATTACTAAGACTGATGACAGAAAACAGGTTAAGCTGTAGAAAAAAATCTATTCTTGGCTCTTTTAGGCTTATAAAATATAGGTTGCTGATACAACATGTCTCTAAATTATGGCCTGATATTGATAAGCTTTTCATAGGTACTGCATGATGGGGATTTTCCTTTGACTTCCAAATTTCTACAGCAACTTTTTTACATGTTTTCATGAGCTCAATGCAGTAATTCTTCCATTTGAGGAAGTGTATTTCAAAAGCACAGTCATGGTGCATTAGAAGATTCTCTTAAAACTTTAGTATATGAAAGAATCCCAATTGTCTTCCTAGAAAACAACTCAGTAGGATATTAATGGAAACATTATTTTAGATCTCTCCTAAACCAGCTGTGCTTGACCTGCACTTGAAACCAAGAAGTCCAGAGTAAGGCTCACATCAGACATGTAGCACTCGGCCAGCACTGAATCCTCAAAATCAAACTGCAGAGATGTGCACATAAAGCTGAGAATATAAGAAGCATATTTGCATTTGAGTAAGGTACAAAAAAAGTGTACTTTCTAACAGAAAGACACAGAAGAATCACCATTGGCCATTTCCCATACGTGTAGAATGATGATCCTGCTTTTGCCAGACAGCATTCCAGTCAGAAATTTATTGTAGGAAGAAACAGACAAATAAAACCAAGTACTTAAAAGCGCAACTAGCTGAGTTGCTATTTCTTTTGTTGTGAAGTGCTACTAAAAAGCACTAATTTCTGTGGAGAAATTTCAGCTCCTTGTAACTGCTGCTCACCAGAGCAGAAGTCAATTAGACCTTAGAGATCCTATCCATTTACTGTTAAAACTGTTTTCAACCAGAAGCTTGTAAGATAGGTGAATCCTATTTTCCCATTCCTAAAGACTGTTCTAATGTCCCTATGATGAATCAATGGGAAGTTTTCTTAATTAGTTGTTTCAAATCCAGTAGCTGCTGGAGAGCTCTAATTTGGTTACCCACAGAAACCATTTGAAAAAAGAAATGCTTAGAAGAGCAGCATGGCTTTTAATCACTTTAATGGCAGCGTTTTCTTGCCATTGATCCTAGACTGAAGGGTGGCTTTTGGCTCTTGAGCTCAGAACTGGTCTGTGTTTTGTACTGAGGATTCTTTGCACCATCTGTTTTCTTGTACACTGTTACAAATTTCTCGAATTATGATGAGTCATCTACAATGTGGTGAGCTCCTCATTTAATTTCGTCTGATAAGCTTCTTGGTCTTTTCAAATTTTTATTGAATAATGAAGTTCATTCCTTAATTCAGAGAGAGCTTATTTCATTCTAAATTCCTTTGGCTTCTCTTTTTCAGAATCCTCTTTCTCAGAATCCTCTTTTTCTCACGTGCTACATTCAGGAGAGAAAAATGTGTATTTGAAACAATGACTGGATCACACCGTCTTTTCTTTAGAAAATTTCTCTTTTTCTGAAGCTGACTTCCATTATCTCTGTCTGATTTCAAAATAGGTGATCTTAGGGTTTCTGAAGCTTTTTCCCTTTAGTACATTTTGTAATTTTCCTATTTCTTGTTTCACACTCCTTGAAGTAGGCAAAGAATTGACAGCATTTGTACCCTGTTTACAGGACTGAGCAACTTTTATAGGATGCCCATTCATGGTGAAAAAGCTTCAGACCCAATGGCAGCTGATGACCAAAGCCACCTGAGACCTGTCTGTACATGGAGTATTTCACCTCTTGGTGTCTCATTTCAAATCTCATTTCTTTGGTGAAGAGAAGCCATGACAGCTCAATGGCCTCTCCCTGACAGGCAGTAGAGGCTCTAGCAGGTATGGAACAGTCACTTTCTTGTTAAAAAAATCTACCATACAAAAAACAAGAACAGCTGCACCAGTTTTGTCCTCCTCTGTCCTTCCCCCTGAATTTGATCAATTTTGCACAAAACCAATGAAGTGCCAGCAGATACAAATTTGGAGAGAAGAGAGTGGAAGTGGGATCTGAACTGTGCACAGCTGTGGGGAGGACTGGCATTTCACTCCTTTGGACACCATCCTCATGAGAAGGCTCTGGGTCTCAGCATGTAAAATACTGTGGGTCTCAATGTGTAAAATACTGGGGGTCTCAGCATGTAAAATAATGCCATTTGGGATAACGTGCTTAATTCAGTTTGACGTTTCTATACCTCTACCATTACCAAAAATAACCTGAACTGCATAATTACATGTTATTCCTTGAGACCTCTACCTGCTTGAAAATACAGGAAAGAACACACTCACCAAAATACATGGCTTTATCACAGGTTTTCTGAGTGTGGGTTTCCCTGTGGATGAAGGAATCCACCCCTCTCCCTGCCTCTTCCTTCTCTCTCCTATCTCAGCCACTTCTCAACTGCAGTTATGGGGAAGTACTGACTAAACCCTAATCAAAAATCTTGCTTCTCTCAGAAAATGCATTAATACCCCTTAGTTTTATCCTATACAGTTAGAGAAGGAAATCTGCTTTAATATCCTGCAGAGAGCCTGCAGGGAAACAAGTTCTTTCAGAAGGATGGTTGGGGGTGGAAGAGATATCAGTGCTGTAATGACTAATTTACATTGACTGTGTTGGGTCAGAAAACAAAAGAAAACTGTTTTCTTGTTCATTGAAAGGAAAGAACTTCTTCAAGCTTGTATCACAGGTTAATGGCACGAATTAAACCACACAGTAAACTATGCTTAACACTATAGAAGTTAGAGTTATCTAATAATTCCAAACCTATTAAACAAAATTGTTAGGAAATTAATGAAACAGAATATAGATGTATCAAGGTCCAAATTATAAGAATTTTTGCAGATGGCAAAAATACTCTTTGCACCATTTCTATACCAGAAAATGTTATTATATTTTTGCAATATTTCACCAGCCTAGGTTATGTAACTACATTAGAACTCCTATACTATTGGACACTGAGTAGTATGATTTTATATTATGAAGATCAATAAAAAGAGCACTGAGATTTTATTCATGGTGCCACATTTGGAAAAAAAAAAGTTATTTCAGGGCACAGTAAGAAAAATATTGATTTTACTTCTGAATCTAGGAAGACTATTAGAAAGGTAATAAGCAGTAAAAAGATGCTTCCTTAAAGGACACATTTTACTCCAGTTACAGAACTGGGAGTAATGAAACAACATTTCCTGATCTACGGCAGTGCCTCCAGTATTAAACTATTTAAGCCATTTACCAAGGATTTTCCAGGAAAGTTAAGAGCCCCAGAGCCTTCATCCTGAAATACTAATGCCGTGTGTGACACATACGATCAACCAGCTGAAGGAGGGAGCTCTGTCCGCCATCCAGAGCAGTCTTTATTCCTGCAATATGGTTATTAATCCTCTAGCAGAGATGCAGTTCATCCTTTTTTATTTTTTTGGTTTGTTCGTTCATCTTTGTGTTGCTATCTTTGTAGGATAAGGGAAGAAAGACTATCTTATGAACAAGGGATGTGATAGGGATCCAAGAGACCTCTGTTGATATTCTCTTCTGGTTGTGCTCCAGAGATTTGCTTTAATCTTTTGAATGAGCTATCTTTACGAACAATGTGAATGTCAATAGGTTCCATTATTTGCAATACATGAGCACTTTCTTGTTAGAAGGGTGTGTGTGTGTGAATGTAAAAGACTAAAACCGAAGCACAAGTTGATATGGAAAAAAATCATGGAGATATGAACAGAAATTAAACTTTTATATTAAAAAAACCCCAGTTTGTAACCCATATCTATATATAAAGGATGTTCACATGGATGAAACAGCTTGAGGTTTATACTGAATTCAGTGAGATTTTGTTTTCTTACCATACAAGCTTGCTTTCAATTAGTACAGCAACTAGATAAGATATTAGATTCTTCCCATAACAGAGTCTCTTATCTTCCTAATAGTTTCAGTAGTAATTCACAGTTACAATGCTTGGAGGAGATCCTATTAGTGGCACTAACCTTGGAGTTCAAAGTTGAGCATGGTGTTTCCCTGACAAAGCATTACAGCTAGTAAATTAACAAGTTTGGGGTAAAAAAAGGTGATTTTACTTCATTTTCTTACACTAGTTCCCTAAAGGTTTGCATTCAAAAGGCAGCAGAGCACTGTGCTTCTTTTGAAGCACTTCATTTACTGAAAATAGGCCTCCAGCAAGTTATAATTATCATCTCTCTCTCCTTCTTAAGGTCTTTCCCCTTGCAGATTTTCCTTTGCTTGCTCAGAAATGGTGGATGGAAGCCAACTGAACCCAATATCCTTGTCAAAAGCTGGATTCTGCCCCAGTGTTGTGGGCTAAAGGTCATGACAGACTCAACCCCCAAATTTCCTCCAGGGTAAATGTAGATTCAACTTTGCTTTTTTTCTTCTGTTCCAGAATGCAGTTCTTTCTTCCTTGCTGCTTAATTTATCTTTCATCTATTGTTAATCTTATTTAAGGAGACAGTAATTATTCATCCACACGATTTTGCAACACTACAGATTTTCTTTCACTTACAGAATGTGCTGCCATTCTTCATTTTGCAAGCTTCAGACAGAAACACTCCTAAATCTTTCCTTCTTACAAGACCCACTCAGTTTCTGATTCTTCAAAGTGGGTTTTAGTAGAAGATACTTAAAACAACAGTATAAAATAAAGCCTTATCAGCTATCAGTCTGACTGGGTGGCTGTTCTGCTCTTTCTAATGATGTGTATGTGCAAAACCCTCAAAGGTAGAAAGTATTGTGAGATATCTGACATAAGTTGTAACACAATGAACAATCTAAAATATCTTAGTTACAACATTTTTTCTTTGAAATAGCATCCCCTGAAAAATCATAAAAATGCTTTATCTAAATACATGTTTTAAGATGTTACTTTATTTGCTCTGTATTTCTGAAGCAAGTGGAATAAATTCAGTTCAAGCAAGCATAGTGGGAAGGTGTGATTCCAGGAACTGGATGCAAACAAAAAGAGATATGCAAAACTAAACCAGGTTGCCTGCCACATAAATGGAAATAATGTCAAATCAACAGGCCTCTAGTAAC
Source organism: Grantiella picta (assembly GCA_013397955.1). NCBI lineage: Eukaryota > Metazoa > Chordata > Aves > Passeriformes > Meliphagidae > Grantiella > Grantiella picta. The sequence goes on along the minus strand of VZRM01006850.1, from coordinate 167,071 downwards.
CAAAGGGATTTGCATCAGAATAAGCAGATTCTTGGCTCCTTTCCACTGCCTTTTATGGCTGGAGCAACAAGAGACAATGAGTGACTTAAAGGCCTAATATGTCACTGGGATTCCTGAGGGAACAGTTCTCTGCAAACCAGAGCTGCCCTCCCCCTGTCTGCCAGAAGACAACACAAGGGTGTGTGGGAGTGTTAGAGCAGCTCACCTCAGGGAACAACAACTTTTGTGGCTGGATGGCACAGTAAAAACATGGCAACTGGAGACAAAAAGCCTTTCTCTTCATTGGCTTCTTCCGGCCATGTTCTGGATCAAAAACTAGGAAAGGGTGCAAGAGGCCACTCCAGGCAAGTCATTGCCCTTCCTATCACTCCTTATGACAATTATAGACCCTGCTGTGGTACGTACAGGAGAACTAACAGAACACTATGTGCTTAAGCAGCAGATTTTCTGCTTTCACAACTTTAGATGTTCTGTGTTGTGCTGTTCACTGTTTCTCCTGACTCTGACATTGTGACGAGTCACCGGCGCGTGTGCTTTCCTGGGGTGCTATTCCTGACATGCAGGATTCCTCTAAACGAGAAGGCAGAGTGGCTTACAGGGTTTCCTTTCCTTAAAAAGGAAAAGGAAGGAGGAGAAATAGAGAAGAGAGTCAGGAGAAATTGGTTTATCAGCAGATTCAGATTGCTACTATAATGATGTTAATCAGCATGAAGAAAGATGTGTTCCATCCCACATGTTATACAAGTCAAAAATATCATGGCAGCACCGCTAGGTGCCCTGTGATGTGGAGACAGCCTGTGGTGACACATTTCTTACGAGAACTTTGTACAGAACTACCTCCTGGTGCAGCCTGGGTATTGCTGTAAATTTATTGGAAATACAACCCGAAGTTAAGAAGGCGTCATTTATTGCAGCAAGGTGTCATTACTGAAACAGAGCTGTAACTAAGTCTCCTTCAGCAACAGCCCCTCCAGGGTCAACTGGAACCAAATTGCTCTGCAGAACTTCCTGCTGCTAAATTGATCTCAGAAGTTTGAAAATGAAATAAGCAAGTTAAAAAGCACCAGGAAATCTGCAGTCTTTTCACTCCATTAATTGCTACTCGTCCTGCGATGTAACAAAGGCAAACATAAAATGTACACTCATTTCAGCAAATCTTTCCTGCTCTTGTTTATATCAAAATATGAGGCTAAATCAGATTGTAAGTAATTTTCTGTCAAACAGTACTTTACAGGTCTGAAGGAGGTTTTTCTTTTAGCAAGAATATCATGAATATTTTATGTGAACATCTTCTGTGAACCTTCTGTAAAAGCTGTGTTTGTTGGCATGTGCAGAGAATGTCAAAGCTACTGTACTTCAACACTTCGAGTGAATGTGTGTAAGTGCATGGAGACACATCTGATACTGACTTAAAATGTACATCTTCAAACAACTTCCCCACAAACAAAAGCACTCTCTAAATCACAGTGACGCTAAATAAATATGCCTTCCTAAATTAATTTCCCCCAGTGATGTCACAAACAAAATTAGGTAGCTTATTATACTTCATAAATACTAAAAAGATTCCAAAGTTGGAGTCTAGCTCTGTTTTACTGGAGGGTCAAGTATCTTTTAAATCTTTAATGGGTAAACCTATGCACAGAAACACACACCCTTTTAAACTCTGGCATACAGACAAGAACACTTCTAGGAGGCCAGGAAGTCAATGGTTTGTACTTGATGCATGTGACTCACTGAAAAGCACTGCTGCTGTCAAATACATTTTATGTGTTCAATTTCTAGTCAAGCAGGGTAGAATTCGACTTGACTCAAATAAGTAAAAAAACCTGGGCATTAGTTTTGGCAAGTTATCTTAAATCCCTCTGTAGTTAGAAGATGAGATGCTGAGCCTGCATTGGGGGCTGGTAGATCCAACGTCTGTCCCGGTTTTAGCCACAGCATTCAATACATGCATCACTACCATCAGCACAGAAGCTCACTGCAAAATCAGCCATGGATCTTCTGTAAAGATGACCTCTAGAGCAATGCAGGAGTAATTTTAGATATGTCAAAATCCGAAATAAATTGTTTTTTCCTTTTAATTTTTTTGAAGTTGGGTATATCTATATGATACTTCTATGTGAAGAAGCATGGTTGAGTTGTTAAGAAACCATACACAAAATATCGAGGTACATGCTCTGTAGTGAAAAATCATTTATGTGCTCTTTTAGTTAGATCAGGGGGATGTTTACACACCTCTGAGTCTGAGGGCAAGCTCTCGAGATGAAGGATAGAAGCAATGACACCTGCAGGCATCAGGGCAAGTCAACTCTAAAAGCAAAGAGCTGCTGGCCTCTAACTTCTGTTATGTCTAAAACACGAGGTTCAGGAGAGGCCACTTGCTCTTTCTGGACTACTGTACTCATATTCTGAAAACATATTTAATGCATTTAAAAAAGAAATGGGTTTTTTTTGGTGTGTTTTCCTCTTTCAAGAAGACTGAGTTGATTTTATTTACAAAGACAAATCTGCAGAGTTGAAACACCATTGGGATCTAAAGAATTTTCATCCTTCTGACTTGCATAAAAATTAAAACACCCGGAAAGAAGAGCAGCCTAGAAATTAGATCAGATGATAGGCAGCAAAGTATGTTTCAAAGCAAGGTTTGTGGAAGCCTGAGCAATTATGGAATAACCTTTCAAAAGGGAGGCTTCTTCAACTATTTGCAGCTAGTTAGCTCATGCCCTGAAGCTTGTGGTTTAATACTTACTATACATATCCATGCTCGTGGAGAGACAATCTCCTGACAGAGATTCATGTGAGAAAGAAACCTGAGCAGCCACACGTCCAGGTCAGTACATCACTTAGCTTAAGGAGCCTGTCTTTTCTTTCCAAGAAATTAATTATCCAATGAATGCCCTCCTAGCAAGAACCTCTGAATTCTCAGAACTCTTCCATTATGTCCATTTGGTGTTTCTATTCTTTTTCTTTGACACTTAATGAGTTTTTGTGTTCTTCAACATTCTGTGTGCTGAACTCTGCCGTTGGAGTATTTTTTTTTTCCAGGTCTATTTTTCATCTCCTATCTCTAGCAGCAAAACAAGTGTGCTTCCTACAGGGAAAAAAAAATTTAAAAAGGAAAAAAAGGAAAAAAAAAAGCAAAAAACCAAAAAAGGCAGGGAAGTTGAGTACTGCTGCCCCTAACACCCTCTTGTCCAAGGGATGAAGTCTAAGTGACCCATTGACACATGCAGAGTTTGCACTGGTCGTTTGCCAAAGAGGACCATAAAAATTCTGTGGCCCCCAAAAAGTTAGGAAATTGACAGCCATTGAGGCAAAAAAACCCATTCTTTATTAACTAATATGTTACCGAATACTGCTTGGAGCTGGAAGACCACATAAGGAGAAGTATTATTTGATACTTTCCTGATTTTCTTCCATCAGTATCCCCCACAGCTTAATGTCAGAGACAAATAAAATGGACTAGATTTGCCTTGTGAAATTCAGAAATACTATCTGGTTAGAGAGACTTCTGTAGCTCAGTCCAAAGGCAAGTTGGCCACACACAGCTTCCTTGTGGAATAAGCTTTTGTCTATCCCTAAAGAGTCTTCTGCACTACAGAAACTGTGCAGAGAGAAAACACCCAGCTCTGCAGCTTTGGTAGTTGCTTGTGAGAGCTAATGGCTCATAACCACACAGTACATTAGTGATGTGCAGCTGAGTGCTTCATAGTCTAACTTTTAAGTGCCTGATCCTCAGAATAATATTTAGAGTTAAATTATGCTCAGTGTCCTAACTCCTTAACGCTGTCAAAACCAGAAAAAATCAGAGCATGCACAAAATCAGAGCTTGAGAATTTAGACAAATTTCAGTTTGACAGCTCATGCTAAGGACCAGGGTTAGACATTGATATTACACCACTGCTTACAAGCAATATTGTTACATTGGAATAACTCACAAAATAATGATCTCAGGAGTAAAATTTTGCACAGCCTCTTTTATTTTTATAATGTAAAAAACCTTCCTTCTTTGAATCCTTTTTAGATATTTTAAGTAATTCTCTTTGCCAGTATCACACTTTGTTTTGTGATACAATTGCTAGTCTGTAGTATGGAAAGTGTGAGAAATCAGCGTGTCCACACAGGATATTTAAATTTCTTTGGCACCCAAACAAAACCAAACAGTAAGACCTGCTAATTCAGACCCACGTCTGAGTACTTGGCAGTGATCTCAGTTTCTGTGACCTTCATCTTAAAATTTCTACAGCAGACAATCATCTCAAATCCCTCTGTACTCAAACATATGGTGAAACCTGGGCAAAAAAACCCCACAACAACAATAAAAAACCAAAACCCACCAAAAACCAGCAGCTACTAAGGAAATCTTTGATACAGGAAAAACAATATCCTCCACACATGTGGCAATTCCTTGAATGCCATCTAGAGGACATTAACCTACCATGGCTATGAAAGGGTCCTGAAACTCTCAAAGGTGTCGATTCCAGATTTTCTACCTCTTTATATTACTGTTCAGAAAATAAGGGTTGGTAAAATGTGGACAAAAGGAAATTTTAAAAATACCAACAAAATAAATAATACAGCATAAGTTGTAGGAGTTTTCTAAAAAGTATTATTCAGCTTGCACAGATTAATTCTGTGCCAATAAATTTGTGGAAAATAATTACTGGAAACAAAAGGTCTATTTCCATGTTGCAACTTTTAATCCTAAAATATACTGGTTATTATTTTGATGATCCTGCATCAATATAATTAATTTGCTGAGCCATCATGCTAACTCTTCAATAAATCAGAATTTTCTATGTTTCATTAATGATCACAATCACAAAGAATTTGTAGTGTTGACTTAACCACTCATGACATGGTTGGTCAGCTATATTGTGACTGGGTGTGCAACTGCTTATGTATGTTGTGCAAGGTGATCTTCCCCGGAAATGTCCTTCCAAAAAATTCCCCTTCAACTGAATGCATAAAATCTTGAGGAAGAAAGGCTATCTTGATTATTAATTCATTGGCTGAGAAGAACTTCAAACTCTTCGAGTTCAGTGTTTATTATCAGTCCCCACTCGCTGGTCAGCTCCCATTATATTTACACTAGCGCATTCATCTACTCTCGGTTGCTTTAGGCATCTAATTCCTTCGGAACATCTAAAGTTAGGAGCATCAGGATTCTGCATAAATAGAGTGGGACAGATTCATCCTCCAGATGGAGATGCAGAGACCGCAGCTGAGATGTCTAAAGCTACTGAGCACCCCAACACCTTCCTTGGTGCTCCACAAGTAACTCAGGCTCAGAGAACCCTCAGGGCTCTATGGGATTTTGTCTTTTAGTACTGCTTGCTCAGACAGAAAAACCAAACCCTGCACCATTACCCTTTCAAATACTAAAACAAGACCTTAGAGAACACAACAAAAGCCCATTTAACAGAAGGAATGTAGCAATTATATTTCTTCTGAAGGTTGTAAGATGGCACACCTTAAAAGTGTTACGACCTCAGTCCGTCTGGTCCATGCTCTGCATCTCTTCTCACTGCCCACACTGGAAAGACACTGAGTTCTCTTTCCTCAGCCACTGAAATGTCTCACCCTATAATCTACACTCACAAAACCACTTTACTAGTGGGTTTTTTTTTGTTCTTTTTTTAATTTAAAAAAAAAAATATTATAAACTTTGATACCACCATGCAAAATATTTTAAATGATGCCTTAAACACTTCAAAATGCAACCTTTGAATCAGAACCTCCCATCAGGTATTTAGGTATAATCCTGCTATATTGCCAAGTTCAAAGGTGCTGTTTGCTTCCTTTCAAAACAGGTAGAATTGGAGCCTCAGATTCCAAGATAACAATAATCACTTTTACCTGACATTTTAGTCAGCACACAATCCTGAATACAAAAGTAATACAAAACAGCGGATAGGGAGACATTTATTAGCACTCTCAAGTAATTGGAACTGGCAAGGAAGACAATAGCTGACATTTCAAGGCTTATACATGTTGATTAAATAATTAAGAAAATTTCATCTCTTTGAGAATGATTCCTATGAGGTTTATAATTCAGAATAATAATTTGTGAGACACAGTTTTTACGATAAATACATAACTGAAATATTCAGCTATCATAATTTTGTTTCCAGGGTCATATGTAGACTGTTCTCAGTGTCTGAAACATGTGCTTTTTGTTTACAGGGAAACAAAGTCACCAGGAACCTCCTGCTGCACATTTTGCTTATCCTGTGCTGTCTGAGATGTTCATGGATGATCTGGTGAGATGAGAAAGTCTGCTAAACTTAATCAGGGTAGTAAAAATGAAGGACGAACCATGAAGAGGCTTTGTGAGATTGGCTGACTGGATAATAAAATGGCAGATGAAATTCAGAAGAGAGTGATGCACATGGGAAAAGAACCACTAATTTCATAAGCAAAATGAGCTCTGATCTGACCGTTTCCACCCAGGAGCAGGATTTTGAAGTTGTGATAAATAAACCTATGACAATGCCAGCTCTGTGCTCCAATGTGACAAAAAAGGAAGCAATAAAAAAAGAAAAGTAAGGGATTACAAAGGAAAAAGAACCCACCAGACCATCATGCTGCCACCGCATACATACACATTTGAAACACATTTTGAATGCTGTGTAATTTTGGTTCTCTCGCTTCAAAAATGGCATGTTAGAACAGGGAACAGCTACAGTAGTTAGCACATCAAAGTTGTGTAATGGTTTACACACAAGACTCAAGAAAAGATGTGGGCTTTCCAGTCTGAAAAGGAGGACATAATAGAAGGTTGAAGCAGGAATGGTACAAGGAACACAAGGTGTGATCCTTTCTTCTTGCAGCACCAAAGTTAGATGTGGCAAGTGAAGTTGAAAGGATGTGATTCTTAATAAAATGTGAAATTAAGCTGCTAGATTCCTTGCCAAGCAGTGCCATAGATTCCTTTTTCAACACCTATTTAATAATAAATTGTTAAATTGCTACTGGACAAGGATGTCCTGAAAGTACAACTTTTCAGAAGCCAGTTGAGTACTCAGGAGATGCATCTTGTAAGCTTCTGTTCTCTCACTCAGCTCTCTTCAGTTTTTGGCTACTGCCAGAGAGGACGTGAAGCCAATGGTGTGATCCAATACAGCTGCTCTTTTGTATAATCAACAGGAATATAAAATGAATGTAAGATGAGAGCAGGGTTGCTGCCTGTTTTTGTACTTAGTAGCTTGATGAAGAGTCAGTCCTATTTTTTGTGTGTGTTTTCATCTCTGTGTGTGTGCATGGCGGTGATAAGCCTGGAGTCTTCTCAATGAATCTGCTGCACGTGCACGGAGAAACTGCTCGCATCTTGCACATTTTGGTGGAGCTGTACCATCTGGGGCACCTCTGGTGCATCTCAGACTCACTGCAGCCATTCATCACCGAGTCCACCTGCACATATTCAGTAACTGCTCTGTGAGGAGGGAGATAGTTTATCCCAAACTGGAAAGTGCTGACCATGCCTGAAGCCACAGGAGTGAAAAACACAAGTAAACCTAAAATGCAGCACACTCCAATGGATCCTATGGACAATGCACCAAGGAATTCTTCAGCTGATCTGGAGGCTGAGGCACTGGGTGCTACCCCCGTGGTCAGGCAGTCACTAAAACACTGCACATCTGCTCTTTGGACAGCCAGAACGTCTTCCAGAAGGGAATCTCCCAGGCATACAGGCTAGAGAAATATGGAAATTTCCCACGAACAGGTACATGCACTTGGCTGACTCTCTGGGGGAGAGAGATTTTGCTTCTCCAGCCTAGGCAGACTCATGGACAAACTGCTCTGGGATGGTCAGGAATGGGAAGAGTGCTCTCTGCACCATTTGTTATCCATGTACTGGGACTGCAGATGAGCAAAAGCTGCAGAACATGCTTTGAGTGAAGGGAAATGCAGGAACAAAGAGACTTCAAGACATCAGGCTTAGTGCAGCAGCAAAGGAGAAAAAGATCCTATGCAGGGAAGACTGTAGTGAAACTTATTGGAATGTCTACAGGGCGTCACTGGTACCAGAAATGGGGTAAACTGAAATATTAGTCCATCTATGAGTGGATCATCCAAGAGATATCTGCATTGCCTGTGGATTTTTATAATCACGCAAAGTAGGTGCTGAAATTCACACACCACTGGATTGATCTTTTTTCATAAGCCTCAGAGTGGCTGAGACATTAATTTCTTTAAAGTATGAGCTATATTCCTTAGCATGAATTTCTTGGTTTAAGAACTCAGCACTGTCTTAAGTATCACCACTATCAAAACAGCAACCATTTAATTCAGTAAAGATGGGAATGGATGGAAAAACTCATGTGGGGAGATTTATTACTTAATAAAGTTTGCATAGCACATTTAGTCTGGATGTAATTCATAAAACCTTGGATGTTCACTGCCTATACCCTGCAGTACATAAAATAAGGAATATCTACTCCCCTTCCACAGGTCAAAAAATAATAAGCACACTTTGGCTACTGATCAGACTGCAAATATCTGAGCAGAGATTGAAGCTGCCTCATCTGTGTGCTGGCAGCAGAAGGGCTGAGGAATGTTGTGTCTGAATGACAGACATGAGCTCGAGTCCTGCCTGCCTGTGCACTGCAAGCCCCCCAGCCCCTTCAGCTGCAGGTGGAGGAGCATCTGCAGGCTCAGGGACCAGGGTGGGACTTCAGGCTGTCAGTCACACCCTGAGGGATCTGCCATTGCCTACAGACACTTGTATGCTGTGCCCGCAGCAGTCCAATGGATCACCAACACAGGAACTGGCTTTTTGGCTAAATGGTCCAGAAAGAAAGGCTCTACAGGGATTATTTTAAAGTCTGCCTGGCATGTGAGCTTAAATATGCAGAAAACCAGGCAGCTTCTGGGTGGCTTTGCAATACATTACATTTTCTGTCATCGTGCCTACACATGTATTTATTGCAAACTGGTTTTAGAAAGGAGAGATGCCTCAACGTGTGAGAAACCAACCCAAAACATCCCTTCTGCTCCCACATTTTCTATTCACAATTACACTGCTGTCATGCAATGAAAAATAGAGAGACACAAACTTCTTGGGAAGTTTAAACTGAGTTTTCTTATCTAGAATGAATACAGAGATATGCCAGATGGCTTCAGTCAGGTTTTACTAATTTACTGAAAAGTTTTTAGGTAGCAAACATGTATATTCTGAACTTGAAGAACATTGCCTACTTGTGAAAGTCTGTATGCATTACTTAGGAGGTGTGAAGCAACCACAGTGATATAAAGAAAAAACACAAGATGAAAAATAGACCTCCCACAAGAAATACCAAACCTATACATGTTTTTAGAGAGAGAATTTTTGTTGCTCATGATAAGAATGTATTTTCACTTCAGTTTGCAGCACCACAGTGCTTTCTTTCTCAGCTTTTTCTTTCATTTTCATAAGTCATTTTGTATTAGATGCATATCTATCCCTAACACTTGTTGAAACTCAGTTACCCCTTGAAACATATTTTTCTGTGAATAATTTAAGTAGGTGTAGATCAGAATCTGTTATTGTTATCTAGTACCTGTACCAGACATTTTTTACTTAATAAATAAGTGCATTAAACTCAGTGATTATTTATCTCAGCGTTTCCATCTACAATACAAAACTGTATGGCTCAGCCTTGGGAACATATGTATGCTACTTGGGATAACTGGGTGAGCAACCAAAGGAAACACAAGTGATTTAGACATAAAACTGTAGTTATTTTTCTTTCCACATGCCTTATTTCTGCTCTTAGTATATGCTGTTTAAAGAAGGCATGCTGTCACAGTGGCCAACAATAACATACAGAAAACATTTCTGTCCTTAGGTTTCCTACTTAGAAGTCATCCTAGTCCTTTCCTGTCTTATCACTGAAGGCAAGGGTGTTTTCTCAGGCAGAGAAAATCCTGGCAGGAAATAAAGATTGTTTGCTTTGTAATTATCTATTTCACTATTTGTGTAAATCGAACAAAAAGGTCACATAACTCAGTCCGTAACGCTAAATGCTTTAATTTGGGAATGCCTGTGGTGTTTCATTATGAGTTTTTATTCAGGAACATCGTGACTTTCTTCCTTTTCCAGATTTCCTACATGCACCATTCCTTCTCTATTGGTAAAGGAGGCAACTAATTCTTAGAACATCAGGACACTGTGACTGATGTGAGAAACTGCCTCACAGAGACAGGAGATGGTGACATGAGCAAATTACAGCTCTGATCACAGCCAAACTTTAGTTTTGAAACTTTTGTTTCTGAAAGCAAAAAATTTCCAATAAAAGCATACTTTGCACAATTAAGATTAAAATTTTAAAGGAAAAACTTTAATCAGTTGGTCTATATGTTTTCTGCTTTCTCCCTGTATGATATACTTACATATTAAGTGTCAAAACGACAAAAGATTTGGATGCTGGTGAACACATAAGTTCATCGTGGAGCATACAAACCTCTTTGGAATATATATCTGAGACACATGCAGAGTAGATTTTGTAAAGAATTAAAAACTCCTCCAGTCAAAATGATGCAGTAAAATCCAACAGAATTTATACACCACAACGATCAGGTGAATGCAAATTAATCCCAGAACTCCATGGGCTGGCTTTACCACAAGCATTGCAAATGAGACATTGGAAGAGTGAGGGGGATTTTCAAAATCAGACCAGGCTAAGAATCATACTCCTGAGACAGAAGGAATCTAGTCTTGCACAATTTACAACATGGTAAAAGCTCTTAAGATATGACAGATGGAAAAAGAGAGATTGTATATCTGAATTCTTAGTCAATGAAATCATAAAGAGATAAGACTGTTACCAGGCTGAAGTCTCAGATTTACTGCACTTGGAAACACTGAAGTGTGGACAAGATAAATACTGAAGATGACACTGGCAGCCAATAAAAGTACTTCAAAGTGCTTGATTATGATCCATTATTTATGATCTAACATGAAAATTGTGGGTAGGAGGAAAAGGTATCTCTCTCAAAGGCTTGAATATGAGAGATGAAGAACAGAAGGGAAAGTAAGAGATGATTTCCTAAGTGAGGGCATAAATTGTGTTTTCCTGTCACTTCTAGCAGGCTGTCCCTATGTCTGGAATATGCAACAATAAAATGACTTGAAATTATCTGAGACCATTTGTATCCTAAGTAATGCGTAAGAAGAGCTGGTTACTGTTGGAATCATTTTGGACTGACTCAGCTTCAGAAAATGAAGTGCCTACATAAAGTCAGCTTTATTTAAAGCTACCTACAGAAAGAAATGCATATAATCTTTAAAATAATCATCCCAGAGCAGCTCACACAATTATATTAAAATTGTTAGACTTCTGCTACAAAAGTGGACAATTTAGCCTAACAGCCATTCTTTTTGAAAGATTACTTGAAGTAGATCCATTTTTAGTACTTAAAATCTCCCTGTTCTCATACCATAATGAAGAATATTATGCAGACACAAAAGTTTTGGTTTTATACTTTCACCAAATATCAAGAACAAAAACCCCCATCCTGTAACAGGTTCAAATTTATCCAACTACATTAAAACTCATTAAAAGGCAAGACAATTTAAATGAAATTTTAATACAGTTCTTCACTGTACCTTGTAACCAGCACAAATATTTCACTCAATTGCATTTGTTTACTCATTGATGCAGAAAAGGGTGACTCAGTTTGTAAAGGCAGATGAAGCAAAGCAACTCCATTGTTACACAGAAGAATCTGGCCTTCACACAATCACAATGACCTAGCTCATTTAAAAAATTCTGAACACACACTCTGAGCACTACCTGCCTCAACAAAATGCTGAAACTAATCCTAAATTGAATCTTCAAAGACATTAAGAGTAACTTGGGAATCACCAACATCCATTCCTTTAATCTCTCTTTAGCAGTAACTAAAGAAACCCAAAACATTTTATTGTCTTAATACTGAAGTGTGAAGAGCTGGAATGAGTGTTTCTCCCCTGTAAGTAAAAGTAGAACCAAAACCTGTCAACCTTAGCCTTACTTCACTATCATTCTCACAAAACATGAATGTCTTTGTTGTCAAAACACCAGCGAATTTTTGTTCATGTTTTGTGAAGGACTTTACATTGCCTAGGATGGGGTGGCAGGGGGGGAAAGGGCAGGTTGTTCTTCATGCCACCATCCAGGTGGCCTCTTAGCAGCAAGTTGGCTCCAGCAGGCACTCCAATCTCAAATCATTTCGTGAGTGCTCCTGTGCATGCTGAACAAACTCTGCCATCCTCTTCCAGCTCCATCTCCCATCATCTTTCAATCAACAAATCGCACTTTGGCATGAACAAAAGGTTTAAGATGGACTTCTGCCACCCTCCCAGTCCCCAGCTAAATGGCTGTGAACATATGCAGAGATTGTGCTGTTCATTTTTAGGGCTTTATGATGGCACATTTAATTGTAATAAAAGTGCAATTGATGGGAAGTGAGTTACAGATTGAGCAGGCAGCGCAGCAGATGTACAAGGTCATTCAACAAGGACTACTCATTACTTCAAATTACCACCCATGAGGAGAATCTACAGTATATGCCAGGATGGAGCTCTTTCTCTGACACCTCATCTTTCAGTTCCATCCCAAAGGCCATCTTTGTTTTCTTTACGGAAAGCATTTCCCAATTAGAACCTGCTGCCTTAAGTTACAATGACTCAATTGCCAGGCCTAATGCAATTCACATATGTGAGGCTGCTCCTGCTGCTCCCATTCATTTCAGAAAAGGTGATTGCTACAAATTGCACACAACAGTTTGCCTGTTACAGACCTGTGTTTCTGCCCCATTTGACAGAGTGATGAAAGACAGATGCCTTGTTTAGTTTGAAATCACATTTGCATTCGATTTTCATTTATCTTTTACTTTCACAGCTCCTCGTTGAACTGCAGTCTGACAATATTTGTCAAGAAAAAAATATCCCGTAACTTGCTTAACAATTTATAGGATTTGGCAGCATTGGAGATTTTTCCTGATTATTTGGCTGTCCTGGCATTCACAAAGAGAGACAAGTGTTAGATGGAGACAGTTAACTGGAGCACAACTTTGTTATTTGGGAATCAGCAATATTTTACTGGAGATAGTTCACAATCTTTTTTTATTGACTGCTGCCTCCCAAAGAGCCAACATCAGAACTTTCACACTTTTCAAGTGATTTCCCAGTGAGCCAGAAAGGAAGCATTGCCCTTCCTATAGAGAAGAGATGGGTGAGACAGAGTTAACAAGGTATTTATTAAGGAATGCTTGTTCCAAGACGTCTTCGAACTTCATTAAATAAAGTCAGATTTCCCATCCAAGGAAAAAATAAAAATATTAAGCATATTTTACTGTATTGGTCAAAAAATATCTCAGAAAATAGGTACATCACGGCCCTTCACCTTGTACTTTTGTGCTGGGATTTGGTGTAGAGTTGCTGATAAAAGAATAGAATAAATACCATATTTACATAACGGAAAACCATGACTCCTGTTCATTTCATCTTCAATCTAGAGTCTCAAAGCTGCTGATCTAATAAATGCCATGCAATGAGAAAGATAAAGTTGAACTGGAGATCAGTAGCAATGTTGTTATTTGCAAACATTATCAGCAGAGAATATCAACCTTTTTGTCAGGAATACATCAGGAAAATCAATTCAAGTCGCTGTACTTTGAAATATTGTCCAATAGCCTTCAAACATGCTCATTAATTGTCCTGGTGAATATGAAAAAATACAGCATTTTTTGCTACAAGATGCAAAAGAGTACGTGTAAGAAAATGATTTACTGGGTACATTTAATATTGTAACTGATAACACTTATTCTGAATGGCTGCAGAAACACCCAGAGCAGAATAAATGTCTCTTGTTCATTTTCTTGTCTTCCTGTTTCTCCAAGATTTGGCATAAAATATATTTATTTCTGAATGGTCACCTATAAATCTAATGATAAGAACTGCTTCTTATAACCTAAAGTGCTGAGATAACATGTTTGCTTAACAAACTATTTTTATCAGTGTGCTGTGCACATCACTGTGCTGCCCCACCTTTACTAAATTCAAGTGCTACAGGGCCTTCAGGAGTATCAATCAGTCAGCAGATGCACTCACTGGAGGTTTTATTGTTTTTTTAAATGGCACACAATGCACAGACTGCATGGCTGTCACAACTGATAAGAGCTCCTCAGTGCTGGACAAATCCAGCCGCATTTTGGTTTTTTACCCTCATTCTTTGTCATTGTTTATCTCGGTCTTGCAACACCTACGTTTTGTAGTTGACAAATACAACTTCTAATATTCTTGTTTTTCTGAAAAATGTTGATTTCAGAGTGCAAAAGTATTTCTTTTTGCCCTCCCCATAAATCCAACCTGCAACCATGTCAAAAAGCATCCCCTCCTGTGGCTCTCACGGCAGCACCATGGCTTCGGGGTTGTAAAAAGCACTCTGCTCAAGAAATGGCTAGAAGCAGTGGTGGCAGTAGTTAAATGCTGCAAGAAGAAACTATTTAAATAGGAAATATTTGGAATCTCTGAGCATTGATATGGTTCCTGCACAAGACTTAGAATCATTAAAGAAGACAAAAAACCTTCTGCTTTGTTTTGCTTTGGTTTTCAGTGAGTGTTCCCCATGCACTTCACAAAAAGGCATTAAACGTTTCTCAGAATAAAGGAAAGTTATGAAATTATTGCAAGTATAAAACTAACAATAAAATTATAGATATCAGTACTGTAATTTAATTTTAATGGTCAGACACCCTGACTAAATGTTACCAGTTAAGCAGCAGGTCTGACATAAATCATAGAACCCAGAATGATAGGGTTGAGTACCTTTAAAGATCATGTAGCTGCCACCCAGGGACATCTCCACAAGATTAGGTGGATGCCATGGATGAAGACAAAACACTTTCTGAAATGGTCTGTTGGCACTGAAGTCAAGCTGTGCTGATTGATCAGTCAGAACTCAAAGTGCTGACCCTTGCACTGCCCTTGTTTTCCACCTTAATGTGAGTTCAGTCTCAAGTTGTGCTATTTCCAATCTTACAAAAGCAGTACAGTCACTAATTTTTTATAAAGGGAAAATTTTCCTGCCTTAGCTAGTGAGTAAAGGAGATATTATTTCTACTGGCTGTTTTTAGTGATTAGTTTTCTTAATGCTCTCGAGTTTCCACTCCCCCGTGTCAATTCCAACCTAGGAAGATATCAATTGTTTATGAAAATAAAAAAATCATGTTCTCATGTTCACTTTGAATGGATTTACTATGTCATCTAGTTACAGAAGTTGGAGTAGGAAAGGCTTTTCTGGGATTTTTCAAAGAAACTTTTGCTAATGCAATGGTACTACTACTACTGAACTGTCTCCAGTAAATAGTAAGTAGGGTATTCAGCTATCTATAACTTTGTTTCCACTTTTACCCACAGAATACTCAGAATTTGGACACTACCAGTATTAATGAACAGTGGTAGTACTCACTAACAGCTCCACAGGTAGCTCAATTTGTGCATTGATAATCATTAAATAAATGCCTACAGAGATTGAATAAAATTGGTGCAACTCTGAGTACAATGAAAAGGTTTTTTTACAAAGAGTAGAGAAAAACATCACTCTGTACCTGTAAAAGTTCAAGGTAAGAAACTCTTATCTCAGCAAAGGGCTGGATGTTAGGTGTACTGGAGCCCACAGTTCATAAAACCTTGTGTTTCAAATTTAGATTAACTTCTTTTAAAGAATATCAAACTCTTATTTGCTTAGGGGCATCTCTTTAATATCATAAGAATGTTAGTAGGAGTTAATAGAAGAAATTTTGAATCTCCAGTGCTGAAGAAAATTGGATCCTGGCAGGTGTATTGAATAATAAGATGATGGGGACATAGGAATCAGACAAAGCTTTATGCAGCTACTACCATGGCCGGGTAATGACAAATTCATAAGAGACAAAGATCAGAGAAGTCTTTCAAAAATTAATTAATCAACCTTTACAGCACTGAGATAATACCTTCTTTCAAATGTTTTATCATGGTTCTTTTGACAGCTTCTGCTTGGACAAATCATCACCTTAATTTCAGCTACCCCACAGCATAAGCGAACCATTTGCACTTTATTGTTTCAGAAGACATTCTCTCTTTCATGTTGCCACTATACTTTCCACCAGGACATTTAAACCTCGGGATTGCTCTGCATGAGACATACCTGTCCTTCCTCACCAGCCCTGAAGGGACAAAAGAAACATCCAGTCCCACGTCCAGATGGAATCCCAAACCTGGAGGGAGCCTGTATAATTCCCTGGTGCCAGCTCCTCTCTGCTTTCTGATCTGTGGCACAAGACTCACACCTCCTGATCGGTCAGCAGTTTGGTGTGTGGCTCTCAGGGTCTCATGGGACACTGATGCACTGAGCAACACCCAAAGTTTTATTTTCAGCAGCCATTCAACACTGCAGATGTGTGCTGCAGCACCCATTAGAAGAACATTGAAGGCTGCGCTGTGTTTTGGAGACTCTTTGGCTTTCAGTCAAGTGTTGTATCTGGAGAGCAAACAGGAGTGAAGTGGAGCCAGGCAGCTGCACCACATCATCAAGGCCAAGTTCATGGTGCTGCTTAGAATTTTCTGTTCAGCTCAGACAGTTTCCATTCAAGTTCCTGCTGCTCTTCTGCCCCATGCAACTGTTGAGTACAACTCTAATTGTTAGGTGTTGAATAAATGTCAAGCAATGCTACCTGATATTTCTGTAATATATACTGCATTAGTATGTTCCATGATTGCTTTTTATTGCTTTCCCATCATGCAGCTTGGTGTTGCATAAGGGCTTTTATCCCCAGAGAGCTTTCTCTCACAAAATGTGCTGAGACACTGTAAACCTATCCAAAACAGTGCTGCTATCTTTGACTTTGATACAAGTAGCTACTCAGTAAAGAGGCACATTGGAACACACTATGAAAGGAAAAAAAAAAGAACCACTCAATTCTGAGTTGATTCAGTGCTGATGTGTCTAAAAAAAGTTTGGTAGCAGACCACTTCAAAGAGCACTCTTTCTAAACAATAAAAAAACCCAAAGAACAAAACCCTACCTTAAAACTTGACATTTCCAAAATGATGCATCTTGGATTGAATCATGTGAAATGTCAAAATGAAGAGAAAAAGAAAAATCAATAGCTGTGCAGATGAAGCAATGTGAGGTCAATCACACTGAACTGCTAGTGCCAGCCACCCATGTCTTTTTAATAGCAGTGTTTTCAAAGTCTACAATACCTGAAAGACACTAGAGATTAATTTTCAAGACTGAATTCCCTCTTAACAATAAAATTATTACGCCTCTTGTTTTCAGAGACTGGAGCAGGGGCAAAACAAAATGACACATTTCCACATAAATTCTTGGGATTAGTTCACCAACATTATTCTCAGAATTTCATGTCATATAAATTCGCTTTTGAATTTGATATATTTTTCCTACAAGGTAACTGAAAGCTTTAATCAAAGGAAGGGAAAAAAAGCTTAGAAATCATCACTGCTTTTGAAATGTGTCCTGAGCCAGCTGCTAACCCTTTTGTAACAAAACAAAACTGAGTGTTTTACTGTGAAATTCATAGTTGTGGCAGAAATACACTGGGCAGTCCTAACTTGGGCATGTCCTGATGGAGTTGGCCTCTCATTGCCAGGCTGTGTGGGTAGCTGAAAGTGGCTGTCAGAAGAGAGATTCCCAAAAGCAGGAAATAGGAACATCCCCTGTATTACATTTCAGTGTGCATCGTTAAGAAGCAAACCTAGGGCCATTTAATTTTCTCTCCTGTGCTGAATGTTAATTTTTTCCTGAATTGATTTCTAAAATGGAACACCTTGGACTATGCAGAGGAACTTGCTGAATACTGTCATGGACCCGTAAGTAAAACAGGATAATCACCAAGTGGGAAACCCCTTGTTCTAGGGAATGTAATGATTTTCCTATTACCTATAATCACTGGTTTTATTTCGGTTTAAAAGGCTTCTCAATTAAAATGCAGCCTAGCCATGGTATATTAGCAGAATTGTTTTTATTGCAGCACTACTCGCATAAAAAGGCAAAGCAAAAGTGCAGTGGAACTGAATTTCTCCTGGATAATTCTTCAGGAGGGGACTGAGAAGAGAGAAGTTTTGTTTCTTTTTCTTTTTTTTTTAATCTTATCAGTGGAAAATAAGGTTTATTTGAGGAGAAAGAAAAAAAGAAAGTAGTTTCAAAGCAAAGAGAATGTCTGAACTGATATTAGAAAGCAGACTTATAATGACTGATGTTAGAGAGTAGTCTTGAAAGATTAATGGCATTAATTCATAAGACCATCCCTAAACCTCTCTAGTCCTCCTAGGACCATATAAAATCATAGATTTTTACAGCCTGAGCTGCTTTAAAGCTTTAAGATGGAGACAAAAATGGAGACTCAATCTATAAAATACAGTTAGTGGTAGTAAAAGAAAACTGTCTGTGAAGCTTTTCTTTTAGGTTTTCCTACAATATTTCCTACAATATTTATTATCTTCTATTGCTGTTTAAAGAGAAAGTTGGGGGAAAGCTTTACTTCAAAGGATAGGAGTATGTTTTTTCATTTTGAGACTTTTTTACAGCTAGGAAAAAAATCAGGCAGCCTTTGAAATGAGATTTTTTCATTCCACCTCCCAGTGTAGAGCTAAAGTAAATGTGGTGTTGAACTGCACCCATCTGTGTCACTTGTCACTGATTGCTAAGCAGACAAGAGCATTTCAGAGCATGACTGATGATTTGTTGTTTCTCCAAATCTGGTAGCAATCTCACGTAGTCAATACAGGCAAATAGGATAATATTTATTACTTTTGATGAGCTGATGGTTAAATTGCTTCTTCAAAAGTCTTGGCTTTTGCCAAGGCAACACCTACAAAAACCTTCATGCCTTTGGAGAAGCTGGAGAAATGCCCCAGTTTCTTTTTCTGTCATTAGCAAGGGTATAGAAAAGCAAATATGAACTGTTTTATCCAAACCAACTTAAATCTAGTAACGTGACTGTGATCTGTGACCTCCACACAATAAAAATCTACAAAGACAGTGCAGTGCAGAAGAAGATACATAATTTAGCTCTGCCCTCACACGAACACTGATGCTTAGAGATCACAAGGTGACCAAGGAAGGGGAATGCAGCTTTTTTTCTGAGAGCTCAGAAGAATGCCTTAAAACCATGCTATGCTTGCATGATTTTTTTTTTCCCTGTCAAAGACAGGAAATCCTCTTGATCCACCAAATTCTTATAAGAATGCGATAAAAACACAGTATATGTTCTCCAAGGAAGTCAAGGAAAGGGCTCTCAGTCTGGTCCTCAATATTCCTGCTCCATGTAATAGAGCTCCCTTCCCTCTTGGAAAAAATAACCAATGCATAGCAGAAATGTGGGAAAATTCCTTCTGCTGTTTATTTTTCTGATGTTTATAGGAAAAAAACCAAAAATCTCAAGCCATTAAAATGAGACAGCACCTCTCTGATAGTAATTATTTACTTCCTGATCAAATAAACAACTAATTGCACCTGGGGACAAACCATGAGAGTGAGAGATGCATGAAAAATCAAAATGTCAAAACCACTGCATGGCCCTATGGGCAAACTCACAAGAAAACCTATAAAGTTATGTTTTCAGCAACCCTGGCTACAAATTACTCTCCTGGATGGGCTCTTCCTTTCTGCATAAAGGACACAGAGCTCTTGTATTTACTGCAGTGAACATTTTTCAGGCATGGAGCTCACAGTAAGATTGTTCTCAGGTTTACATTTGACCTATTTGGAAATCTTAACTTCCCAACTTAAACTGAAGTTGGAAAGCAAAAAATCTTTAGAAATTCTGTTACTAAGAACTACTTGTTCCTTTTCTGCTTATAGACTTAGAATGTTTTGGAACCCTCCTATTCCTATAGTATAAATATGTACCAGATGTTTGTGAAAAAAACTCTTTTAATCAGGCTAATTAAGCCCATAGATTTTATGGCATATTTTAGCATTTCATTAGTGGTCTGTAAAATCAAATTGCAAATGCTATTTACATGAGCCACAAGTCAAATGCAGGCAAAAAAGCTCATTCAAGTAGGGTGAATTTTTGTTTTATTTTAAAAATGTATCTTGCAGATGCTTGCTACTTCTACCTAAATTTAGAATACTTGTGTTATCCAAGTATTAATAATCCTCTTTAGGATTATTAGCATGAGACTTTAGGAAAAAAGATCTCCTTGGCCTGCCATGCATATCTTGTCAGCATCTCCTCAGAAACTTCTGATGGTCAATCTCAGTCTAGCTGGACACAGAAACTGGGAATAATTTGGGATGGAATGGACTTTGGAGGGCATCTGGTCCAATCTTTTGCTCAAAGCAGGACCCAGTTAGATCAGTCCTTTGTCCAGTCAAGTTTTGAAAATTTCCCAAGATAGGATAGAAGTCTGCAGTGTCACGCTCCCACAAGTATTAACTATTTCAGCAGATTAGTCAGATTTTCTTCACTGAATAGAAGGCTGCTCTCAACCCTTATGAAACACCAGACAATTTACACAGGAGTGTCTGAGATCTGAAAACACAGCACATGGGGTTTCTCTGGGTTTTTCTGTTTTCAAAACCAGGTGTTTTGCTGGACAGAACCTCACAAAAACCCATCAGAACTTTCTAAAATCTATATCATAGCCAGTTATAACAATACATTAGCATTAAAGTCCCTTAAATGTGCTAAATTATGTTAATCTAGTAAGTACAGAGGTAAATTATTATTGATTGTGAATGAAATTAAACTACAGACAGCCTGGAAAATATGTATAATGAGCCTAAGTTTTCAATCACTATATACAGAGAACACAAGTTTCACAGCAGCTAAGTAGCTCAAACCATGAGGTTTAGTTCTTCCATGTGATGTGGAGCTGCGCTCTTTGCCCATGTTTCGTTTATTCTGTTTCTCAGTGTAAAGAAAAGCATCCAATTATTTGTTTAATCCAATTTAAACAAATTGGATTAACAGGAATCTTAGCCTCAGTAAGAACATCAACTGCTGTAAAGATCCATTTCTCTCTAAAACTGCCAACCAACAACTTTTAATTTGCTCCTAAAGTTTGCTGAGTGCTCAACAGCCTAGTTGAATAAGTGAGTTAAGCACTGCTTAACTCAAGAAACCACAAATCAACTCCATGGAAAAAGAGATTAATTAAGAATCACGTAGTTTTTGTAAAAAACAACCCCAAATCTTTAAGCACCACTGCTAGGATTTGATGAAATCTGTGGTCGCTGATTCAGCTAAGTTTTTTGCACTGACTTGCATCTCCTGTTGGCTGTTTTAGCCTTTCTCCATAGTGTTCCTCTCGCCAAGAACTTTGCCATTCTTTGATCTGAGAGTGAGGCAGTGAAAACACAAAGGCACAGCCTGGAGAGCTTCCATTGCTGGTCATGTGTCACCCTGGATGTCACAGAGCTGCCTCAAACATTTCCCCTGTGCTGGATATGGCATATTTCCCAGCAGATACAGGTTGCCCAGAATAAAGATTTAATCCTTACGTGGGAGGGTACCTCTGGCTGATTGACTAGGTATGATTAAAAACTCTACTGATCAGAATACCTGTCAGGAGCACTTTGCAGAAGAGCTAAATAGCCTGAATGGTCCAAATTTATGTTTAAGCAGCTAACAGTTCAGTAAATACGATGCTGCCATTGCTTGTGACAGACAAGACTTTGGGTTAAGCTAAAACCACAGAGGTCTCTGCACTTATCCCAAGCCTTGGTTAGCTGTCACTAATGCAACTGATCACAGCAAGTATCTCAGCTGCAGAGGATTGGTCCTCTAAATTGTTTTAGCTTTTGCTTGGCTCTGTGTGATTATGTGGTCCACTGTTTTATGCATACACACTCTGTTACTGACTGACAGGAAGTTATTTTATGTTGAATGAACCATCCAGCACCACAGAATTAACTGCAGCATGAAGGAATACAGGCACAGGGTGACAACACACACCTTCAAAGTGCAGTCACAGGATGACATCAGAAACCCTAGGGCTATAAGCAACTCAGTGATCATCAATTACAATTTTAGAGCTGCGTAAAGCCATTTCTAAACGCTTTTAATACAAAAAAAAATTTAAAAAAAGAGAGTGAGAGAAAGAAAAAAAAAGTAGCTAACACACCTAAAACACCCACCTCATTGGCCCCAATTTGACTTAGTGTCTTCATTAATAATTTAGACAATAGGATGAAATAAACTCTCACCAAATTCGTGGTCATTACCAAATCTACAGAAGTGATTGGAGGCTTTAGCAGCTTTCTAGGCTTTAGCAGCTCTCACTGGAGGGAGAGAGCTGCTAAAGCCTAGAATGGCTCAGGGATGTGTTATTGCGGTCCATAAGTATCAAGTAGGATGGTTTAGGATGAAACTGGACTACTCTCGGAGGTGAAAACAGCAAAAGGATGAGAAGTGAAGGTTGCAGCACATTCCATTTTGATTAGATATAAAGAAACTTTTTTTCATCATTTAAATGGTCAGATAGTGCAATAGGTTGCCCAGAGAGACTGTGGAGAATTCTTGAAGACATTCCAAACTCCAGTCTAAAAGACCTTGAACAACCTGATCTTACTTGATATATTTTGATTTGAGCTTGAATCAGATGATTCATAGATCTCTAATCTGCCCTAAATTATTCTGTGATTACATTATTTAAACAATTATGATAAAACTGCATAAGTTGCTAATGTTAGATATGTATTTCTATCACGGGTAACCATATATTAAATTATATTTAGAAGGTAAGATTGCAGAGTAAAGCATTCAAAATTTAGAACAGTTTAGAATTATGGCTGGCTATAAACCAATTAAACACTATGCATTTAAATCATGATACAATCCTTAATTACATGCATGAATCTATTATTCCACCACTTTGGTTACTGAATGGGATGAATTACATTCAGTGAATAGGAAGTAATTCAATATTTCTTATCTTGAACCAACACAGTCCCAAATCATATTTGCTGTGGCTCTAAAAAGCCATGTTCCCATTCTAGGAATGTGTAAATGTAATACCAAGTTGTAGTGTCAAAATTGTCTTTGTCAGGTGAATTACTTTCTACATTTAACAGGGAAAAAATGCAAGAATTTAAAAGTTATTTTTCTTGAAACATGCATGCTGTCTTTGGCATAGAAAAATCTACACTGTAATAGGGTTTCCTGTAAGTTTCCATTCCATAATGTAGCAAGAAAAAAAAATCATAATCCACGGGTTTATGGCATGCTAAACCAGTACCACTATCACCCATTCTTCCCAGGTTCTGAAAACGCCAGTTCAACACCAGAGCCTTATGCCATGCCTCAATTCATTTCTGATGGAACAGACAGAATTGAGGTAGGAACAGCTGGTACTGGGAATTGCAACAGAATATCTTGCTTGTTCATACTCATATGTCTTAATAACTCCCTTCTTTTGTTAACAGAGAAACAGATCCAGTGCTCAGAAGCACTGACATAAGATGCCCAAATAGCAATTCAGCCGTGGCACACATATTTTCTGGTGATCCAGCTACTGTGTGTGAAGGAAGGTTTGGGGCTAAAAAGCATGAAATGCTGACACATCACCTGCTGAGATGAAAGGGGAAGAGCAGGGAAGCTCCAGACAAAGAGAAAATTAGCAGAAGACAGCAAGCAGAGAAAGCACACAGCAGGAGATCCAGCTGAGGGGGAGGATGTGGAGTAGGTGCACTGGCTGACTGGAGAAAAGAAGCTCAAAGGCATCTGAAGATAGTAGTTTTTTATCATTTTTTATCAACTCCAGGAACGAAAAGGATAGAAAGTACTATTTTGATGATGTGTCAGAATAGGTCCTAGATTAAAAATGCACTGTAACATTTCTTCTGCTTCAACTACTAAACAAAGATTAAGCCTGTATAATTCAAGATAGCAAAACATATTCTTCAGATAGTACAAGTCCCAAAGATAAAAAAAAATTGTTTGCAAGTCAAGGGGGGTATGGCCCTACATGCATCTCACCTTTGCGTGGCATTTGGTGCTCATTTAATTAAGAGCACATTTTGAACAAGGAGATTGCATCAAGAATATAAGTCTGTAGAAATCAGAGACATCTCAAGTCACACACCATGGAAGCAAAACCACAGGTATCTCCCTTCCTTTTTTTTTTTTTAAATTTAAAATTTGCCTCAGTTAGTGACATTCACACTGTAACAGCTCAATGAAGATCTTATACAAAATGTTAGCAAATGCCACTGCACTGCCTGTAGAGAATAAGAGGCTTATTGACATACCGGCTTCCAGCATAAAATGTCATGATTGCGGTATTGACTAACAGCATATCAAAATAAACATCTGAAAGTCGAGGTAATGCTTGAAGACAATCATCCTGAACCCTCAGCTCTGCACTTAAATAACAAATTCGCCCCCATGCCTACCTTCTGGAGCATTTTAAGGTATAAACTAGGAATTATGTTCAAGTGGTTGAGGCATAACCTAAAGACTCTATCAATTTAGCCTTCTGTCTTGGGCAATTTAGCTCTTGACGTTTTTCTCATTATTTTTGCTCTGCATCTTCAGTATGTATCATTCTCTGGGCATGGCAGCAAAGAGTATTTCATTTTACTTTATCAGAAATACTTGAGAAATTGTCTTGGAAACGGCTTTAACAGTAAAGCAGTACACAAAACAATAACTTGCCTCTGCTACTGATTACTAAAACAGCACTGAAATATTTATAAAAATCAAGGTCATTCATCAGCAGCAAAATCTACCCTATTTACCTTATTTGTATTGTAGGTGACATAGGAAAATAAAAATAAAGAAGCCACATTAGAATGACTGTCTTGTGTTCTTCTCTCATGAGGGTTTCAAAGTACACTAATGTTCTTGCCTTGTCAGGCTTCTCACTGACACCAGTAGTGGAGTTTGTCAGGAATTAAATTGTCCAGCTGGATAAAAATCCCAAACAGGAGTAGTGGGTTTGGTCAGAATCTTTCACAGCAATATTTGGACACATCTGTAGCAGATGATGGGTGTCTGAAATTCCTTCCTGACGTTAATCTGGTCTCTTCATCCATTTTATTACTGAAGTAAAGGGAAATATGGATGGGAATGCAGGATTACTTATCAAGTTTTATTTCTTTAAGGCAATACCAAAAAAAACCATTTCAATCTATGTTGCACACATATATACAATTATTTTCTATTCTGTTTCTAAGCTAATGCATAGTGGTTTGTTGGTTTGGGTTTTTTGGTGTGTTTTTTTTTTTTAATACTAAAGTCCTGCATCTATATTAAAAATAAAACTAATTAGACTCATCAGTTGTTAGCTGTTTTAAATAGTCCTTAACACGTACTTTACTGGACTTAAATAGGAACAGGAGCAAAAATGTTATCTGCTACACTCAAACCTTTCAGTCCAGCTCTGTGGTGCAGCCTCAGCTGCTAGAGAGGGGGAAGGGAGCCCAGTGCAGGATCAGATTTTAAACAGGCTTCTTGAGGCTGGTGGTGTCACTGTGAGGGAAATCTCCCTTGCCTCCTGCCTCCGTGCCTCAGCTTTGCTTCTGATCTGCAAACCTGGGACGAGCACAGCTTGCAATACAAAAATTCAGAAGAGAATGAAGACTGATCAGTGGACAGCAAGGGGATGTAACAACCATATGGCATCTTCTGTAGGTGTATCCTCGAGGGAGCTGGGCAGGAAAAAAACAGTGCAAAATCTTCTTTTTTTGGAAATGGGATCCACAGTTTTGGAAACTGACTCTGACAATTTTAAAACTAAATAATTCAAGTCTGTGTCTCCAAGTGTGGTATACAGGCTTTTTTCCCCAAGAGTTCATGCTGTCCTCTAAATAATCCACTTTTTATAACTTCTGGGACACTCACAGGTGCCTGGATATTTGTGCAGGTTAAATATGGGCAGCTTTTCATGCAAAACCAGGAGCTCATGTCAGCCCTGGTTCTGCCTCCTGCCTATAAAAACACATTATTTGAGGTCGAGTAACATAAAACTGTTCAGCTGCCTGTGACAGACTGAAGCTGCAGTCCAGTAGTCTTCATCTTGTTCAAAGTAGAGAACTTTTCTGTTTGCACAGCCTGGCCCATAACCCACAGCACATTTTAAAATGGCTCGAATGAGTTCCCACTAAGAAATAATTTAAAATTATATCAGAGGTGTTCTAGAATTGGTTCCACACAAACCTTTCCTTTGGCCTGGCCTTTGCTTCTCGTGCCACTCTCCATTCCTGCTGCAGCTGACAGTAAATAAACTTCTCAGTTTAGCTGCTGAAGCACTGTGAACATGCCCTAATTTCCAAAGATCAGTAGCTGTCTTTTATGGCAGATGTATTTCGTGGCAGATATAGGCACATTGAGTTGGGTCAAACAGTCAAGTATGAATTAAATTACTTTTTTTTCCCTTCCCCTGACATCAATAGCTAACCCAGTTTTAATCTGAATAGAAATATCAGCAATTTTTGAGTTACTATGCAGAAGAAACATGAAACACTAATTCTTTCTTTGTATTTTTTTTTTAAATGAGAGAGGTATCATTTTTTAATTGCCTAAAAGAAGATTCTAAATCAAAGTTACTGTCTCTTACTGTGAAAAGACACAGATTTTTTTTTTAGGTTGAATTTAATCTCAATTCAGCTTGGATACTTCCTTGTAAAGGATGACAGGAAACAAACCTAATTAGGTAGGAAGTAACTGAAATAGGAAAGCTAGAATCTCAAACCAGAGTAAACCCTATTAAAATTTATGCTCCTTTACACCCCTAAGAAGACAGATATTATAAATGAATACGGCAAGGAGGAAAATTAAAAAGAAAAAATTTTTTTAACCACTGTATATATGTTTTTGCATCTACATGCTACAGTCTCGCTTGTTCAAAAGCCTGATCTTATGAAAACAAAATATGCATTCTGGAGAAGATACCAAGTACTTTCAAACTGTGGAGCTAACATTTTTCCTCAGTTCCTGGGAAGGAGCTTCTGTTGAACAATTTCCTGACTTTGCCTGGGTCTGATGACTGGACGGACTTTTAATGCTCAAAGGGAAACGGTGAATCAGCTCCTTCTAACAGAGGGTGAAAATTACCCAGCAACAGCGAGAAAAGCAAATTCTGGCTATATGGCAATCTGCTGCCTTATGAAAACCAATAAATAAACCTCACACCTGCCATATAATTGTTCCTGCAGGCTGAAGATTTTGTCAGCAGGGAACTTAGGTGCCCAGAGAAACCCAGGGCATCTTCAGGTGTCTGCTGGTTGTATCTCCAAGGAAGGAGACTCCACAGCTCTGGGCAAGCTGTGTCTGTGCTTGGTCAGACTCACAGTAAAAAAATGTTTTCCAATGTTCAGACAGCATCCCCTGTGCTCCAGTGGGTGTACGTCAACTCTTGTCCTGTCTCTGGGCACCACTGGAAAGAGCCTAGCTCAGAGTTCTTTATACCCTCCCCTCAGGTATTTTCAGTCTGCATTTATTTTTCATCCTACAGAACAGCCTATCTTAACTTAGCAAATGCAGTTAATTTGAGCATCATTGCTCAAAACATCCTGAGGAAAACAAGCCACTAAGTGAGAGCCAGAATGAGTTCTGATGACTCATTTGGCCCCCACTACATTTCCCCAATGCATTTTTAAAGCCTCCCATTTTAACTCACAAAAAAGAATTAAGTTTGAATGCCAAGAATTAAACTTGAAAGAATTTTGCTTGCAAGGAATCTGTTTAATTAATATGACTAGAAAAGAGGCAGGGACAGGGATTTTGAACTAAATTACTAACGAATGAGAAGTACAGGTTAACTGGAAAGTAAACACGGGGAGAGCAAAATTTTCTCTCCAAGTTGCAGCTCAATTAATTCCATCAGTATTGCCCATGTATAATAGAACCAAACTGACTGTGTGCAATTCCAAAGCAAGATAGCACTTCCTCTCTTTCCTCCCACGCAGAAACACGTGCTGGAAGGGAAAAGACAAAATGGACTGCATAATTGGATTGGATGCCTATGATCTATTCATTGAACATGCACAAACCATTCACACACGTGGGTTTCATTTATATTTTATTCTGAGTTATTCAGTGGTGCTGGTCACAAAACATATTTATTTCCTTGAACTGTCAACAGAAGTTAAATCTCACGCAGTGTTGGATCACTAAACGAATGTGAACACTGCACTTTACTGGGTCAGTGTAACTTAGTGTGCCTTTTGCACAAGTAGTGGCAAAAGTGAAACCTTTCTCTTCATTTATAGCATTGGTAAGAAGCTGTCTGCCTAGGTCACTCACAAGAATGATTACTAAAGTATTTGATATTTAACTCCCTGAGGAATTATTCTAGCTCAGAGAAATTGTCTTTTCTTTGAAAAATTAGTCAGAAAATGCAATAAATATTTCACATTAATGTGTGTATAAAGTCAGCTACCGTGGAATAATTTCTTGTGCAACAGCTATTCAGAGGATTTCCAAATGCAGACAAGCTATTGCATGCTCTTCCCTTCAGGAGGATGAGGACACATCTTGCTTATCTCGCAAACCTTCCTGAGTCACTCAAAAGAGAGAAGCTGAAGAACCCTGTAACTGAGGACCCCTCATAGCAAGTGATGGAGTAATTGCCATGGGTCTCCCTGGGCGGTTTGGTTTCAGGGGTTTTGTAATTTGCTATTTTCTCAGAGATCAAAAGGGAAAAGGATACACCAAGAAGGCAAAAGTTGACTCAGTTTTAAGGAAAAGGTGCCAGCTGTGTTGTGTTGCCCCTTTATTCTCTACCAGTTCTGTTCTGGTTTTATTTTAAATTATTTTAAATTTATAGCTAGGGTTGGGAACAAGTTCCAAGGCAGATGTTTATTTTGAATATTTATGTAGCTTGCATCTCGTGAAGGAGGAGAGGGAGGAAGTTTCCTCATAAGCCTTGCAGGGAGCTGCTTTTTGTCCTGTCACTTTCTTTCCTTCCTGTGAACTGCTCATTTGTTGCTTTACCTGAGAAGGATTTGTCAGCCTGGAGAGTTTCCTGTACTGCCAACTCTCCAAGCGCTCTGAAGTACGTCATTATCCGCGGCAGTGCTTCACGAGGAAGGAGCTTGTTTACTGCACATTAACTGGCAGATTCTTTCACATATTCTGCACTACTCACTGCTCTGCCAGCTCAAAAGACAGCATGCATTCCCTCAACTCTGATCATGCCCTGACACTTCACCAGAATTGGGAACAACGAGGAGTTGTTGCCCAGCACTGATTATTTACTTGGCCAGATGATACATCAAAAGGATTTCAGCACAGGAGAGACACCAGCTGCGGTCTTGGCAAACAAAGGTAGATTTTCCCAGCCTTAGCTCCTCTGCAAAGATTATAAACACTCAGATCTGAACTGTAGGATAATTTGAGCCTAAATGGTGGGAGAGAACACGCTGCTTTCAATACTCACAA
Source organism: Grantiella picta (assembly GCA_013397955.1). NCBI lineage: Eukaryota > Metazoa > Chordata > Aves > Passeriformes > Meliphagidae > Grantiella > Grantiella picta. The sequence continues at coordinate 137,710 of VZRM01006850.1, read as the reverse complement.
AGCTACAGGTTACTGCTGTTATTCTTCTCTTATAGAAGCAGAGTCTCTTCACTTGGTAAAGTGGAGCATGGAAATTTGTAACTCACAGACACAGAGCTCTAGTGAGCATTTGAAAAGTAACATTTGGTTTGAATCGCAGATTTCCTTGAGCTGAGTCTAAATGAACATGTGTATGAAATTTAATGGAAATATATTACTCAATATTTAAGGAGTCATGATTTCTGGACTAATGATTATATAATATTGCCAGCATCCCACAGTGTGAGGCTTTCAATGCATACAATCAAAAGATTACTCTAGCAAGAACTTAGAGCAGAAATGTACTCACATAAAAGCAACTAAAATAAAATTAACAATATGGATAAAGTTTATAAATCTTCCCTCAGCAGTTTTCTAAATTTTACGTGTTTCAGACACATCTTCATAATAAGTGGAAAATCAAACTCAAGAGGTTTTCCCAGCAATGGCTACAATGACACGAAACCTCTCACCAACAAAATGCATTCCTCTTCTTGCTCATCATTCTCTTTTAGGCAAGTCCCTTTCCACATCCCTTTACCTTCCTCCCACTTCTTCACCATTTAATACCTTCACACGATTTTATTTTTTTCACAAAACCCATCAAACTGTTGTGTTCCATCCATGACACACGTGCATTCATTCCTGAATAATTACAACATCACAAAAATTCAAGAGGCAGAGGAGAAAAGCTACTAGCTGAAGATTGTTCTAAAAGAGGGACAGTGTGAGCCTACATTGTATTTTGGGTTTCTTTAGGACTGCTACAGCAGATCTGTCTGGGAAGCAAAGCAGCTTCCTCTGTGCTCACAGACCCCCCATGGCAATGTCCTGTGGTGGACTGAAGAGCAACGAAGAGCTCCGAATGGCTTCAGAGTTCTCATTCTACATCCTGGGCCAGTGCTCAATATTTCTGTGCATCTCACAATCTTTAAAAATCCCCATTTCCTGTCTTTTTGAAAGGATACAACAGTACCATAGAGAAAGAGGAAAAGAGGAACAAGATGAGATCTATCCGAGCACTCTGAGACTACAGTTTTCCTGATTTTGCTCTACAATGAAATGTCAGTGTGCTGCTGACTCCCCACGGCCCTTCAGCTGCTGAGGCAGAGCAGCTCTGCAGAGCCACATGGTCCCAGAATAAAGTCAGGCCTAAAGCAATATCCTCCATTTTCAGTCATCACACTGTACTGTGTTAATGCTATTTTCCTGCTGTTGTATTTTCAGTGCTTTAATGCAATACCTGTTTCATGGGATGTTCACAAAGACATTTAACAAACCAGTGCTTCTGGAATTCATTATTTGCTCTTGCTGGTGAACATCAACACCTCCTATTCCATCAGTAAGGTTTTTGTTCACTGAACGAACCCAGAGTGTTTCACTTCATACCTCCTTTCTCCTCTCTGGACATACAACTGAAATGTTCACTTACTCATGAGGCTGGACTAACATCCTCCTATCCTCAGAGGAACTGTACTATTGACCAAGAACAACAGGGGAGGGAGTGAGGGAAGCTCATCTTCATTTCACCAAGCCATTCAGAATTTTTTTTCCAGGTAAAGTTAATTTCCATGCAAATTAAGTGGAATATGCAAAACTATTCATAATAAATCTGTATAAGGCACTAGGAACTTATGAACAGATCCATAGTTCTGTGAAAGCCTTTATCTTTCTTGTCAAAGTCTAAGTGGTCCAGCCCACTGGAAGAATTCAGAAAAATGCACTGTTGATGCAGTTCCTCATCCTTCCTCAAAACAGCTACCTGGCAATAATTCGGGGGTTTCTCTGCTGTTCAACCCTTTGGTTTTATGCCTCTTCTAGATGCCAGTTTTATGCCAGACTACCCTGAGGTTCTCATTACTAGAAAAGCAGTTTCTCAACAATTATATTTTCAATTGCCACTTTCTAGCCTCAAACAGTTTTGAATAATTTTTCGCAGCAGATCTCTCTGCTGTGATGACATTCGTGTTACCTTTTTTTCTGTTCAAATAGAGAAAATTACTCTTCCCAACACTGTGGTGGAAATTTCACTGCTTTAGCTGTCCATCCAGCTTAGAGGATAGGACTTGCTTAGAAAACCTTCTAACTGCATTTTTAAACATTAAAATAAATTCCTCTCATAAACCAATTCTAAATAATTCTGTTTCTAGCCAATGCTCACAGATATAAAGGTTATGTATAATTGCTTCAAAACTCCCTGAATTTGTCCAGACTTTTTATGGCCTGTGTATTGCTTAAAGGTGACAATTGCAGCACATTTTATAATGAACAGTGAGATAGAACTTAGTCCTTTTCAGAATCTGAAATACAAAGTTTTTGATCTGACAGGAACATGACTTTTCTGAAATAGGTTTTTCTCCACTGATCTTAGTGAGAGTTCACCAGAGGGAACAGTAGAGCACTACTGCTTTAAAATCACTTTAGTTTAATTTTAAATCTGCTTGGAATGATGAGCTGTTTTCATAAAAATAACTCAGCAGTGATCTTTTAATCTTTTGTTCTGCTTTCAGTACTTAGAACTACATTAAAATGAACAGTCATTTGCAAGACAGGTGCCACTTCAATAATGGCTTAAAATTATGGGATAAAATTGAATAAAAATTCTAAAGAACAGCTATTTTTAAAATTTCTTGGTCTTAGTGAATTTATTCTCCTGCCTAAGTCAGCACACGCAGTGGAAGAAAAAGATGGCTTGATGTCCCTGAGTCAGTCTGGACCAGGATGTTTGGCCCCCAGAGCAGCTGAGAGCAATCCCAGAAGCTGTTCAGGCTTGGCGCAGGATCAGATACCCTGTGCCTGCCCAGTGTGGCTGCCTGGCCAAGGAACAGTGTGGGCACAGGGCTTCCAGGACAAAGCTCCTTCATAAAAGAGAGATTCCCAAAGGATTGTTTTGTTTATACCATACTGCAACAAAAGGGAGAACAGGAATGAGAGAAATCAGCCGTACTATATTTATATTTGATAGAGATATGCCACCTGTGATGGTCACTGAAGTTATAAACCCTACAATAAAGTCACCCAAACTATTACTTTGAGGTCATTAATAAGAGTTTGTTACTCAACTAAATTCTGCTTTGGTAATACGCTTGTTCAGAGGGTGCTCTGAACTACAGCACTGTGATCCACGTAGTGCCTCTCTCCATGCTATCGCTCCCAAAAAAGTCTATTTATTTTACACTTCTCAGCTTCAGTTTGTTTCAACAACAGCCATACACGTGGAGAGCTTGGAGCGTGTAGGGCTTTGCAGAGCCTTTATCAGGTATCTGTAACATTTTTTTAAAGAATGGTGTATTAGTGAGGCTGCTCCTTGAGCAGACAGTGAGTGTTATTCATTGTTGAAATGTATCTTCTCTAAGTACTTACATTCATACAGTGTGAGGGCTAAAAGGTACCAGTTCAGAATAACAGTATTTCCCGCCTCTTTGTGAAACTGAACACGTCTGCACAAGATGAAAAGTAGCAAAGGATCTCACACAAATTTCCATGTGTTTTATTGCTACTTTTCCTTCTGGTGGAAACCAAGTGCAGCTGTAAGTACAGAACCTGAATCATTCTCTCTCAACTGAGAATATCCAGCAGTAACATTAGAGATAAATTAAACTATCCAAAGTGACATTTTGAGCAATATGACTCCATCTTATACCCAGAAATAAATGGTAGCAGTAAAGCTGTTTCAAGAACACATATTCCCATCTTAACACTGTATTTTTCCTTTAGCATTATGTAATTTACAGCTAAAAACTTCTTAAGTGTGTCTATCACTTAGAGAGCTAATAGGTCATAAAAACTCTTTTGCTATCTTATTAAACAATCAATTGTGGTAATGCTGATAATTGTGGTATACTGCATTAATCACAGATATGGTTTTTTTTGACAATCCTTCTGATGTGATGCTGAATTAGGATTTTCACCTGTTCTCTCTTTCTCTTCATGCCTACAGCAATACTTCTCTGGCTGTCCTCTTGTCCCATGAAACCAGTAAGGATCTGAATACGACACCTCCATAACAAATTCAGATACTGAAGGAATGTATTTCTGATTGCTCAGTAGTTACCACTCTCTAATCAGTACTGAATCAATGTTAAAGTTACTGTGTGCTGTTTATCCCAGAATATTCTGAGTTGGGAGGGACCCACCAGGAACACTCAGTCCAACCCTTAAATGAATGGGCTGTACAAGGACCAAAGCCATGACGTTGGTGTTATTGGCAGGTTGCTCTCACCAACGGATCAATATAAATATATGTATCTAGATATATAAAAAAATTATATATATAAATAGCTGAGATATATAAACCAGCTTCTGATCACCCAGGGCTACTCTGTTCACTTTTTCCATCAGAACTACTCAAAATACATTTCATTTGAGAATGTACATAATTTTCACTTCTGCTGCCTTCATTCCCCTGTACCTTCTACCAACAGTGGTGTGATAGTTCCTTCCTGGACCTGCTGCATTAACTTTGACTTCCTTCAGGATCTTTTCCATGAGATCCCCATTGTTCAGTGCCACAGTGTTACTTGTCAAGACTGAGAGCAAACCTGTGTCACCTGCTTGTCTCATTTGTGTGTGGACAACACACAATGGTGCAGACTGAATGAGCACACAGAAGGCATCACATCCTTTTCTATCCATGCATATTTTTAAAATCTTTTTTCCTCTGGCAATCTGCCCAATGTCCTTCTCCATCATACTATTTTCTTAGCTTCTGATTTTGTAATTCTATTTTCTAACTGTGCTCGTGACATTGATGCACTCTCAGGAGCTGGGTTATGAAAAATTAATCTGTGAATTGCAGAAATATTCATATGGAAAATGATACCTTTTCTCTCATGAAAGGCAGTAGTAAACAAATTAGGCTGTAATACCTCATAATTTTGTAATATTCCCATGCCTGTAAAAACCATCAGTTGCACTAACACTTGCAATCTTTGCATTATTTGGTTTTCTTTATTAGCCTCCATTTCAATTGACAAAAAGTTTTCATAAACCCCTGAATTATTTCTCAGAGAGGATGGAAGCAGAAATAGCAACCTGTGGAATATTCCCCCTTCTCCTCCATGGAGGGCAGTACATACTATTGCTTATTTCAGTTTTCTATTAGCTTGACTTTTTACCTGAAAAACATCCTCAAAGGCCTGAAGCTCAAAATGCTACCCCAACCTGATAGCATCTTAATGTGCTCTTGTAATGGATTCTGGAACAGGTGGCTAATAAATTAACCAGAGGAATGCAATCTATTATTGACTGGCATCATTCCAACCACATAGCTCTCAAATGACAGCTTGTTTCATGTAAATTTTATTGTATTGAAGGTTCCATTTGTTACCAAGAGGCTTCCTTACAGATGGAATCTAAATGCAAATAATATTTTCTGCTTTACATAGGATAAAGCTTTAGAAAAGCAAGCAAGCAGTATTTTTCTCCAGGTCTTTTTTTGTCTAGGATGTTAAGTAGCAAAGCAAATATGTTAAGAACACAGTACAGATAAATATAATATATAAAAAGTTGTTTGGTGCATTTTTCACACTACTAAATGGGGAACCCTGAAGCAGACTATGAAGCTCTGCACTAGTAGACCTCTTAATACTGCAAATTTATCTTAATTTTGCCAGGTAATAATGTATAGATTATTGAGTACATTTTAATTTCCTTCTTATACTGGGCCAAATGGCCTCTTTCTCACAGATTTCTGGTCTCTCATCACCCACTGATATCCATCCCATAACAAGCAAAGCAAAGGCATCTCTGCTATGTCTGTGCCGTCCTTCCTTCTGGCTGGCTACTTATTCCTCCTGGGTATGAAGCCATGAGAACAATACTGTTAGGGAAGTTATTCTGGAAAGAAAGGTTCTTATTCGTGAAAGACTGCCAAAATCTCTCACCCTCCAATTGCTAACCAGCTTGCAGGATATTTTCTTGCAGCAATTCCTGCAGGACTGTAGGTAGGACATGGAACAGGCTGCCTGAGCTGTGTGTGTCCAAATCATGCACAAGGATTGAAACACAGAGTTGGAGTCTGATCTACAAGGTTTTAAAGGACTGTAGGGCTTAGAAAACAGGCACTAGGAAAAGCTGTGTATTTTCATAAGCAACAGAAATTTGAGTCTTCCCTTGAAAGTGATGGTGAAAATTATTTAATTTGGTCTGGAGAGAAAAAGAATTAGAAATCAGTATTTCAAGCATGCATTAGATTACTTATAGATTGTTGGAATGAATGGCTTTACATGCTATGATTGACATATACATATGTCAATTTTCTAACTTTAATGTCAAAGGAGACAAGGGGATTGACACTTTTCCCTGTAATACAGCTGAATAAATACACTCTTCTGAATTGATGATTCCCTTTGTTAATCCTTTCCACCGAACAATCCTGTCTCAATAAATTTGAAGGACAGTGCACTAAAACCAATTCAAATACTTCCGGAGATGGACCTATCTTGTCTTTTACCCATTTTTTTGCTGTTTACCATTCTATGCTCTAATTCTGGGAAAAAATTACTTCTGCTATGAATTGTAGTCATTGATTTTGTATTTTTCTGTCTCTACTCACTGATGCTTATAAGCTGATCCACTAAGCCTTTTAAAAGCTATTTTATTATTCACCATAACCACAGCAGTTGAAGCATAATATTTTAGTAATTTATAGAAAAGGTGGTTGTTTAGCGAGAAAACAAAACAATCTGCTTCTTTCTTTCTTGTAATCACTTATAAGCATACATGGAGAAGAAATATATTGATATTTATGAGATTTAAAAACTTAAGCTTTGAATTAATATTTTAAAATGAAATAAAGAAGAAAAATCAAGCACTGGCATTTGTGAGGTGGCGATTTCAAGAGCAGTTTGGTCACTTATAAGAAGGAAACCACCCAGCAACATTTTCACAGAAGTGTTGTGCTGAAGGCAACACCACAGAGAAACCTTAACCTGTCAAATACATGTTTAGGAGTTTCCCATAATGAGTATCTTCACAGCATACATAAAAAAATGATAATAAAAAATAAAATCTAACATCGGTAATGAAATTTGCCAGTATAGAGCCATTAAATAAAACAAGGAATGCTGTAATGTAGCACAAATAAAATAAGGAATGCTGAAACATAGCACATTTATTCTTACAAACATTTTAGAGTTAATGAGTCCTGTTCTGTGGGAACAGGAAACATTATTTTCTGTTTTGAGTTCTTTTTATCTGCCTCCCTACTGCCAGTGCTTTTTTACTTCTATTCAATGTGCAAACAAATTGGATAATCACGATGGTTCTCTATTATTTTTGCTTTATAATGAAAGAAACAAGGGCCATCAGAATGGGCTGTCTTGACACTCCAACAAAGTTTAATAATAAAGGCCATCTAATGGTTTGTAGCTATGGAACCTGTAAGGAAATACCAACAAATCAGGACAGGTTCCAGTGGCCTAAGGGAAGCCAGCTATGGATAGGAGAGAGAGAACTTCCACGTTAAAACAGGAATACATGGAGTGAAACACCTGCTTCCTAATTAGCACTCAAATGTTTTGACTCGTGTGTCAGTACATCCTTTCCTGTCCACATTTGGGATAATATCCCTGCAGACGTGGTGACAGTCACTCAGAATACACCACAGGATAGAGCTTTTCAAACAAGAGCAGCACAACTGTCAGACACTCATCTGTTCTCCCTCACCAGATAATTCCATTTGGGATCTACTTCCATGGTCCTCACACCTTCTCCCCACAGCACGGAGCCTATGCCTGGGAAGCACAAGAAGTCCTAGGAAATCATACTCAGCCCAAGACACCACGTATCTCTGAAAATCAGCCTCACTTTCTGTCTAACACAAAGTTGATCCTTTCTCAGATTGCTATCACTCACATGATACTGCCTGAGCAGGATCAGGGCACTGTCCTGCAAAGGACCTTTCCACAGGCAGGCAGGGTTCCTTTTAACCCTAATAAACTACGTTGAGAAAACATCAGCCAATATTTTTCATTTTGCTGACTTCCTTTGTATCTTTTTTATTCTTCTGAATTCAGTTATATACTAATTACAGCTTATTTTTGCATTAAGTTGAGATGCAGTGCATTCCTTATCATTTCTTTATTGGGTGGCAGCAAGAAGCCAGGTCCTAGTGATTATCAACCAACTAATGAGATATCAATGCTGGCAGTTTCACTGATGTTTAGAAATTATTTTGGTGTGGGAGTTTAGGTTTATTCTGCAGAATTCCCGATAGTGTTACCTCACTTGTCAACACCTTTTGGTTTACATAGAAGAACTTCATCTTAAAGCTTAAATCTCATGAGGGCATTTCATTTGAAGTTCGTGGATTTAATTTCAGGTTAAAACTGCATCTTGTTTTGTGACTTCTAGCACTTCCCATATTTATAAAGTTTACTATGACAAGTACTGTTGTCAGGAAGGTACAATACCATATATTTTCCAACAGTATTTTGATGTAATGATGTCATTATTGTGCAGTATGGTTTACTAACCAATATGTAATTATGGAACTTTTTTATCCCAAAGACGATGTCTTTATTTCATCCTTGTTCTTTATTCAAAAGACACAAGGGTAAGCTAAAATAGTTAGATGGTCAGTTTGATTTAATTATTCTGTTGTTCTGTTCCATGTTTCTCCCTGTAGGAACTTTTATTCTTATTTTGAGCCACAGGGTGCTAACTTGGTAAGAATAGATATTCACAACCATTGTATAAAACACCCAATAAATCTATCCGATATCATTATTGCTACATTTATCAGGCTGATATTTAAATTCTCTTTGTCTGTTTCAGTGCAGTAATTCAGAAAAATTCAAACTGCAAACAGTACAGATAAAGATACAGAAAACAGTACAGAATACATTTAGGAAATAGTTAAAATAATAGGATGAAGTAAAAATGTTTGCATTATTTTTATGCAAGGAAAGAATTCCTTTTTGTGAAAGGTACTCCGAAAAAATCAAATAGTGATAGACTCCTTGTTTTGTAACTTGCTAAATCACTCATAAAATAAAGTAATTTTGTGATTTTCCACTGTTTTTCTTGTCACTACTAAGTATGCTACCACCATGGGTATTTCTACTCCACTGTGACAAATTGGCATCTCAGGCAGCTGTGTTCCTTTTATTGTATAATATCAGCAGTCAAACGAATAGAAGACCCATTTAAAAAAAAAAAAACTTTTTCAGCAGATCATGTAGATATGCTTCAATTGCATACAATTATAAAGTGCAAAATTAAAAAAAAAATAAAAGGAAAAGAAAAATAAATAGGACATGATAAGGTAAAGAGGTGGTGAAGGAGTTAGAAAAGTTAAAAACAAAAAAAAGATTAAATAAACAAGCAATCAAAAATTGTCTTACAACCTTATGGAGAATTTTGTGTTTCACTATTATCATCCCACAGTGGTTTTATTCCATGTGCAGACACTCCTGGAACTCTCTGGGTTTGAGCTCTCCAGGGCAAGAACCAAACCATTCTCAGTGAGCTGCCTGCAGCCCTGGAAGTCACACACCTCCAGTCCCCAAAGTCCCCAAAGCTTTACGTCAAATTGTTATGACACTGAGCAGATTCCTGGCCAAGCCTCTGAGAATCATAAATATTTTTTTCTTTTTTTTCCTTTTAAGTCTACTGCAAATAATAGAGGGCAATGTGAAGATCTTTGTAGAATAAAGGAATATTTATCTTTCTGGAACAAAAGCCTGAAGTTTTGTTTGTTTCCGTGGCAGTGAGGATTTCGTAGTGTTTTCTAAACCAACTGTACCTAAAACTGACTGGATGTTGATAGATAAACAACAAGATGTTCTTTTAAAGCAAATAAATATTTTGAAAGGGATCAAATCTAACAAACAATGTGAGATACATGACATTTCACTTCAGATGATGACCTTGTAACTGGTAAATGATTTTTGAATTTTACTCTGAATTCTATGGTATTGATAACAATCAGAAAAATTAATTAATGCCTTAGGGGGACAATTGATCTGATCTGGTATAGCACATTTTCCATGCTAATTGAAAAAAGGTAAAAATTATAAACATTGTTACAATGATAATTATTGTAATTCTCTCCATTGCCAATGTGAAAGGTCCTTGAAATAATGATTTCCAGAACTTTCAGTAGAGGAATGATTACTTTGTAAATGAAATTCCCTCTGTCCATCATATTTACTGTAATGAGATATATATATAGACTATGTTTATCAGGAGAAATTTCCAGAAACCCAGGTTTCTTCATTTCTCAGTACAGGCAGAACCTAATGCTAGAGAAAACTCTAAGAAAGAAATTCTAGGATGCAACTTCAAGAGAAACCAAAAGCAAAAATGTCCCTGACTTCTGCAGTGACTGGAACCATACAGTTTCATTGTATGCTGCCACTTATTTTTTCCTGTATTTCTAAAATAACTTCCAAAGTTACTCTTTGAGAATCAATCCATAATATTGAAAAGAAGAAAAAAAAACCTCTCCAAACTAGCATGAATCAATCATCTTGTATCTTTTGCTTAGTTAATGACTGACGCTAAATATTTCATAATTGCTAAAAATGAGAACCCTTTATCAAGGAATGGTGCAAAATCTCTGTAAACAAAGAACAGAACCATGACAGGGTACAGCTATGGCTAACATGGCATTTTAATAGCAAATATATCTAGCAATTTATTTATCAGTCAGAATTCTGAGTCCCTGTTATTGACATTTGACAGAACCATGGCTATGCTATAGACAGCTTCTCAGACCTGTCATTTAAAAACCCTGCAATTTTAAATGGACCCTCCATCATGTCTAGCACCTAATTATCTTGTCTAAGTGGTTCTGCCAGGCAAGGAAGATAAACAATTATCAAGAAGGGTGGTGAATTTAGAAAGTTCAGAAACTGATTGCTTTTGAAGAAAGAAGGAAGTTTTGACCCTTCCATGCATGCTTAACTTAAACTTATGTTTTAGATTTTTCTTTTAACACTCAATCAGTCTAATATTTTCAATATTCATTATGGCCAGTGAGATGAAAAATCAATTAGTCACACAGCTTTGCACAGGGGACTTCAGTGGTGATGAGCTGGGAAATCAGGAAAACCATGAAAATGGTGTAGTTTGCACAGGCAGACTTTGAAGGCTTTCCATATTTACTCGGGCTGTGGGACACATTCTGAACTTGCACATCCTTTCAGAATATTGGGATTTGTGTTTTTATTTGAAACTTGACTAGTTTCCTTTTTCTATATTCGATTTCCTATAACTGAACACTTCTAGACTCTGATGTGGTTTCAACTGTTTAAGTTTCTCCTTCTCTCAGCCCAAAACTCCCTGTTTGTTGTCCCTGCCCATGGCAGGGAGCTTGGAACTGGATGATTTTTAAGGTCCCTTCCAACCCAAACCTTTCTATGCTGATTTTCCAAAGTGTGCTTTTTCGCACATAGATTTATTATAGCTCTTTAGAAAACAGTATGTAAGCATACAAAGCCTAAAGAAAATCAATTGGACCTTTCATTTCTTTATGGAAAAAAACCCCAGAAGCAGTAAATAGGAGTGAGATCACTTTAAACTTACAATAAAGATATGTTATCTTCATATTATTTTATATGTTCCCCAATTACAAGAAAAACTCAACAGGAAATTGTGTAATTGCACTCCAGGCTTGAATATTATATTGTACTGAAAACAGAAAACTCATTTCTTAGGATGGGAAATCTTTCAAATGTCTGACAGTTTTTAGAATATCTCTAGAATTACTTAAGTTTGGAAGTAAAGAAATCTTTGAAATAACTCATTGCAGAGGCGAACACAAAGTTGAAAGCACTGTGGCTAAATTACCATTCCCGATACCCCAGCACCTCTCAAACACTCAAACTGAGACCTGTTGAGGTCCCAGTGGAGAGCAGTTTAGGGCAGGCTGCCACTGGGAGTTTCATGCTGCACTAGAATGCAATAGTTCAGCTAACAGGAGAAATGATTCACTGTGAGGGTGGAGAGGCACTGGCACAGGTTGCCCTGAGAAGATGCTGCTGCCCCATCCCTGGGAGTGTCCAAGGCCAGGCTGGATGGAGCTCTGAGCAGCCTGGCTTAGTGGAAGCTGTCCCTGTCCACAAGGAGGAGTCTTGGAACCTTTAAGGTCCCTTGCAACCCAAACCACTCCATGATTCTATGATTTTTTGGGCATGCTCAGGTCACAAAAGGAGCACTTAGACAATACCATTGCAGTGAGCTCAGCCTGAACAGCTCATTTGACGGTCTAGAAAGTGTTCACATAAAAACATGACACCCAAATGTTGTTTGCCCCATTTCCAAGCACAGTGGCAAAGGTAGGGACACTGTCAGCAGCAGACCTTCAGAGCTGCTGCTTTGTGTCCAGAAGGAAGCACTTCTCACCACCTTTCAAACCAGACACCGAGAAGGGGTGGGAGAAGAGAGCTAAAACCTCCACCTCCTTGCAGGGACATTATTACCAGCAGCACCAGCAGATCACATTTGCTTGTTCAGCACCTGGTTTCATCCCAGAGCTTTGAAGGTGTACCTGAGAAGGTACAAAGAACTGCCAGTTAATGAGTGAAGTTCATATTATTTATGAAAGTCATAACCAGGACTTCAGAAGACAGCTACTGCAAGCGAATCAACTTATAAAAAAATATAGCAGATTCTCAGAAAATAATACATTTTCACTTTGCACAGCAGAAACCAGTGAACTGCTGTGTAAATTTATATAGAGGTGCTAGAACTGTAAAACTAATAGGAAAAGCTGCTTCTCACAAGATTCTTGCCAGACAGATTGGGCATGTTGTGTAAAACAACAAAGTATTTCTGAAAATTAAAAAGGTGGCAATTTGTACAGGATTATTTCTCTTATCCCCAATTGCTTTTCTTTGCCCTTTCAGTGGTGAGGCAATTAAAATTTTAAATAAAAATTGAATGAATTCTAGTGAGCACTAAAGCAGAACATACGAAGATGGAAACTGGTAGCAATCTGTTCTAGCAACCAAAATTACGTCTTCCAGGCAAGCAAAAGTCTCTTTCTGAAGTGACCTAGCCTGTAATCCCTCTAAAGTATATAGGTTGATACAAGTAATTAGCTCAGCCAAATAACTAAAGAAATGTCTGTGCAACACATTCTCAAATTAGGATTAAGCAACTGCAATAAAAATGGTTTTAAAAACGGTTTTAAAAACCTTGGTTTGAAATGGAAATTGGGCTCTTTACCCGAACTGAACAATTCCATAAAAAGTAAGGCTAGCACCTTGCAGTCCGATGGGAAAAGCTACAACCCAACTACGAATTCCTCCGTTTTCTGTTTACACTCAATTGACTCTTGATAAGAACCTTAGGAGGGATGGCAATATTTAAAATAGCACTAGCAGTAGCACTAATATTGGGAGATAATAAAATTAACTAAATAGGAATTGATCTGTTGCATTCTGATTACCGAGGCTTTTGCTATTGAGCCATAATTTGGAAAGTTTTCTCACAACTAATCTGAACATTGTGGGTCTATAAATCAACATGAAGATGCCAGAACTGTCACCATCTCCACTCCGTAGCACATATGAAAACCAAAATGTTTTAAGCTGTTTAGGGTATTTCTATTTCTGCTCGGTGTTTCTGAGCACAAAGACATCATTCGGTGTTCTCCCTGGCCCCATCCATTCTCAAAGCATTGTTTCCAGAGCTCCAAGCTGCTCAGCAAGTGACTCCTTTGTAATTCAAGACTACAGAAAATGGACTCTGACAGTTTCTAAGCTGATAGGTTTGGCTCTAGTAATTTCATTTGCACGATCACAAACAAATTGCATATGCAGAAAGCTTTAGAACTTAGCAAAGGCGTGGATTTGGTGATGGGGAAAGGGGCAGCCTTAGCAGCTCAGCTTCATGAAGTTGTCTGTTTATGTGAAATATGGCAAAAAGATATGATTTCCTATTTGCATTAGGTGCTCTCAAGCATTAGCTCAGTCCTGGGCACTTAATGCTTTCAGGACTTTTGTAGTTGTGGGAGTTCACCTTGTTTTTCAACTGGTAACAAGCATAAGAAAATATTTAGTAGGAAAACAGAAACTGAGACCCTTGCTGCAATAAAAACATAGCCTAAATCACATACCCTAAAGCAAAAATCACCTTTAAACAGTTTTCTGAAAGTATAGCAAGTATAATCACAGAATATGCTGAGTTGGAAGGGACACACAAGGATCATCCAACTCCTGGCCCTGCACAGGCTATCCCAAGGCTCACACCATGTGCCTGAGAACATTTTCCAAATGCTTACTGAATTCTCTCAGTCTTGGTGCTGTGACCACTGCCCTAGGGAGCTGTTCAGTGCCCAACCACCCTCTGGGTGAAAAACATTTTTCTAATAGCTAGCAGAAGCTTTAGGGTTTTTTTCAGATTACAAATTACTTATTTCAACTGAATTTAAACCAATTCATAATTAGCTGATTTCTAACTTCAGTTAGTGCAAACCAAACTCATTACCCAATAAGTCACGAATGGGCCTCAGAAACTTAATTTTGGCAAAACAAAGGTTATACTGAAGATGCCAGATCTTCCAGAAATTACCTTGTCCAATTTTTCAGAGGACTTCTGAGTAAAATAACAGTTCCTGCCTGAAGTACACCAGCGTGAGGCTTTGACTGACAAAGGTCAGAGAGTGTGCAGAAATTTTGGCTTCCCAATCAATGCGCAACTCTTTCCAACACAGTGACAGTGGGAGGGAGGGTCTCCCCCTGCCTGTTTTGCCTGAGGTCTGACATGACATGACAGATCTGTCACCCACACGCCTGTGAGGCGTGACATTCAGCAAGTTTGCTGTGATGCTGCTTTAACAGTGATTGAAAAGCAAAACTCGATTTGTAAAAGCTTTCACGATCCCTCCATACCCATCAAACAAGAGAAAAAAAATCCGTCAGAAGCTGTTGTGTCCCAGAAAGGAGTGAGGGCTGGCACCAGGGCATCAGCTGAGGAGAAAAGGCACTGCCATCAGCTGGCAGTGGGCACCAGCAGCCACCCCGGGCAGGCTGCCCAGCACCTCAACTCAGAGCTGCAGCAGGAGCTGTTGCTTGGCCCTTTCACTCAGTTCTAGGCTCAAATTCCTGCTCTTATTGTCTTGCTATGGCTCTGTGGGACAGCTTAGGGAGAGCAGGGCTCGCTGCTTATTCTCTGCCTCTGCTGTGCTGAGCTTGGCATGATGAGATTCAATGTGCTAAAGTAAAGAGCTCATTGTCCAAATGGCAGAAATGTCTCTATTTCCTAAGCTGGACTTCAAAAATAGCCAAGGTGCAGAGAGATGTGGAGTGGCACTAGGCCTCAGTTCAGAGAGCAAAGCTGCTGCTGGCCAAGTGTTGCCTGGAAAACAATGCGGAAAAAGCCAAAAGATGTCCAACTTTTTAACTTCTTTCGTTTTCTCTCTCTGCATAAATATGCATACAAGCATGCACTATCTTTATACATATACATATGTGTGTTTGCGCACAGAAAAATGCAGGCCTGACAAACCTGAAAAAGTGTAATGAATTTATTCTGGCTTTGCCATTGTCTCTCTACAGCTAGGCAAAAAAAAAAAGGTGATTTTGACATCATTATTCAGACACGATGCCAAGCTGATGCGTCACTTCTAAATGACTGCGTAGTTAAATCTCTTTGTTAAAAAACATGTTGGTAAATAGCTGCACACAGACCTTCACTAAAAATGCCACAGTAGAATCTGTGATAACTTTAGAGTACATAAAAATAACCTCACCTATTTCTCAACATGTTTCTTCCAAAAAATAGTGGTTTCTATAACTACTCAGGCATATCAAGAGGAGCCATATAGCAGCAAATGCCTGAAACCAACTCTTTTAAACAACAATTAAACACTTTTGGACTGCAAGATACACTGACTACAAATTGTCCTTTTCCACATATTCTAATGAGATATTAGCAGATTTTATCTAAGTGTAGTTATACAACTTTAATAATTCCATAAAAATACATTTCGGGCAGGTGAGGACAACTGAATTTGAGACAATGCTAACAAGCCAGGCTTTTTTTAAACAAAAATTTCCATGTTTCTCTAGTGAGCTCATGCCCAGTTGTGTGAGCTTCAATGAGCTACATGAGGATTGTAAACTCTGCATTTCAAGGTTTGAAGCTCCCTTGTTCATGTCCTAACATTGGTGGTCAAGTAGCAGGCAGGTATTACAGAACACCATAGTTTAGGCAGAGCAGAAAGCTGCCCCTCCAAAATCCACTCAGAAGTTGCAGCTTTCTATGTAATCTATATAAAGGGCTTGTTTTTTAAATTTTTAAAATTTTCCAGTTCTTCTGTATCAGCTAGTCTGTCTTTATCAGTATCTTGCAACATTTGTTCTGCTGCAAGGGAAGTTTTAGTTGTCCAAGAAAAGGTTTCCAAATTAATAGGATCTTTTTTTTTTTTGGTCATAAAACCAGCCTAACACAATTATTTTATCAGTTTACTAAATTTTAACTCTTGCTCTGATGCACTACAACAAAGTGTCACTTGAAGAAAAAAAATGTTTATGGTGGAATCTTCAAGTTTTAGAAACACGTATGGTAGCAATATTGGAAAACCATGAACTCTGTAAGCAGAACCACACAGCACAGTAACAAAATTGATTAAAACCGTACATCTCTCCCCAAAATAAAGAGGGCTTGCACCATGACAGATTGAGAGCATACAGCAATTATCTCACTTCATGATCAGCACACTGGTACAAGACTCAAAACTGCAGAGGATATCGAAAATGTGCTGTGTATTCACTCATGGATTAAAGGAATTTTTAACTTTCAGGCTACGTCCTCTAAGAAAAGCAACATGTGGCAAACTTCCCATGACAACCGGTAACGTATGGATGGATGGACAAATGTATTTATTACAAGTCACTTCAAGGCAGAGCAACACCCAAAAAGGACATCATCCACTTCACAGTGGGAAAACGAATCAAGCAGGAGACCAGAAAGGTGGTGGAAGGCTGGAAAAGTGAGTAGCAAGCAAGCTGCTCAGTTTAATACTCTTATTTATGCTTTCACACTTGCACTGGGAGCTCTATATTAACTCATAATAAATATTTAACTTCAAATACTTCTGTCTTTGGTTTAGGAGGTAGACTAAATTGCATTGATGCAGCACTTGTAGTTGGTTTGGGTCTTTTTATACTTTTTCACCTGAGGCAAACAGATAAATATTTCACCACTTTATGTACTATCAAGGGCCTTTTCATGCTACTAATAAGGAACCAATGTGTTGCTAGAAAGAACAAACAACTGATTAGTTGTGAAATAGTCCCACTGATACTGAAACCAGCGCTAAATCTGGAACTTTAGAAAAGGGAAACTGTTGTCTGCTGAATCCCTGAATGTTGTTGTGTCTGCTTTTGTATCTGGACAGAGAGTAAAATAAATGAGGGACTAGTTAAGATTAACAGTTTTGCTTGGTCTTTAAGGTCACACTCTCTTAATGAGTAATTGTTCATCCAGGCACTTGCTGCCACTAAAAGAGCTGATAGCAATTCTAATATCAAGTCAGTAGAGATATAGATATATGTCCCTAACCCCCAACAACCTGCAGCTGAGGGAGAACAATGTCTCCTGCATCTTTCAATTTCCCCTTACATTTTTAAGCTGGCACATGGTTTCTAAAGGAAAGTCACCTTCACGTGCACACAGCTATTGCCACAGATAAACCCAGAACAAATGCCCATTTTTACAATCAGACTAATTTTTATTAGCATTTCTTTGTTTTTGATATGTCAGATGGCATTGCTTAAAAAAAATTGTTTTATGATGGCTTTTCCAATCAGCATCATCACTTTTATTCCTAGATAGCAAATAACTTCCTGCCTAATTTGTCATAATTTAAATTAAAGCATCTAGCAACGTTTAGAGGTAGAGTCATGGTACTTGTGTTTGGCTGAGGCAGTGGTCACTACCAGTCTCAACTTATCACTTTTAATTTAAACTCCCATGCCAATGATTTTTATTCTTAAAGCTATGACTGGCATTTATGGATTTCAAAATCAAAGGGAAAATAAATTACAGTTAAGAATTCAACCACTCAGATCAATGAAAACTTGTTTTATAACTGAGCGCGCTCCTGTTAAATCCCATCTGCCTGACAGAGGGAATTTAATTTTTCAAACAGTTCCTTTCCCACTTTAAACTGAGAATAACTTTTATTGCAGCACTAAGCCACTACTTGCTGGACAGATGCAGACTATTGATGTTGTGTTCTTAGGAAATACTGTGCAGCAAGTAAAGGTGAGTGCATCAACCTAAAGAACCATGCACTAATATCCAAATGTCAATCCCTGAACTGTTTGATTCTTGCTACAGTTCTCTTTTAAAACAACTGATGCACTATTTCACTGCTGGAAGGAAATACCAAAAGCATAAGAGAAATTAGTAAATGGAAGAACATACTTAATATAAATTTATTGTGAAAATAAATGTCAGTTTTGTTTCTGAACCACTTTGAAGGTGAATAATCTGGATTATTTGGTCCAGTATCTCACAACTAGCAGTTAATTTGAATAGGAATTATTTTCCATCACTTAAAAAAGTTAAATAGATAGATACATATTATTTTGCTCTTATCACTGGCTAAAATATCTACTGAAGACTGAACAGAGACATCCACATGTCTGTGCATAGTGGTGTCATAAGAACACTCACCCACTCATGTCAGAAAAATAGAGAGTGAAGGAGAGAAACAGAAGTCGACAGATTATTCCACACTACTCTATATTCCACAATAAGAACCAAGCTACCAATCTTGTTCTATGGAAACTGGGAAGTAAGTTAAAAATGTTAAAATCTACTTCATTTCGATATTTGGTCAGAATGGTTTGTTTTGGTTTGTTTTCTAAATAGCTTTCCTTGACCATAGTTTTCCATCCAGAAAGAGATGCTACAATTTTTAAAATTATTTATAATCAAATTTTCTTAGAGCAAACAGAAAGATGTTAATCTATTAACCTGTATAGTTTTAGTTAGACTAACAAATTGCTCAAAAACTATTATTTTCACACTATTTATGCATATATTGAAAGAATTTTTTATAATATATGGATGCATATAGAAACAAAATTATATAGAGTATTATGCATTTTTTATCCTTCAAATATCTTTAATTATAGAATCAATTCCAGATGGATATTTTAATTAACTTTAATCTCCTATCAAACGAGACTAATATTGACTTGCTCGTAAAAACTGACACACATTCTACCCACTCCAGTTTTTTGGAAGATGTTAGCCTTATTATCCCTAAAACTGCATGAGAAAGCCACATTTTTAATGTCTGACAATATAACCATCATCTTGCAAAGAAAACAAATTTGATTCACAGTGCTGCTTCAAAGAGCTTAGATTTCCTATGTTTATGAGGCTCTAAAGATTATCTAGGAAGTTTATCCAGAATGCTTTTTTACACCAGCTCCTATGGGCTGCAACATGAGAAACTACTCACAGTGAAATTTAGCTTCAAAGGTCTCACAAACATCCTTTTGTTTGGCTGAGATTAATCAATTTTTCAGCATTACAGTGTGTTGTTGCACGCAGCAAAGGTTACCACTGACACTGGCACCACTGAACCTGATTGTTTCAGGAAAAGGTCAGGGAGATGAATGCAGATAAAACTCTACTCTTCTGCTACAGATAATTTCCCAGCACCAAATAATCAGGGAACTAAGTTAACACAGCTCTGCAGGCACACGTGTTCCCTGAAAAGGTACAGATTTTCATCTTCCCTGCTCTCAACTTGCTTCTTTGAGCATACAAAATTCACTTCCAATTACAAGCAAGCAGTTTTGAAGATAAATACTATTGCATTTCTAATCACATTAGAAAAATATGATTTTCTCTATTTCCTTTCTCTGAAGACTTCCTTTTCTAGTCACAGTCACATTATTTATAAAGTGAAATCAATACTTTCTGTACATTTGCATAGAGGGATACTGAAATATCAATTAAAATATTTTCCCTTTTAGAATAAACCATATCTATGAATATATGTCAGTCAATGAGATATTAAAAATTCGCCTCATGTCTAATTAGTAAAAGATATTTCTAGCTTGACAGAAAAATATATGAGTTAAAGGAAAAGATAAATTTTCTCTATTGTTGATAGACCGCAGCCCATCATCCTTGAACTGAATTTCCTGAATCCCAATACTCCCTTACCCTACCCTGTAATTTTTTTTTTCAGTCCTCATTGATCTTGAATTACAGGATAAAAGAAAGAAAATGTTAGATAATTTTAGGAGAACAAACTAATTTTGAATAATAAAACTTGGAGTTTAATATTATGTATAGGTAAACCAATATCTGGAATCAGACAATTTGTTTGCCAGACAAATATGAGCTAATATAATATAATGGTATTTTATTTCTAAACTGTAAAACTCAGTATTGGAAACTGGCTGAACAACTTGTCAAAAGTTTACGGGAACAGCTGCTTGCCATGTATAACAAGTTAGAATTTATAAATCACTTAGATAATGCTCATTAATCTCTGAATCCTTCAATACAATTACAGATCAAGCACATGATTTTGAAGCTGTGGCATATATTATTTAAAACAATATGGAAAATAAAAGTTAAAAACCACAACTTTATATTCAGACAGAATAAGCACAAAGACAATTCTTGCAAATGTAAATTAATTCAAAGAACGAGATTTAATTAACATTGCAGCAATTTATAAGGTTTGCCATTAACTTCAGCAGAAAAGTTGTGATGAATTATCCAGGTTCTGTGGGTGAAGGCAAAAGAACAGGGCAGGAGTAGGGGAAATGAGAGGAGTATTCAGGAAACATGAGCAGAGCTAGGACTGCCTTGCATTTTTACCCAGGGCTTTAAAATTTCAGGTTTAAAATGCTGGGTGGTTTAACGTACAAAATAACATTGCTATTTCAAGGAGGAAATACAGTGATGAAATTAGTCCAATTTGCTGAATTCATGGGTTTTACAAATTTATTAAATTTCTCAGTTTATTTTTCATGTCATAAACCCTTTCATTACCATGGCTCTCTATCTCACTCAGATTTGCCAGATTGTCACAGATTTGTCTGTGTGTCATCTTCCTTCTCTTTTTGGCTGACTCTACATGTAGACAGAAGAATAAAACACTTGTATCTGATGAAATGTATGTCGCTTTAGCAAGTGAAAACAATGAAAACAAAATACTCTGAACTGCCAGTCCTTCACAGAATTAGTTGCACTTGCTTCAGGTCAAAAGGTATGAAACTGATTTTAAATGGTTTTAGTGGAAAAGTCCTCTTTAGAACCTCTAGCCACGTCTTGAATACCTGATAATATTCCTGTTTAAGTGAAGGCTTTATGGGAAGCCTTAAAAGAAGAGAAATAAAGAAAATCATGCATATTTAATATGCAAAAATAAGTTCTCACTGGAAACCAGAGATTGCATGCTGGATGGAAATAAGATTTAGCAAATTGTGAGTGTGGGATTTTTTCCCCTTCTTTTTGGCCAACCAATGCACCCCTAATCTTGGCACTTCTTGTCACCCCTTGTCTCATCTTTCTGTCAGATGAGGATTCAGGCTCAAATATGAAGTCTCACTTTAAAAAGGTGTTTTTAGATACAACCTGCATTTCTAAATTAAATATTAGGTGTGCAAACCCTGGCTACTATAAACTTTTCAGAGAAACAATCTTTATTATTCATTCATAGGAGCACAGCATAAATTTTACCACAGTAGGAAAACATTTCAATATGTAACAGAGACATGAAGACAGTAAACAGATGTCATTGTTAGTGTGAGCAGAAAAAGGTAAAAGCATGTTATCAGAAATATCTGGAAGCCAACAGAACTGTAAAATAAACTTCTAAAGCTTTGGAAACGATGCAAATTCAAGTCTGCTCTCATTCAAGTGTGCACAGCTTAATGCCATTATTATGCACAAATTAAAACTATTTTCAAAACATGAGCCTAAGGCAAATGCTTATGGAAGAGTCAAGAGTTGCTGAGTGCAACGAAGAAACTACTTTTAAAAAGCAAATGAATCAAGCCAACTGTTAACAACATTATTGCTTTAAAGATCTGAGCATTATCAGAATTGGTTTGTAATTTCCCATGTCCTTCATTTGGAACACACTCCCTAAAAATTTGGGTGAAAGTCATCACATGTACAAACACAATTTGTTTCAGACTGACCATGTGTGATTAATGTCTTCCTTTACCACACTGGACCAAAATCACTCCTGCTACCAAGAATGCAACAGAAATCTTCATTTCACTTGTCTCATACTGGAAACACCAGAGTTTCCTTTGGTTCATTGTTGCTGTTGTGTTTTTTGTGGTTGATTGGTTTTGTTTTTTAAATGAAATATCTTTCAGAAACGTTGAGGTAAACTTTGAAAACAGAAGGTTCTTGATGCAGCTCTGGAGATTTTCCTAAGTTGGTCAATTAACATTTGTTGCAGAAGTTTCTAAGTCACCAGTTCATATCTGAAATATCTTGTACCCTACCCTGACTAGAATACTCAATAGTGATTCTTCCCTACATATCATTCATTGTGAGAGGTTCCAGATAACTGAAATGCGCTTAATTATCCCAACATGGTTCTTAGGCAAGTGCTGTGGAGATAGCACCAGTGAGCTTATTTGACATTCCAGTTAAAATCACCAAAGTCAATAAATACACTTCTCATTCTCAGGGGTTTTAATCACGTGGTGAATGCCCTTCACAGCTACTGACTACAACAGAAACAAAATCAAGGCATATTTCTTATCTCAGTGCTGTATGTCTGCACTTCCTTTGCAGTACCTATTTTACATATTTCTCCACAAACGTCCCTTTTACAAATTGAAACAAACTATCATTTTTAAATATAAAATTGTTGCAGCTCTTAGTTGGACGCACTAAAATGCAACACCCTAAATCAGAAATTTGCTGAAGAGGCATGTCATGGACAAATTGCTAATGGTTATAAATAATGGTGTACTCTGCAATGAAACAAACTATTACAGAAGCTGAAAGACCACACTGGTAAGTAAATTGAGGGAAAAAATACAGTATTGATTACCTTTCCTATTCTCATTGAAACTAGAATTTAATTTTGTTCTCCTCATATTGTGCAAGTTAGAGGAACATATCTTAAAAGATATACATTGGCTGACTCACTTATGGCTAATTCTGGTGTTCGAGAGATGAAAGTAAATGCAACCAGGTTGACATTTGCTACCTTAAAAAAATTACTGACCATCCATATTTTCTAGCAGAAAAAGAACTCTTTTTTTTTTTTTTTTTAAGATGCAAGCATTTAAAAAAAAATTGAAAAAATATTATAAGGATATAAATCAAGATTATTTCAAAAGCCACTTTTCTCCTATGAATACTGTATAGTAATCAGGACTGTGTGTAAAGAAACATCAGCTACAAGTAGTGTAACTGGACAGAGGGACCAGTAGATGAAAATCTGTGGATAATAACTATGTTGCACAAAGATCTTGGCTCAAAACTTTTAATTCTGGCAGACCTGAACAAATCTGAGAATTGAGATGTAGAATTTTTGCCCTGTGGTTTTCTTTCCAACTGAAAATGCGTAATTTATATACATACTGATATAAATATGTATACATATTCATATCATTAAACACACTGAATATTCATTGCATAATGCCGAATTCCTTTTAGAAATGTATTGTTTTTAAATTAATTGTTCAGAAGTGACTTAGAGAGCACACATCTCAAGTTTTTTTAAAATTAGTAATCCCTCTTTACTGTCTTCACATCACATTCAATGTATTTACAGACTGTCCCTAGCCAGTTATCAACAAGTTGATATTTCTCATCAAATTTTTCACAAAAATAGCATCACCAGTGCTGATAACAGTGCAGTGTTTGGTGGAACTATCAATGCAGCTGTAGACGTCAAGTAAAAAAACGCCATACATTTCTTATTTATTGTCATCTATGAAAACTTCATGTTCTTTCTTTCATGTGGGCTTGAGCCCTGGCAATGTCTGATGGAGGGTTTTGTCCCTGTTTCATAACAGGCTTTCATGTGATCTGCTATTCCCAGAATCAGCTGCTCCTTTAGATTTATAAGGCATCAACATGAACAGTTTGGTTCAGAGGGCTTAATCTTGTCATTATGAAAAGAGAAGCCTTCTTGACTTTAAAGTTACAAAAGACAATCTTGTCTGTAGATATTTGAGACTCAGGGGGGAAAAAAAGGAAATTTGGCTTTTGATTAGGGTGAAAGTTGGATGCTACTGTAGGAATAAATTTAGGATGAGTGAACAAGGAACTCTCCTGCCACCCCAGTGAGGATCCTGGAACTCTGCTGTCACCATCCAGAAGGATTCATCCCGATAAACTGTCCTGGTAGTGTTACTGACACACAGGATGTCAGTCAGATGAGGCTCTTAACCACTTACACCATCCCCATTGTGACTGTAATACTCTAAGCCATCAGTTCATAGTGATACAGTCATGTTATTCCTGGAAGAGACGCTGAAATCCTCCCAGGTATTCCTCAGTTCCCAGAGCAATGAGAAGGAGTTAAGAGGTTGGTCTTTCTACAGGCTATCCCCACTGGACTACAAAGATGTCTGAGGAGCCACCTGTACTAAGAACAGACCTTGACTTATTCAGAAAAAGGAATTAGACAAACACTGGCAAGATATTACTATCAGATTAGGAAACGTCACCTAGGATGTATCTGCCATTCACTCCTATAAAATAAGATATATTAGACAATAGAATCCTGACAGATTTGCACTTTCAGAGTCTGACTGAAGATCTCAGCTGTCAACAGCAGACAGACACAGAAAAATGAGACAGGTGCTCAATTTTCACAGAAAAATGAAACAAGTGATGGGGTATGTGCCCTCAGAGTGAAGCCTCCCGTGCCTCAGATTCTGCCAACTGGTAGCAGGTCTTTGAGAAAGGAGAAGACTTTCCAGGATGAAGTGGCAGAAGTATTTCTCCAGTGTATACCTTCCACCACTCGGGATATGTCTCCTGACTCTACTCCCACTTTGCCGTGTAATGTTACAACCCTCTCTGTTCTACAGGAATAGAACTCATGAATTCACACTGAGTGAATGCATATATAGACTGTTATTTGGAAATAGGAACTAATGTTTTAAGTTCTGTTTTGCTTAATTATTCATTATTTACTACTTTAATTATGCATGAAAAAACCTCAAGTACTTCTGAATTTTCTTTAGGCAATGCAGACATGATGGCGTGATAAGAAAGTTATATATTGAGATGTCTCTTCCTTCCATTAGTCATAAAAGAAACATAAATTACAATTCAGCATACAATTCTCTGCTTCTTCACACAATAATTTAAAGTTGATTGAGTACAATTACTTCATACTCAGCGTATTTACTGCTGTATAAAACTTTCTCTCTCTCATAAAGAAAAGGCATCCAGGCACTTTTCTGAACAATAGCATTGTAGAACATTTTTTGATGAGGCTTTTTGTGAAAACATGTTGTATCTTTCAGTTGTTTACAAATCACTTTAGCCATGATTTGGGAAAGTGCTAAATATGTTAATGTTCCTCCTCGAGCAGGAACTTTGCTTAAGTGCTTTTCTGAGCAGAATCGTGTTTAACTGTCCACTTATCTGAATTTAAAGCAGGGATTTTTCTGGCGTCTCAAAACACTCTGAAACAAAGCTACCCATGAGTAGCATATAAATAATTTCCCTCATCTCACCCTCTGCAATATCTGCACTTCCTGGCACACCCTATCTCACCCTTGTTTGCCACACTGGCTGGACAACACACAGCACATGCTGTGATTGTACAAGACCATAAATATATGTATTTTCTTTACTGACCAGTCAACAGACAGGCTGAGGGGTCAGACAGCTGGTATTTCTAGTTCAGAAAGCAATCCTCACCTAGCTGAACTTTGCTTTCCAACTCACAGACCTAACCAAGACCTTGGTGACTCTAAAGGGTAATTTTCCACAATTCTGTTAAATCTTTTCCATGGTTATCAAACTCATGTTGGCTAATAGGTTTCTTTATGGTGCCTGCCAGACAATGTGACCACAGAAATTTGGTTTCCTTATGAAGCTGAGGGTTAAAAAAACAAACACACAGATGTCAAATTTATGAATAATAGTATAAAATTTTTAAAAAGTCATGAATATTACCAAGTGAATTTTGCAAGACTAACTCATATAAATGTTAGTAATTTTTTTCCAGAATTTAATCAGGTCTGGTAGTGCTTCAGCCATCAAGTTAAAGGGAGGGTTGAGGGACGCAGTTTGCAAAGCCTTTTTGAAGTGTTACTTTCCCTTAGTGTGCTCCTTGTCACTGTTAAAGCTGAGTACTGCACTTAATCTTGTTGATACTTGTGATTGCATGAGGAGGCATTTAAGATTTTAATATTAGTTGTGGTAAGGCTCTGTGCATAAAGATGAGCTTTAATCACTTTTGAATTAGTTCACTTCTCCTGTCAGCAAATATTCTCCCTCTTTGATGTTCTCAGACTGCTCTCTTCACTCATGTGGCAGAACACAATTCTTCAGTTTCTGTGGATGTCCACAGAACTCTTCACTGAATTACTTTATTCAGCAAAACGCCAACAGCAACATTGTTCTCCAAAAAGAGAGAAAACCCCCTGAAGAGCAAGCTAATAATTTTGCATGTTTAATGACGCATTTATTAATTTCACACAAACCATCCAAACAAAAAGACCACTAGATGGGAGTAAATCCAACACGCTCAAAGAAAATAAGGTGCTTGCTACTCGAAATGATTGTAGCTAACAGAATGGTCTGGATTTACAACAGCTGAAGATTTTGGTCTATATTCATAGCAAAGATATGACAACTGAATAAAAAAATTATATCTTTGTAAAGAGGTCTTGCACTTCATGCAATGTGCATGCCAAAACTATTAAAACAGTATGTAGGAAAAGATTGCACACAAAAAGGTAGTATGAACACGAGATAACTATGTTGTGTAGGTGTAATTTAGTGTACACTGAGATCTTTCACATTAGACGCACATCAAATACAAAAAAATGGATTTAAACCAGTATGTTGGTTGGACTTCCGGTAATGCAGTCCTTGTAAAAATTAATATATTTTTGATTTGTCACGTCATATGTTTAATCTTGGATCTTTGTTTTCTATGAATATGTGCAGAAACCTGCAGCATCATGCAATTAATAGTCCATTTTAGTAGAATTAAGATTATAAGGAACGATTGCAGCAGTAAGTGTATAATAAAATCTCTGTAATTTTCCAAAGCTTTGCTTCTACAGCTTACTTTTCTGAGGTTAGGCACCCTAGCTCTTTCCAAATCCCTCCTTATTTATGACTAAAAGTAACTCACAAGAAATGTTTTTTGTTCTCTCAATACTTTCCATCAACAAAAAACTCTCTGAATTTTCTTTCACATTTCATACAACATTGTATTTTTTTCATTGTCCTTCTAAATATATAGTTACCATGCTTATGGTTTTATACAACTACACAGTCTGTCAGTCTCCAGAAATGGTTTTATCTTTATTACTACATTTTATAGATGACTCCATTTCATTTATTATGGTGCTTTCTCCTGCAAAGCTGTCTTTTTATATCCAGATAAACTGACAGATATTCTGAAAGTCTGGTCTTAAATTCTCTGAAGCCCTTCCAATAGCATTTTTAGTAATGTAAGAATTATTAAAGGGAATGCAAACAGTCCACACTCTAGAGTTTACTGTCAAGTGTGTCAAAAATTATCAAAGCATTGGTCTTTTCCCTGTTTTGAATAAACTGCAGTGAAAATCTATATCCTTAAACCAGGCACAGACAACAGCAAAAGACATTATTTTTTAAAAGCCCACCACTTCAATACACCTCACAAGCTGTGTTCACACAGCTGTTATTCCCTTTTAAAATGAACTGCATTTCAGGTGACCTCCACCTCGGCAAGCTTGGCGACTTGCATTTAACACCATGCAGCAAAACATCTGGAAGGAAGTTTACGTGGGGAACTTTCTGGCACCTCTTCAGTGAGAAGGGAAAAGGGAGATGCAGGTTTCCAACATGATACATTGCCTAAGGGTTCCAGGCAAGTCTCAGCGCAAGGCCTATACATCATCAGGCATCTTATATAATTAGCTCTTCTGTTACAATCAGGGACAGTGAGGGAGTAGTTTTTGTGCTTTTCCTAATCTATTTTCATGAATATTATTAGTATTACCATCACCGTCATTATTAGCATCATCATCACAGCGAGGTGTTAAGTTTTGTATGCCCAAAGGCAAGCCAGTCATCACTTACTCATCAACAAAACTACTCATCCCAGATACACAGGTAAGCAGATTTTTGCTAGGCTGATCAGGGAAAGAACCCAGGGCCTCCCTGCAAGTGGAACATAACAGGATGCTCCTGAACATTTGCACTTTTACTAAGCAGAAACATATTATCAAATGTGTTCTACTCTAAACAGTAGTTCTGCCAGCTCAGTTCCTGTTCTACATTAAACACTTTAGCTGCAGTTGCAATGTCACTGCACAGCAGGTGAAAAACATTTCTGGAACAAATGTCAGCAAGGGATAATTTTGAAATAACCTTCTTGTCTACAGTTACACAAGCCAGAGGAGAGCAGTGCTATATGGATTGCATTGTTGGTAACCTATGATGCTGTTTCCTAGCACGGTAAGTATTTCTTAAGAAGAAAAAGTTGCAGAAATAAACAAAAAATAGAGAGCTCTTTTATTTTCCCATGTTTCTCACAAAGATTCACCTTGGACATGAATTCAAACAAAAAGGGGGGGGAAGAAAAACCTCAAAACAATAATGCAAAGTTTAAAATTAAAGGAATAAAAAAAACCTATTAGGATCGCTCACCTGAGGAAATGGCCCAAAGTGATGCAGAAGCATCTTACAGCAAGGCATGCTGTATTAGTACTATGAAACAGACACCAAAGAAAGTGAGAAACTTTCACTTTGCCTTTGAATTGCAGAGTTGTAGTGGATAACCTGTGATCTTTTACTCTCACAGAAGTGAAATCACAAAAGCACGAGGCAGACTTCATTCCTGATGAACCACTGACACAGCTCAACTCAGAGGGGTAAAGCTTGCACTTAACTTCAAACAGAAAGGAATGGGTTTGCACCCAGCATAATGGGGTCAAGGGCTAACTGCCAAAAGCATTTAATGCCCTCGTCAGCAGAAGCTGAAAGACCTCTGGAAAGCACTTAAAAAAACCTCCAGCAATCTGCAAAACACCCCAACCCTCTGACCCGGACTTCCAAGAAACAAAGGATCCCCACAGTGAGCGCACAGGTGACAGGGACACAGTGACATACAGCCTGCTGGCACTTACCATCTTGGTCTGTGGTGACCGTGATGGCTGTGAACTGCTTGGGGGAGAAGCTGAGCTCCGAGACGCCGTTGGTGGCTTCTATCTCGAAGGTGTAGTTGACGTGCGACACGAAGTCGAGCACGGTGACGGAGGAGTTGATGAGCCCCGTGTGCCTGGGGATGAAGCGGATGCCTCCCCCGCAGATCTCGCACTGGCTGGCATCCGAGCCACACTTCTTACAGATGACACTGTAGGTGAGGTCCTTCCTTCCTCCAGTGTCACTCGGGGGGCTCCACTCCAGCATCAGAGCTGTTTCGTTGATGTTAAAAACCACGTTCCTCGGAGCAGAAGGTGGCCCTGCAGAGAAGGAGGGGAAAGCCTGTTAAGTCACTGTTGTCTACTTTGTTGTCTATTAAAACACATTAGCCCTGAGCTAATTATTTGCAAATAAAAGATAAAAGAGTTATGTTTCAATAACAGATTCAATGTGAAAATTAAAAATTATCTAAAGACAGTCATTGAAAAAAAAGCAGTAATAATAAGACGGTGAGATATAAAAAGCTGAATAATCTAAATAGCTTAGAATTGATTCAGAAATAATTTAAGGCAACACAGAAATGACTTGGGAATGTCAAACCTACACTAGATAATGAAAATTTTCTATAAATGGCTCTTGGTGCCGTGGGATACTGGGGTAGAGCTCTTATCCTTATTTTATGTCTCGTAATGTAGGCTTTTCTGAGACTTAAAATCTTTGACGTTTTATAAGAGACAAATTGAGTAATAAATAAATAACAACTCTGGAATAACTACAAGAGGTAAAACTGTTTGTATTAGTTCTGCTGTGCCAGATATTTCTTTGTATCCTTCACTGCTTATCCCCAGGGATTTCTTTGCTGCTGTTCATTAACTGGGTTAGGTGGCAGCATGCCAAGGCTATTAGGCACAAGAGACAGTCTACAAGTTTTCTTTCTTTCCCACCTGGCATCTCATCAGCATCAGGATAACAGTGAAGACATCAGCCTTGGAACTTAAAGGTCTAAAACAATGACCACAAAGCAGGAGTAAAAGTACTTCTTTAAGGCTACGAGGAGGAATGCAAAGATAGTGCAGCAGGCAGAGTGCAGGGAAATTCTCACCTGACAAGCAGGTGGTACAGCTGTCTGTACACTCTGAGATGAACCACAAGTGACCCATTTCCAATTTCCCACTCATCACACAATAGTCAAGGTATGTCCAACAAGTTTTAAGCTGTTTGCTAACTTACTGTGTAGGATCCCATGAAAATCATCTGAGGTTTTATAAATATATATATTTAAATAAATACATATAGTGATCTGGTGATTGTCCCCTTATACTGGGCACTGGGGAGGCACCTCGAGTCCTGTGTCCAGTTCTGGGCCCCTCAAGAGAAGCACTGAGGTGCTGGAGTGTGTCCAGAGACAGGAACAGAGCTGGGGAAGGGTCTGGAGCACAGGGATGATGAGGAGTGGCTGAGGGAGTTGGGAGGTCTCAGCCTGGAGAAAAGGAGGCTCAGGGGGCCTTTATTGCTCTCTACAACTCCCTGAAAGAAGGGTGTAGCCAGGTGGGGGCTGGTCTCTTCTCCTAAAGAACAAGTGCCAGAACAAGAGGACATGGCCTCAAGCTGTGCCAGATGACGTTCAGGTTGGACATAAGGAATAATTTTTTCACAGAAACGAATTTACTGCCATCAGAGGTGGTGAAATCAAATTCCCTGGAAGTGTTCAAGAAACGACATGATGTGGCACTTAGTGCTGTGGTCTAATTTACAAGGTGCTGATTGGTCAAAGGTTGGAGTTGATGGTCCTGGAGGTCTTTCCAACCTTAATGATTCTGTATCAGCTTCCACAGTCTGATGGAAGAACTTTACCACCTAATTATTTTTCAGATAGGAATTAATGAAGGGTTGAAGGAAAGGTAGAAATTGTTACAGCTCATCTAATTTTCTTATATTATTCTTCTTCCACTTAACATATTTCAACCAAGAAAGAACTTAGAGATGTATGGTTTTCAAAACCAATTTGGACATAATCAGAAAATAAAAATTATGATAAGAAACACAGACTTGGAAAAATGTGAGGCCTTATACTCCATGTTTTGATATGTGTGAGATGACTGTGGTAAACCCAGCTGCTGACCTCTGGGGTTTTTGGCTGAATGGGTTGAAAAAACATTATATTCTCAGCTCTCAATAAAATCACAGTGCTTGACCAATGCTTCGCAGAACTTGGACAACTTTCAGCTTGCTTTGCAGCTTTTGGTGATTGATACAACCTGCCAACAGGACTAAGGCACAAAGTTTTGATTGAGACACTGATTAAACTTTGAGTCAACTTTTTCTTATTCAGAGTTTCTTAAACAGACTGAAAGACTACAAGAAACATTTGCAAATGACACCAACTAATTTTTACCCAGACTGTAACATTCATAATTTTTAAGTGATGCTTTTTATTTACTTATGTGGCACAAGAGTGGGTGGGAAAGCTGGAATGCTTGTAAATAAAAAAGTATGTATGGTGTGGGAGTGATAATGCGAACTAATAAATATTAAGCTTTTCTGTGAACTGTAGTTCAGTTGCTTTTTCATTTCTGGTATTTACTTGTAAGTTTTAATAACTGAGACTATGTTTTCATTATAATTAATGTTGCCCTGAAGTAAATTCATGAGTTATCTGCTGGATTTCAAGCACTTGATAATTAAAATATATGAAAGTGTTAGACTTCCTTGCATTTTTTTAGTGGATAAGAAAGTTGAAAATCTTTTGAATGAATGAGCATTTATTTATATATGCATCTATCCAGAGTTCTTAGTTAATAGATCACCACAGCTCCCAAAACATCACCGAGGATGATGGTTCTAGCAACTCTGGAAAAAAGTCTTGAGATCGAAATAAGCTAAAACCAGCACACATTACTTCAGCTTCAATTCTTATTATTTATATTCAGAAGAAAGGAATAATTATGTTTCCTCTAAAACCATGCTGGGAGAATTAAATAATGACTGGGTCTTAACAAATTCCCACTGCTAAAACCATGGAGGTGTTTTAGGAATATGGAGGATGAGCTGTAATCACACTTCCATATGTGCATAACTTTAAGTGGATCAGTAATCCTCTTGAAATAACTGGTAATACTCATGCACTTAAAACTAAGCATCTGTGTAATTGCTTGAAGGATTGGACTCAATGTTTTAAAAGTAGCTTAAATTTAATCTTACGTAAACTATAGATATTATGACAACAGGTCATCACAGCTCACGCTTTTTAAATATTATTTCATCAATCTTGGCAAGCCAAAACAGGAATTAATGTCAGTCTGGGCAATAGGAGAGTTTTGTCTGGCTTTGTGGATTTTAATTTTCTATCAGATATTTCTTGTACTTTATAGAATGGCATCTACAGAAGAAGGAATACAATAATAAAAATACGGCTTTAAAAATATATTTTTCATTTGCACTAGAGAGTGAACGTTCTTATAGTCATGATTTGGGACTGAAACCTCAGTTGTAAGAGAAAACACGTATTATTGTGCATTGACATTTCAATGAAAAGGAAAACGTTATCAATTATGTCAGAGATGTCTTAAAGTATATGACTGTCCTCTTGCAAATGCAGAAAAAACCCTCAAATACTTCATACTCAAGGCCCCTCATGCCAGTTTGCATGAGGATTAAATAGCTTTTTAATTGCTGTTAAATTATGCCAGTTAAACTGTGATTTCATGCAAATATTAAGCTGTAATGACATGCAGTGAATCATTTACTAAGATTTAGAACTTGGAACAAAGAGAGACAATTAATTCTAATCCTCAGATTCAGCTAAATTATGTGTCACTGGGCTTTTATGAATGTGGCCTGATTGCTTTGTTATCATTTATAAATTATACAAAAATTATTTGACACACTGGAAAAACCTGGCAGCAATAACCCTTCTGCAGATATCTGTATGCAAAGCTCTTGGGGTTTTCCTTATATTGATTTTTAAGGAAAACAAGTATGTTGGTGAAAATAAGGGATCCTTTCCTCACAACAAAATTCATGACTTTGAATTTTATGCAAAAGGATAAAATGCAGTTCAGATGGATGAGCATTACAAAAACATGCAGCTCTTCTGCTGAGATGGAACTCAGCCAGAGCATGAGCAATGTCTTTTGCTTCATTTACAAATTACAGTGAGGAAGTATTTTGACACTTTCTGTGGAGGAGACTGGCATGGATGTCGTATGGTGAATTCAGCATGTCTGCTTTGAAAGCAGCAGAGTTGAGTTTTTCCTCATGCAGTGCTTTGCACATCATCTTGTCTTACATATTCTCCTCCTCTGTGAAGGCAAAGGGATTTTCCTGTTTATGGAAGAAAGAGGAGCAAACACAGCATGGCAGAAGTCTGATGAGGGCAATGCAGTATTTCACACACTTGAGACTGAAGACTGGAAAAAAATTTGTTGCTTTTTAAGTGAGGACTGTCCATTATACACCCTTGGACTCCTGGAATTTTCTGTCATTTGTCAACTGAATTTACAGCAGAAGGGCAAAGATTACCTTAGAATACTCAGAATCAGCACCTGGCTGTGCCCCTTCAGTTCATAATTGCTCATATATATGTATCTATACATAAATATACACACACATATAGACGTAGAATTACATTTTTCCCTTTTCAGAATTACTTATTCTTTTCCTTTGAGGCAGACAGGAAGAACAGAGGCCAATGACTGCAAACTAATACCCCAAGTCTGAGCATAATGACAAATTGCAGGCAAGTGTATGAATATATATATATATTAAAATATAAAAAATAGCAACAGAGGCAGTAAAGACCTCAAGTGTGTTGCCTGATTTTGCTGCTGAAATACAGTGTTGACTCTTAAAAACAGAGGATACACCTGGTGGCAGGGGTTATTGAACAGAGCATAAGTTTGTGGGGTTCAGATTGTTTAAGCATAACATTAGAAAAGAGGCATTCAGACAACTCAGACAACCAATATAAGCCTGCCTGACCTTGAAAAGATGGATCAATTCATCCAATTACTTTATAGAGGGAAATGTTAGACTTTATGTACAGAGTAATGAGACAGGGGATTAGATATGATGCCATTTGTTGCTCACTGTGTATGCAGAGAGATCACTGATAAAGTACTTTCATATGGCAAAGAAATACAACAAGAAGAAAGAGGAGCAGCAAGAGATTGATAAGAAGTGTAAGTCAAATGAAAAGAGCCTCGGAGGAGGAGATTAACAATATATTCTAATGTAATTTTCATTCCTCTTATTGAAATTAGATTTCTATTACCATTTTCTGCAAAGTGAAAACTCTTCTTTAAAAAATGCGGCTACATAAAGTAAAAATGGGAACTGTGCAATTTTGTAAAAGCACACAGTACTTTCAAATAATTAATAAAAGCGAATTTGAAGCTCATTTTGAAAGAAGTGGATGCCTGTCTTAAATCAAGGTGGGTTTTTTCCCACAATGCTGCATCTGCAAGTTTCCCAGTACTGAGAAAGAGGTCTGGAGTGAGAACACTACCTAACCAGCACACAGGAATGAAAAGAGAGAACAAGATATCTACCTTAGGCATATTACCTTGCAGGACATGGGGAAGCAAAGAAAGCAGGCACCAATAAAGTCAGTCAAAATGCTTGAACATGAGGACATTTGTAAGGGGAATCCACTATTCATTCTGTGCTTCATTTGAGAATAACTCTCCCTTCAATAGTCCCAAGAAAAATTTGTGTTTCTTATGTCACATCTCTTCGTGACAAATTTGAAAATGAACATCGAAAATGCAGATCTGTCCCAAAGGTGGTTATGCAAAAACGGCATTTCGTTTCTGCACAGCATTTTGTCTCTATTTAGTCAAATTTCCTCATTTTCTTAAAACTTTTCAACTTCTTTATTATAGTAAAGCATGACAGTTTGAAAGGAAGGATCTAAATTCCACTCATATCTGTATTTTTTTTATTAAATTTAAATTGGCCACACCTGCAGTGATCCACCAAAGGCAGCGAGGTTGTATTTATGACAGAAACGTAATTTTAATAACTGAGAGACTAATTTGAAAGCAGTGGGGCTAAAGATATCACTTAGGGAATAATTTGGCCTGAAGATTCTTCATTACTGCTGATGTGCAAGACAAGAACATAGTCTGCCTGTCAGGAGTTTCTGTGTCATTTTCAGAGCTGACAATTAGTGAAATTATCATCATTGTAGGTGTAAGATGAATGCAGCTGCTGTGACAATCAATGAAATGCTGATACCCTGCAGCCTGGGCTGAATGGGGGACAATGCAGGGGGGGCACTGACCAAAGAGCAAGGCAGAAACCAGAATTTCTCTGGTTCACAGTCTCCTTTATTTCTTCTCTCTCCCAAGTTGAGGTGAGATGAGGCACTGATATCCTGTTGTGGTTGATTTCTTATCTGCCTCCACTCACTTGGGTGCTTTGGCTGACACCCTCAGCAGGAATGGAGAGGTGTGGCAGCAAGTTTTTCCTGACAGTTTTCAGCCAAAGCAGCTCTCTGAACTCACACTTGTAGAAGAAGCTTCAGGGTGCTGAAATATCTGCACTCTGATACCACATATCAACATATCAGGGTATCAGGGCTTAAAACTGTGTCCTGAAAGATAATTGTGGAATCATAATGCTATGTACAAGTAATTTTTTCAAAGAACTCTCGCTCAGCAATGAAAAATCAATGACTAAGAAATAATATGAAGCTGCATCTGCATAATATATGAGTGCAAGTGTCCTCCTAAGCATGGAACTGTCAAGAATGCCTGAGATGTGCTGGCTCAGTGAGTAAGTTTTTAATGGCACATGCTTGAGGCATTGATTTGAGTGGGATTATTTGTAATCACCATTTTGCTGTGGGAAGCCTGAAACAAGGCTGTTTATTCTCTCCCATATTTGTGCCCAATGCCAGGCCTATGTTCCCTGCTCCAGAGTGAGCTGGGACTGGGGGGACACTCTGAACGCTGAGCCCCTGAAGTATCCAGTGGCTGGGACTTACCTTTCCCCTTTGACAACCTTCTGGTTAGACTAGACCATTTTCTAAGAGCCATTTTTAGTGACCATCACCCTCATGAAGTGGATAGACAGTGTCACGGTTTCCTAAATTACCTCAGTGCCTATGAATTTGTAAATCAGCTTCAAATTATCAGGTACGTTTTCCTGTCTATTTAGAGAGTTTAGTTTATATTTGATTGTGCTGGGATTATATTTATTTTATAATTTTAATTTAAATCTGAAGAGACAGAAAAGCTTTTTATATCAGTTCTTTTCTTTACATGACTCCAGCTTTTGGAAAGTTTTTGCACCAGCATACTTTCAAGTATATAAGGATGTCAATTATTGGTAGTGAAAACACCATGTTGTTATCTACATGACAATGATGACAGTTCCTCCTATTGTATCTCAGTATCACGAGTTCAAAAGTCACCAAGCTAAGAGGCATGGTTATTTTTAGGGTTATCGAGACTAAATAGAAATACACTGTTTAAATTTTTATTTTAAAAATCCCTTTTGGTTAACCTGAATGCAATTATTTACAAAATGTACAAATGAACAGCTAATTTGTTTTTGAATACAAAGCCAAATAAATGAGGCAACAGAAGCGCAGACACTGGTAATGATCAGACTTACGGGTACATGCCATAGTTGGTGGGTCCTTCTCAGCTCTGAAATAACCTTTCTCACACTGACAGACAGAAGTGGCTTCTATGTGAGTCAAACTGTGTGGAGGGCACTTGGAGCACTTCACATTTCCAGCAAACGCTTTATAGAATCCAGGCCTGCAAGCTGCAAAATAAGAAGATAAGTTTCATTAATAAAAGAAAAGTTTTGGTCATAGGTAAAATCTGTTCTGAGAAGCTAAAATTCTTCTTTCCAGTCTAGATATAGATGCTGTTTTGATGACACAATTCTTGACAGTTTTTGTTTTTGTATATGGGCTTTAAAAAAAAAAATAAAATCTGTTCTTGGTATATAATGGGGAATCATTAAGAGAGACAACTTCCCAATTTATAGTCAGTCCTCAGTGCTGGTTGAAATTGTTTCTAAACAACTTCACTACTATCACTAAATGTTATCTATGTTTTATATACATGTGTTAACAAAAAGAGTGAGATAACTCTTTATCTATCAGAGCTGTTCATATAGCTTTTTTATTTAAGTAAAGGACACGTGCCATATCCAATATATTTACCCCCACAATGCCCTGATGAGAAAAGGATGACATCCCTACACATTTATAGATGGTCTGATTTGCCTGCAGTGCCTCCTTACTCGGAGCTGGGGTC
Organism: Grantiella picta; assembly: GCA_013397955.1. Lineage (NCBI taxonomy): Eukaryota > Metazoa > Chordata > Aves > Passeriformes > Meliphagidae > Grantiella > Grantiella picta. Next base: position 100,121 of record VZRM01006850.1, on the reverse strand, counting down.
CCTGCTCTTAACCACAGCACAAGCTCACAAGCCTTGTTTTGCTGGCCTTTAAAGCAGCAACAAGTCATTAAAATAAATCTTATCACAGATCTGTCAGGCATGCATTCGGAAATATTATTTTAAAATCATCCTCAGACCTCATCACGCACATTTAAACAGAGATTTCTTTCTTTTCCTGCCAGCTACCACATTTACACGTGCCAGCACATGTTGTAGCTACTGCCTTCTGTCTTCCCAATATGAAAACAAAAAAATGAGAGAGCAACTCAGACATGTCTAGACTTTACACACTCCTTTTCCCTCTGACTCACCCAGTAGTACAATGGAAACCTGTGCTATAAATATAATTTTGAGGTTCCATGTGGCTTTTTCTCATTTTAACATATTTAAGACTATTTCCTTTATGTTGCTAGAGGAACTAGGCAATACATCCTTATCTTGCAATAAGATACAAAAAATTTAAAATGTGTTTTAAAAAAGTACCTCAAAGTATGCATTTAATAGATTCAGTGTCAGTTCATATCAACTGAGTTATTAAAAAGTATTAACTCATACATAACATATACACAGATTAGTTTTTGATTCCAAAGGCCTTTTTTGATACAAAAGCAGTTTCACTAGTAGCTGAATGAAAAGGAGTGAGATGACACTGAAAAAGATAACACTTGATTGCCTCTCAGAATCCAAGAGCCAATTTTTCAAATGCAATTTTAAGAGCTTAATTTTGACCCAGCAATTTCAGCAGCTCTCCTCCCAGGGTGTTGTTCTGACTTTGCTGAATAGACGTTATGGAGGTATCCTGCCCTGCTGTCACTGACTGGAGAAAAAAGGGATTTCTGGTGTTAGAGATAAAAGGGGTGGGAACAGCAGGGATTTTCCCCTTGAAAGTAGGCTGCTGGTCTGATGCAATTGTGATTACAGTGAGTGGCAATTTTCCACTGATTGGAGAGACAGCAGGTTTGGTGCAGGGAAGAAGGCAGCACTGTGGGTACAGGCTGTAGGCACTGATTCCTCTTAGCTTTGCTGGAAGGAAAGAGGAGGTTAGGCAAAATTGGGGAAGTGTGTTATGCTTGTCTGCTCCCTCCTTATCTTCTCATGCCCAAATCCTGCCCTGATCTATTAAGTTCTTGCTTTATTTCGTCCATGTGGTGCAATACAATGCTGCTTGTGACTAAAGAGTTGGCAATTCCAGGTTATGGTTTCATTCAAAGCAAAATGAGTGCTCCTTACAATCCTTAATACTTCCAAAATTCATGTCTGCCAGTTTTGAAATCATTCCTTCTTCACTTCTGTCCCCCAAACAACAAATCACTTTGGATCAAAAGAAATGTAGCATACTCTTTCAAGAACAATATTTCATACAGACTTCAGGCAGTTCACTATCTCAAAATAAAACTCAAGGAGAAGATTAATTTCCAGTTTAAAAGAGTAAACGTTTTATGCTGAAATGGTATTGTATTTAAAGCAATTATGTTATTTAACATGGTGAGTCTTTTAAAAGAAAGTACATGTATATACTCACAGAAAAGGTGTGTGTGGGGAAATAATGGATTAATGTAGCACATTTTACTTCTTTTGAAGTCAACTCAAGTACAACTATCCTTTAAGTCAAGTATGTATCACAAATTCTGTGGCAGAGAAGCCACAGGGATATCAGGGAAGCAGTTCAATGGAGTGGTTAACAGAGCTATTGACAGCCCACTCCCCATCCAAATGTAGACTCCCACAACCACAATTATTGATACTTGCAAATAAATATCAGCCCTTCATAAACAAGGTAAACTAATGTAAGCTGAAAGCCCCCAGATGATCACAAGTTTGGGAAAACTCATTTATTTCTCTGGATAACTCAGAGCTGATTGACAACATTCATGGTAAAAGAAAATGAACTGTTACTCTATCAATGGCTACGCAGCCTGAGTCTCAAATACAGCACTTCTGCTGCTGTACATATCTAAACTTAGACTCTGATAACAATTACTGCGTTTCAGTGGCAAAACTAAACAAAAATAACTGCTAAATTTACCATTTTCCATAGAAAATCTGCAAGGACTAGAGTTACTACCCAGTTATTACAAAAGCTCGTTTAGGAATTTCCTCAACTGCTGTAATTTCATAGATAATGTGTCCTGCTGAAGAAAAGAAAAATAACTTCTCTGCTCCTTTGGCCTTATACATCATTGTGGAGCTTAAGGCTGTACAAAACCACTGTAAACCAATGTATCTTACATCAATTTCAATCAAAATATACAGGAAAATTGCACGAAGGAGTCAGTGGCATATGCATTCTATAATTTCTGCTATATGCATGACATTTTGTAAAACTGGGGTTTGTAAATGCTCTGCTGTGAGGTTGCTGCATGAAAATCACTGTGTGTGACTGAAGGCTGTGATATCAAGCCTCATACAAGCACTAGATGTTCCATTCAAGTTTGGAGTCTTAAATTCCACGTTTTCAAATAGAAGGATTAGGATGTGACTCCATAAAGGAATTAAATCAATAGGTTTCCTTACATACCTAACATATACCAAGTTCCTCTGATTTTGCCCAGCTTCCCATTATTTCCATTGTGTATTTTCCTGTGGTGGTTTCAGCAACATAGAATTGCTTAGTCTACAAATTGCCTGATGGGCAAACCAGAAACTCAAAACCTTTTAATTATAAATGGGTTGCATTTTGCATTTGGAAAAGGAAAAAAAGTCCCCATCTTTCCCATGAAATATTGTACCCTATGTAAAAGCATTATAAATGAGTTCAAAGTTTGTTCCACATGTTTTTGCATGCAAAACGTCCAATTTTGCATGGGTTGACAAATCAGTATTTTCAGTTTCTCGTAACATTTTCTTCATTCAGCTAATAGTTTTGCACCTGGCATTTTCACAAATCATTTGTGCACATGTTAGTGAACTAAAATTTAACTTATGCAAAGCTGTCTGTGTGAAAAAGTTTCTAACGACGACTACTCAAAAAAACATAAAGCTTGTTTTTATCTGTGTTACCATAGAGTATTTTTTCTACCTTCCAAATCACTCTTATTTTCCCTAATGTTTTCCACCAGAAGTGACTTTGTGAGTTACTGGTTATAGGCACTGTGTGAAATCTGGCTTTTGTAAAGCCTGAGGGAAGATAATATATTGTCTTAAAGGTTCAGTAATTAGCAGGGTATCAGAATGAACAATTCAAAGTTTTCTCCAATTAAATACAAGAGACCATGCAGAGAAGACTATGCTGATAATTTAATTGGCTTCATAAAAGATAACACATCTATAAATGTGCTCTGCTACAGCTTCACCAGCATTTGATGGTGAGGTTTGGAAATGATAGAAATTCTGTAATTTATGTAATTTCCCTTATTTAACGTTTAATAGAGAGCAGTTAGTTTTGTTTGTTTAATCCGTGGGCTCTCTAGCAGAAGAGCCTCACTACTCAAGGCTGTTACAGCCATTAAGTTCTTCCCTAGCCTCAGGGGTGTACAATGTATAGACACAAAATCCAGAAAATGCAAACACAGTGGTCATCTGACTGGTCATTTACCTCATGCTTTCAAAAAAAAGAAGCATTCTCACAAAGGTGGTTCCAGTTCCCGGTTGCTTCAGTTTCACAACATCTGAATTGACCACTACAATGTTAGTTGAAGCAAGATGAGCCCAAAGGAACCTTAGGAACAACTTTTAGCTATGTCTGACGCTGTTGATCTGTGGGTGGGAAGGCATTTGTCATGAAAATGGATTTTTTTATAGCTAGCTGAGAACTCATCAATCAAATTAAACCAGAGAAGACTCTGTTGTCATTTACAATGAATGGCAACCATCAGTAGCTGTGAAAGAGGTGTTTTAATCTTTCTGAATCACACAATTTACTATGCATTTCCACCTCATCTATTTTTTTAACCTTGCTTACTGAATCCCACTAATGCCCTGTGAGACTGATACCTTTAATATTTGTTATATTCTGACTGATTTCAATTTTAAAATCCTCTTACCCCTCTGCTATCTGATCACTTTATAAAAAGCACAATCTAGTCAGGCCCATTCTATTCTACCACTGTGCAGAAAGAAGGAACTATGATATTACACTTTAACCAATTTCAACTTTAGTAGAAATGTCTAGAAAAGGAAAAAAAAGTATATAGAAAAGAACATGAAAAAAGAATACAATGAAAGTTGGATGCTGTATATTAAAAAAGGCAGAGTACAATCACAAATCAAGATTAGGATATTACAGAATTAGGACAATAAAGGTATGAAGAGAACCTTAGATTATGAATATCTCAAATCTCTTCTTTCTCACATGATTCTTGTTTTATTCAGGTCACAAATGGACTGTGGGGAGGATTCACTTTGGGTCATGGTCAAACTGATAGTGAGACTGCAGGATGACTTACTAGAAACCTGAGGCTTTGTGAAGAATCCACTGGAGGAGGGCAAACCATCACAGATAATAAATTATCAAACATGCTGGTTAGTTGAAACCACAAAAATAAAAGACATCATGTATCAAGAAAGCAAAGTTCTGGTTTGATTTAGTTCCTCCAGATAGTAAGGAGGAGAACAGGTGAAACCCCTGGGAAATTTAGTGACAGAATAACTCAACTCTGGGAGAACAGTAGACTGATTTTCCTTTTTTTGTTTGCATTAAATTTGATGGGTTACATTTCTGGGTGCTTTGGTCTGCACTGAAACGCGTCTGTGTTCATATGCTGCAGTCAATCTCTTCTCTTGCCAATATCTCTGCTCCCTAATATTTCTATTCTTAGATTTGGAGAACAGAAAGGAGCATTACTCATACCCTTGACTTTAGAGAGGAGTGAGGCAGAGGAGACAAAAAGAGGCAGAAATAAGGCTGCTTCTTCAAATATAACTGCATACTGAAGACAGGTAAATGAAATTAAATGTTCTTCCTCTTTGTGCTAATTCTTTCCTTTTTTCCCAGTGACTTATTTCCTCTGACCTTCCAATATTTCAATATTCTGTGGAGGTTGTTTATGAAAATTATTAGAAGAAATGACAAAGGAGATAATTGCCACATGTCAAATTGTATTTTCAGTTCACATCAATGCAGTTTTTCTCTGTATGAAACAAGTTTCAATACAATGACTTGAACAATCATTCAGGTCATGTTTTAAAAGAATCTGAAGTTTATCCAAAAAATACATATAGACAGGATATTAATGATATTAATTTCATCACTGCCTGTCAAACTAGATACAATCCAACAGCTCATCAGTGAGCTGGGGGCTGTGCTACACAGCCCAGGTGAATCCAAAAATATGATTCTAAATGGATAGGTACTGCTCAAAGAAAGCGGTGGAAAATGTTTTCAATACTGATAAAACTCTTTTTCACTTAATTTTTAGAATTAGGTGAATTATTTTTTTTTCCCAGAAGAATATAGTAAATAAAAGTTACTACCACAGCAGGTAGATGCTATATAACAGTGTTCCAGCATCAATGAATACAAAATTAGCAAAACAATAAGAAGCTGAAAAGAGGTTCATGTCGTTGAAATATCAAGCACTAACACTACAGATAAAAGACAATATCCATAAAATAGCATCCCCCCATTCATAACACAGGCTACACTGCTGCACAGAGGGTCTGCAACCTCTTCAAATTACCCCTTAAACATGTTTTATAAACTATACTGAGTCAAAAGAGTGATTTAAGAAAAAAAAAAGTTGCTATTTCACAAATTACTGCCATTTAGTGTGTCTTTAGCTGACCTTCCAAAAGTCTCCCAGAAGTGGCAAGTGACAAAAATGGATGTGGAAGATTGAGGTACTTTATCAGGGATGGAAGAAGAAAGAAAACCCACAGGATGCACCTTCGCTGATTTGTGCTGCTGACTCTGTGGTGGAGATTCCTGAATTCCAATAAATTGCTTGAGGTGAGAACTACAAATACTCAACTGCACTGCTTCACACCCAAATTATTCTTTATTTCTGTTGATATTTTATGGATAGACCCCATAGGAAAACCACAATTAGACAGATTTCATAAACCCTAAAAGGAGAGAGTATAAATACTATTTTATACTCTGCATAATTTTTAAAGGAACATCACTGTGTTTTAGAAAGATAGTGAATGAAAGGAATCAGTCAGGCTAATTAGGGCACACAATAGAAATGGTAATCGAGGAACATGACAGCAGTGAAAAAGAAGGGAAGTAATTTCCTGCACTGTATCAGTGCATACTCCTGGGATCAGGAAGGCCTGCAGGAAAAGAATGGAAGGAAAATGTCATTACATCTCCAAGCAGCCATCTCCAGCAATCACCTTTAAACAGCAAAGGAGAAATGTAACCCTGAGAACACTTCAGGGCAATGCAAAGTTACTCACTTAGGCTTCAAATATGTCTACAGTAGCTGTGAAAACTCTTTCTTTTAAAATATAATATCAGTAATGCTTTATTATATTGTTAATTTTAACTTTTTCATCATTGTTCGTTCCATTGTTGAAATAGTGGTTAGGCTATAGTCGTACCTGGAAGAGCTTTTGGGTGAAGGCATAAGGCAGGAGTGTGATAAGTTTCTCAACACTGTGGTGAATGCAGCAGGAAGAAATAGAATTTATTATAACTAAAAAAGGAACCGGTGTTTGCTGGAATTTCTCTGTATTGTTTCAAGAGGAATTTGTATCCAACTTGAAATGCCATGAAAACTTCTCTTTTCACAGAATCATTCCTGCTCCTATGAACAGCTGAAGACTATCAGGAGACACTGCAAACAGGCATTAGACCACACCAAATATTATGTTCTGCAAGAGGAAAAAATGGTCTGATTAGATCAGATCCATTTTGGGGCTAATTCCTTTTGTACATTATTTATCTCCTGTATCTGCTGGTGAGAGCATTTAAAAAAATCATCATCTCCTGGTCTGAACATCATAACCAAATGCTAGAAAAACACCTCTCACTATTAGAAATTCAAAGCGCTCCTACCAGATAGAGGTACAACACATAAAGTGCCTTTTTACCAGATATAGATATACAAAAATTGCTGATCCATGGAGAGCAGTTTGGCCCACATATGATATCCTTATTATATATATAATATTAAATGCTATCATACAGGTGTTCTTCTTCCTCTCTGTCCCTCCTATCGATATCACAAACTGTAGTTTCTGTCATTCCTCTCCCCATTTTCTCTTTTTCCTCCCCCTAGTATGTGAAACCTTTCTGTTTTCGACTCTGTACATAGTGAGTAATTAGTAATGGATTTCTCTTTTTCCTGTGCAAGAGCAGCCCATCGGAATCTGCAGATGCACTGTTCTCTATCCATAACAAATTAATCTGCTAGCCTGGGTTAATTAATTCCTTTGATAGCCATTTTTCAATTTGCTTTGCACGTGGGAGTTTTTGGAAGCACTTTTTCTGAGGCTTTTTTCTGTTTCCACCTCTGATAAGTTCCAAAACTTCCAGCCTGACTGTTGCTGCAATGATGTTTTTTGTTGGCTGGCGTTATGTCAGACTGATTTTCTGTGCAAGAATAGTGAGTTATCAGAGCAATTCTCAAATAGTTAATGTCACTTGGCTTCATGCCTCCGAAAACACTCAGGGTGTGCACTGAAATCTTACAAAAGCTCCCCCTGCCATAACTCACTGCTTTATTACAAAACTGTGGAACAGCTTTCTAGAGAAGGTACATCTTGAAGGAATGGAATATCCTTACAGGCAATTATTAATAATAAAAATCGGAAGAACACTGCAGTCCCTGTTTACAAGATTATAGTTTCTTGTTATGGCCTTATTATACATTATAAACATTGCAGTTTTTAATGACAATATCTAGAGCTAAATTTTTTTTGGTTCACTGCTTTCACTACAGCAATTACTTTTATAATAGATCAGCTAAAGCTATGATATATTTTCTTTTTCTCTGTGTAACTGTCTCTTTTACATTAATATAATTAGCAATAAGCAACAAGCAATGAGAACACAATCTAACCTACTTTAAGAAATACTATTAATACCCCAATATTCTTTAAAAAGAGAAGCTTAAAATTATGCTTGATTTTTTAATTATGGTTTCCAAAATGGCACATTCAGGTAAAGATTTCAATGTGTGATTTATTCGAGGCCCTGCTATTTGTGCATGCACAAGTCAGGAGTTTGGACACATAAAATTACTGTAATCATGGGGAATATATAAATGCCCCAAAGCAGATATGTAATTGTATAGCTGTGCAATTCATGATGCGAAAAATGCTGAAAAATGTTCTCATAAAATCAGACATTTGGCCTTTGAAATAGAATCCTTTTAGATGTGTTTGCAGAAAAGCATATAAGCTTGATTTTTAAACATAGCAAACATGCTTAGTGACTTCCAGACTATTTCAGATCTGACTTGCCACTGCAAATGAAGTGCTCATGCTTCTGTGAGAACCAAATACCACTTTCTTTTTCATTATCTCTGAATACCCACATGGTCACAGGCAAATAATCTCGATTAATAAAACTTGTTTTCAACCCATCGTTGTATCTTCTACATTACTGTATTAAATTTTATGTATTTTTATTCTATTCTATCACTGTTTTAAGGCATAGAGCAGCACAATGTGGTACTTGTGAATAAAATTTCTGTGGTTTATGTCAGCAACTAACACAGTATTCAAATACCATTTTTTTAATGGAAGCAACACATAAAATTCTGTAATTAGTCCATTTAACTTTTCCTTTCCCGTTCCCCCACATCCATGTAGAACTACTTGCAGTACTTAGCCCCAGATTATAGTAACTATTGAATTGTATTCACATAGGTGCAGATGACACCAACTTTTTTTTTTTAATTTCATAAGCAAACATTGCCAACTTCTCCCAACCATCACCACTGCAGCATTTAGATTTATGTGAATTTCAGTGTATAGGCAATGCCTTGGTAACCAAAGGGAAAGCTCTGAATTCTGTCCCAAATATTCATCTACTGGCCTTCTAAGACAGGAATAAATCCTTCGATGATGCAAATCCAACCCCATTTTAATTAAGCAAAAATCATGAAGGTGCCCTTTAGCTGAACAGGGTTTCTAATTTGTGTTTCACCAAAGTAGTTATGTGGGATAAATCTTCAATCCTTGTGTCTAGAATATTTCACATGATTGATGACAAGTATCAGAGTTAAGTATTTCTACTGAACACACTGATATTTCACAGGTATTTCACAGAGATGAACCACAAATTTAATATGAATTCTCAAACAATCAGGTTGATATGAAAAATGCTCCCTCCAGTAAGACTTCTAGTATTGACAGAGAAACTTGAGCTTAAGAACACAGGTAAGCATTACTATAAAAACACATTAAATTGGCATAAAATCTGAATCTTCCCTCAAAGTGCCAAAGAACTACCAGAGAGGCTTATTTCTACTTTCCAGCTATACTGGATGCACACTTCAGTGTTCTGTACTTTCCAATGAAGAAAACATCATTATTCACATCTGGAAAAACCCCAACCAAAACCTTAAGCTTAGAGAGGTCAATGGGACTTATTCAAGATTTTCTAGCAGTTAATTAGCATGGCTACAGGTGCCAGAACCTCACAAATCGCAGGCCAGGAGGGGCTGTAGCTCTTTAAAAGAGGAGCCAAACATCCCAAAACAGCCCCATAAGCTCATCCTACAACTAAATTTACTTTATTCTTTTTTACCAGTTTTCTTCACAGCTGCAAACATACAATCAGACGGAGATTTTGCATGAAATTCGCATCCTTTTTTTGAAGTTATTAGCATCACCCTAGTAGTGTGAAAATGATATCATGCTATTTTTAAGTATGTAAATTCATATGATAGTTTTCATTCTGAGAGCAAAATATTTCATTTTTATACTGTGCATAGGAGTTGTTAGTAACGTTTAAGGACTATCACACTTTTTACATATATTATTGTACATTTTTAACAGATGATCAGGCGTAACTAGAAAAATCCCTCAACCAAAAGAAAAATAAACTTCAAAGTTAGGACTGTGTAGTCTACAAAAATGACAACTACCAATGCTGCATTGCCGTTCCTTGTCAGCTTGTGAATTGAATTCTGGTAGAGTTCAACTCCATTTCAACTTTAAAGTACTCATTAAGAAGTGTGCAGGACAGGCAGCTTTTGAGTGGATAAATATCTGCTGTTCTAGCTGAGGTGTGGACAGGGAGCAAGAGAGCTATGGATCTATGGATTCTGGCTGTTTCTCAGTCTTACAGCAGTTAACATCACATTTATTTCACACCTAGGGGTGGCAGATTCCTTGTACGTGGTCAATGTTCATCTTTTCCCTTCGCTTCCATTCGCGTTTTTCTCATACTGTGAGCAAAATGACTGCGAGACAAAGGTCAGGGGCTACAGTTCTGACAGTAAGTGAGACACTGCTGCTATCATTCCGTACTTGGAACTGTAAAACTCCGGGATCTGTGCTCATCTAAAGAATAACAATGGACTGCACCACTTGGCATCTTTTTTATTTTACAGACTAATTTTTTAATAGAAGACTCAAGAGAGACAAACAGCCACTCTGTTCAAAGAAGGCACGATAATGGAACTACACTTGACATGTACATTTTCAATTACTATATAAAGTCACATATCCATATATGTTTAGTTTTAGAAAAATAGATAAATGATACATAAATATATATATACATAATTATAATTGTTACCCTTTTTTGCATAGCATTTGGAGAGTATTTATAACTTAGATATTATAATCAGACTGTATGGTCATTGGTAACTATCACTGTGATTATCTATTCGCATTCTGTACATGAGAGATAATTTTTTTTTGCTCAGAAACTTCCAGATCTGTTTCAAAGATCACCTGTTTTAAAGTGACACCATGGATCATTTGATTTATTTGCTTTCTTACTGGTTTCATTCTCAACATTTGAAATTTTTCTTGTCTACCATCACGATCTTTCTCACCTCTCAAGCTGCTTTTCCTGACCTTTCCTTCTATATTATTATTCAAGAATGTGCCTTTTTTAAATCTATTCATTATGTTTTTATGAGTGCTGGGGCATAATATCCCACATATATTCTGTAGTGAATTTTTTTAATGAATGCACAAAACTAAACTAATTTATTTGGGAATAAAAAAATATTTCTAGAGAGTCAGCCATGTGTGGAGTGGCTGAGGGAGCTGGGGCTGTTTAGTCCGGAGAAGGGAAGGCTCAGGGGAGACCTTTTCACTCTCTACAACCACCTGGAAAGGGTTTGTAGCAAAGTGGAGATCAGTCTCCCAGGTAACAAGTCACAGGAAGATGAATTCGATAACTCAGAGAAACCAAAAAGGAGACTTTCCATTAGATGATCCTTAATGCCATTTATATAGTACAAGAACTTGTTTTGTTATGAAATACATCATTGCTTAAAATGAAAAGATTATTTTATATTAACCAAGGATAGTAAAAAAAAATTTAGATTTGTAATTCTTACAATGATAAATGTTTTAGGGTTCAATGGAAGCAGAAGCTTAGATCAAAAATGGAAATCAATATGAAATTAATATGTCTCATCTCAGTTCTAAATTTGCATGTATACATTTCAAATCTATCACAGCTGATACAGAGGAGCTTGACTGGCAGTGCAATTAAGAAAGACACGGGACTGGAGTTACAGGTAATTTCATTTAGAGGTAGCATTGGTCTGCAAAAACATATACATCATCTCTGATACTGTGCTTGATACCATCTCAGGCTACAAACCTATAATATTTCTAATAAATTGGAATTAATTACACACTCATCCCCCTTTCTTCCATCAAAAATTATAAATACTGTGCTTGCAGAATGGATCCTAATCAGTGTCTTTCATATAGAATGGCTACTTGTTCGAGGCATACAAACACCACACAAAGAGGCCTGTCAAGTAGTCTCTGTCACTTCTGATAATATTTGGAAGAAAACAATGACCTCAGACCCTCTTTTTGTTTTTTTTTCTTTTTTTTTAAATAGAAGAAGAGCTTAAGACAGCAGTCAAAAAGCATAAGAACAGAAAAAATCTGAACAAAGAGCATGTCTGTGAGTACTATATTATAATATTGCTGAAATATAAAACTGGAAGCAACCTCTCTTCAGTGGTACATTAAGTGTCAGCCTTCATAAAACTTCTAGTATTTCCTTCACTATCCCAATTAAGTCTTTACAATTTCATCCCGAATATTACAACTGCTTCTTTATAGACTGCTTTCTACTGCAAAACTGAAGTACACAAAATCTTAATGATGTTTGTGGAAAAATGAGATTTGAATCAACCACAAGACTCCTAATCTTAATTGGCAAGAGGTGTGGGAAGATGGAAAATCTCCTTTCCCTATAATCTAATGAAACTCAGCAATACCAGCCTCCAGATTGCAACGTCAGCCTTTCCCCTGAAGGGCTGAGCAGGAGGTTAGGAAAAAATTAATTGTAAATATTCACGTAAATACTGAAGGTTCATCCTGGTTCACACTAAGTAAGCCACCTCAGCAACATCTGTGCTTTCTCTTGTTCTCTCTCACTTGTGTTGCAGGTTACTTTCAGCATCTCACCCCAGAAGGCTGGAGCAGGAGCTGTATTTTCCCAAGGGGTTAGTTGAAAATGGAAATGTTTTCATGGGAAGACCACAAGAACTCAGATATCAGAACCACTACAGGTTCTTTTGGTCAAATTCAAAGGCAGGGGGAGCTTTAAATTCAATTCTTAATTCAGAAAGAAATATTTCTGTGAGAGCTTTTAGGAGAGATTCTTTAATAGAAGGCAGAGGAAAGAACTCCTGTGGTGGTTGTGACAAATTGGAGTTCAAGGCTGTGCTGATAGTGCACTACAGCTGCAACAACCCTCCTAGCCTTGATGCTAATGCTCACCAGGTGCATCGACACTCAGGACATTGGGGAAAGACACACAGATTGTCCCTGAATCCCAACGAGCAGCAGTTACAGCTCACCTCCAGCAGGATGGAAGAGAGCTCATCTGAATTTCGAAGTGCTCACTTTGGTGTGGCATCCTATGAGAGTCATGAGGACGAGATCATGGCTCAGTAGAGAGTGACTTATCAGCTGATACACCTGAGACAGGTGAAAGACACAAACCAGTGGCTTCCCGCCCTCTCCAGGAACTGTCAAGGAGCCCACGAGGCTGGGGAGACACCACACCACAGCTGAAGGAAATGGGAGGAATCCCCAAGGTCCTTGGATTATCCTCTCTCGTAGCCAGTAGCAAAGTGCAAGAATTAAAAAAAGTAACTTGACTTTTCAAAAACAGATAAAAAGAATTTACTCTATTCACACCACAAACAGCAGTAATCCCTTTATGGCTCCTTAGAGTCTACATATTCAAGTTTGCCTAGATTTCTAAAAACAGCCCTAAACCATAAAAAGATGAAGAGATACTTTTCATCTCCACACAGATAAGGTAAGATTCTAAAATCCCCAAGACAACCCCCAAGGCAGGGATGCCTGTTTGCCTACAAAAATATTTCAGTGACTACTAACAGTATCTATCATCTGTCTCTCATCTTTTCTCTAAAACATACAGAAGCAAAGGTGAGGTGTTTGATACACAGTGGAGTGAGAAAGCAGCTGGAATTGCAGCAATTTATGCATAACCAGCCAGACAAGCTGTTGCAACTGATGGTTATGCATTTTAGCACAGCCTGCTGTTAGCACATTGTTAACATAAAAAATATGATGCCCCCACATTCAAAGCAATGATGGAGAGCTAATGATCAATTTCAAAAGAGAGGCTGTTGCTTCCTAATTATTATTTGGACTAATTTTCAATAAGTTAGGGCTGGGTTTGGTTTTATTAAGTATTCTATTTTATGGAAGATATACTTTATTACATAATATCAAGCTGAAGGGAGGGATTCCAGCTAGAGTGCCAAATTGCCATTCTGCTGGGCAAGCCTGGTATGCACTAACCAGAAACATGGAATGAGACTGATGTTCCTAGGAGATTATGGCCTTCCTAATGGCAGGGCAAAGCTGGCAAGGGTACCTTCAGGGTCAATGTTGGTAGTGCACTGGCCAGGATTTAAAATGCTGTAACAAATTAAACTTTATTTCATCAGATGCAATGTGCCATGGCTTCTGTCTTACTTTTACTCATCTCAGTGCACTAAAATAATTCAAGGGACGTGGAGATACTTTTTTCCTCTACTTCTTTGCCACGTTAAGTTCAAGCAAAGCACACAGAAATAGAACTGACCTGAACAAATGACTGGTGGTTTCTCTTGGGCTTCAAAGCCAAAAAGGTGTTACAGGAAAAATGCAGCGTTTTACTGACTGTAGACTTTACCCAGAACAGAAAGAAATAGAATTTGTTAGTGCTTTTAAATGGAGAAAAACACCTAGCAACTGCCAGCATTTCCTTTGTGTGAGACAATTTATACTTATATGTACATCAAGATGCCCAGCTGTCGAATCGCAGAGGAGGTCTGTTCAGATGGTGATGCACTATATATCAAATGAGAAGTACAAACAATAATAAAGATATGATAATAATATATTGACCATAACCCTTAGCAAACCCTAGCCCTGAATTTTGCAACCAGTTTGTAACCTGCTAATATTGACTAGAAGTTGTTTTCACTGACCTCGTAAATTATAGTAAATTTATTGAGAACTTAGAAAAGGTGCATCTTGTCGTTTAGTCATTCATGGTTAGGAAGGAGTGTCCAGTTGATGAAGTCTTCTGTACCAAAGGACAGAAAAAATAGTAGAGAGAGAGAGAGATGATTGGTGGTGTCAATACAGAGACCTGGACACTTCATGTAAGCACTTGCACAGAATATTAACTGGGCACTGCTAAGAAAACAGCCAACTAAAATGTAATATGATAAATTAGCTACTAGCCTAATTTAGTTTTTTTCACTGTATGCCAGACACCAGTATTTTAATTTTATTACATAACCTAATGGGCTTTGGGTTTTTATAACTCATGTTTTTAAGCGCTACAGACCAGTTCTGTCCATCTCGTTCTGCAAACTGGATAGCCAGTGGTGTCACAGAATTCCCTGTGACTGAAATCAGTGCAGGAGCATTGGTGGCTTGCTGAGTGCTCTGGTGTTGTTAAGAAAAGGATCTTCTGAGACCTGCTCACAAACGAAGCAGAACTAATCAATCCCTCTTGGACAAGATGATTACTTGGAAATCAATCAGTCAGGGAGTTCGTTCTGTCAGCCTTCAGGATATGAGCAAAGAGTGAATGTAACTTCCAGCAAAAGCACAGAGAGCACATCCATGAGGCAAATTTCTGTAATGCAGATACAGAAAGCACTGAAGCACAGAAGTTCTTGTTACTGTCCCAAAATGCTTTGCCGTGACATGGAAAGCACAGACATTCCTATTCCATCAGTCAATGTCTCACAGCAACTAATTTTCTACCAGTCATCAGGAAGCTCAGAGCACTCTTTCATCAACACCCAGGGAACTGAACTAGGCCCTGGTACAGAACACTTTACCCTTCTGCTAATGCAGTTTGTGTTTCAGATTCTGTTTGTGACAAGCTTTGAATTCTGTTTGGGTTTAACATGGCATTACAGCTGCTGGGGGTTTCACTCTGTTACTGCCAGGTCCAGAGATAGCACAACCTGGGAAAGCAAAACAAGTGCCTGCAACAACTGATTGACAGGCCTGAAACACCTGGGAGAAGACCATCACACAAGAAATAATGGCTTAGAGAAAAACAAATTAGGAGCCGATTTGTATTCCAGGAGACATTTTATTGCCTGCCACTCTCCATCCCACTGAAATATTGTGATGGATTAGGGTGACAGGAGAGAATTGCTAGGTGCTGGTAATGACAATTTGAACAAGGAGGTGAAGGAAACACACCATGCTCTGCCTCTCTCCAGAGCACGGTGAGCTTATTGTGGAGCGAATACAACCCATTAGTCACTGCAGGCACCTCAAGGTGTGTTGTTCACAGGTACATTCACACTGTGGGCATCCCTAACCCCCAATTCTGGTGAATTTTAAGGGCTGTAGTCTAAAGTCAAAATGCTAAGAGGGAATTGAAGACTGAACACATTCCCAATTGCATTAGGAAATAACCACAGTGAGATCTCTTTCTTTTGATACTCCCCCAAACGTATGTGGAGCCACACAAGCAGGGTTTTTAAGCCAAAGGAAAGTGGTAGCTGAAAAGGGATGGGAAGACTGGGCTAGGCAGGCAGGGTAGGTATAAATTCAGTCATGGCTCTCCTAAGTATTAGTGGCCACGATTCAGCCTGGCCTCAGGTAGTGCGTTACCATGACAACTTGTCCAAAAAAACTGAAGGTGGAGAGGGGAAACAGAAAAGAGAAGAGAACCTTTGTTTTACAGCTCACTGTCACGAAGGGAGATGATCAGAAGTGAGTCAGAATCCCCAAAGCAATGGAGCTGTTAGTGGTGGTTGTGAGACCTCTCAGATCTACCACAAGAGGTCCTAGGACTGTCATGGAAAGGGAGTCTTTCATCAGACTGGGAGATTTCCAGAGCTTTCAGGATGCTTCCATAAAAAGCCTGCATCAGCCTGGCTTGCTCCACAGAGTCTCTGATACCTGCTGGCTTGTCACTAAGGGAGACAAAGGTTCTCTGGGCCCATGCTGCTCGAGATGAACTGAGATGCATCTTCAAGCACAGGTGCTCTGAAGCAAGGTTCAAAATGTCACCCTTGAAAGAAATCCTCAAAAGCAGATGATTTGAGAAGGAAGGTGTGCTTGTCAGGTAAAGCTGTGGTAGCTGCTGATACACAGCAGCCAGAAAAATAAAGGGCATAATGTCTTACCCTCATCTCAGGGGCCCAGCCCTGGCACAGTCCAAGCACTGAGCTTGTTTCACTTCATCCTGCCAAAATTAGAGAGTGTGAGGAAGAACAGGAAAAGAAATTCAGGGAGAAATCCAACAGCCTTTGGGCAACCCTTCAGGAACCAGCTTTGTGCAAAGCAACTGCCTGTTATGTTTCCAGGGTTAGCCCAACAATTGTGTTTTATTCTCTGTAGTCATCTGAATTGGGTCAAGCTACCAGTTTGCATTATAATGGTAAGCAAAATACAGAAGCCTTTTTGAAGGGATTCCAATACTGGATTTGAAATCAAGGAAATGCCCAAAAACCTGGACAGTGGTGAAACATGGAATTTCTAATGTTTCACAACCATTTAAATCACAGTTCTACATGTGGTACTTTATGTGTTCACCAGTCACCATTACTAGAATTTTCACTAGGAGATTTCATTTATATAAAAGAAAAAGATCCAAAAATGTATTAAGTGAGTCACAGGTGTGCTGTGAGGTGAGAGAGCAATTATCAAGATCATTATTATAGTTCATTAGTGTCTAATGGTGTGTGATAAGGATTGTAAAGTGCCTACTGTGTACTCAGCCATCTTTCAGGTGGCATTCAGAGACAAAAAAGAAAATTATCTGTATTGTATGTATATGTTGAATGACTGGGAAAATAGAGAGCAGTAGCAAGTGCTTACACATGTAGAGCAGAAAAACAACACATAACCAACTCAGAAAAAAATTAAATGCTCTTTCATTTTTGTAAACAGCAGTGCCAACTTTGGGCAAAATTACCCATAAAGTGCTGAGATGGTGTCTTCAGTAAAGTAATTTCTGCTTCCTAGGGTCTCTTTAAAAAAAAATAAAAAAAATAGTGCGTGTGTGTCCATGTGCACCCATGTACAAAGGACTGCAAATTTTATATGCCATTTTTAAACAAAACGCAGTTCTTTCACACAACTGACTTTTTGAGCAAAAGATGTTTGGCTGGATCAATTTAAACAGCGACATGGAGCTTGGCAGCAATCCATTTCTGCTGAGATTAAGCCAGCTGCTACCAAATCCATTGATCCTTTTAGATATTGATTTGTTAATTTAATAAAAAATGAAGTTTTAGAATGTGAACAAATTCACAATGCTGAGAAGACAAGATTTTGATAAGCTGTGCTGCCAGACTATGCTGGTAACACTGTCAAATGAGAAAATTACCATGATTTAAAATATTAAAGATTTCCAATGTAGCAGACTGCTTAAAACACAACTTTAAATAGAAATGTGACCTGTTACAGAAAAGCTCTCATAATTAAAAATGTATAATCTTAAAACAGCAGATCTGCTCCCTTTGTCTTCCATGTACTCATACAAGTGATTAAATCCATTTTACTGCACTTAATGCTCCTATTTACTTTGAAAAGTCAAACTATCTTTAAGAGAACAGAACAGATTCTATTATTACAAGGAAGATTGAGACAAATTCCAACCAAGGATAAGGTTCTCCCTGAGACAGCTCCATGCACACCAGTCCTTCACCGTGCAGCTCCCAGCTTTTATTCTCAGTCAGGAGCATTTCCAGACAGGCTGAGAACCCACGGCCCAAACATGCCCTGAGTAGATACACAATCTGTATCCCTGGCACTGGGATCCTGCTGTCTCGTTCCCTGCTTGAGGCATTGCTGCCATCAGGGTGCTCTCCTTCTCTCATTAATTCAATTCACACCAATGGACGCTGGTGGCTCAGAGGGCCACAGCTCCGGCTGTGTAATAGGACTGCCAAAGTGACAGAGTGACCTCTCCTGCCCGTGGTGGTTAGAGCAGATCAGTAATTTACCACCGAAATAGATTTTTCCCTGGAAAAATGCTAGTTGCAGAAAATGGATGTTGGGGGGGAAGGGAGAGAGAAAAAGAAAAGAAGTTGTAACAAATGTGTAACAACGGGCCTGTTTGCCTACCAGCTGTCCTGAAGAACTTGCTGGGGACCAACAACTTCAGCTCCACAAGGCTGCCAGGACAGAGGTACCTTACAACAGCTTCAAGCAGCTCAGAGGCGAAATTCTCTGTGGGCTGCCACAGATTGAGGTCCCCTAATACCAGCATTAAATTGAAATAAGCCAAGTATGTGGGAAATTGTAAATATTACGCTTGAGGAAAGCAGTCTCCCCCACTCGCAATTCTTTTTCCTTAACAAGAATTAGCTACAACATCAGTGGTTGCTCAGTTTAGCCTTCAGTAACACTTGAAGATGGCCACTGTCAGCTGCATGTACTCTTAGGAACAAGAATATAGCAGCACTAGTAAAGCCCGAAAAAACAGAATAAATAAGGAATGGATGAAAATCTAGCAACGCATGATGGACTCAAACTCTATCATGACCTTTCTGAGGAAAAGGTGAACAGAAGTCTTGACAGTGCCAGGCTTTGGCTACTCAAACTTCTCCAAAATCTGTAGTTGCCGTAGCTGAAAAGCACATTCCAAACACACCATCCTACCCATACAAGCAGTTTCCGTGTTTTTGAATTACTGATGAAGATTCCAGGTTTCTTTTAAATGGGTTTCATGACTTCATTGCAGTCTTTTCTGAACTTTACTCCACTGGAACAAAAAAGATGCATGGCCATGCACAGAGAATTGTAGGGGGAAATTAGCAAGGAGGTACATTTTCTCCTCCAAAAATTTAACTAAAAAGAGTGAAAATAAGGGCAGCAGCATCTAGACAACTTCCACCCACAAAAGTTGTTTGTTTTCCTCATGGTCTAACTATTTCTTTAGAACTTGGATCAGTCTTATTGTATCCAACGCTTATACTCGCCATATAATATTTAATATCTATGTAGTATTGTTACATAATGTATATAAGATATATAGGATAGATCAACATTTTCCCATTCTACAATATACTAAGAGAGCCAGAATTCAGAGCAGTCTCCTGGGCGGCCAAGTGAACAGTATGAAATAAAACATTCACATGCCATGCCAGCAGCTAAGAACACTATTTAATGAAAAGACAGAGCCACAAAGAATTAATATATCAAAGTTGAGACAAGAGCACCTTGATAAGGGAACTTCGCACGTTTTCCATTCCATACAGGTTTGCTCTATTACTGCAAACATGAACATGGGTAAAGAACACAATAGACAAGTCAAATTCAAGGAAAACTTCATGTTTCAGAGGGACATGGTGTGAAATTATGGAAAATGCCAAAGCCCAGAAAATCTGGGTAAGTATTAATGTGAGTCTTGAGGAAATCCATATACATACAAATATTCACTGGCCATAAAGTTTCAGTCTCAACAGAAGTAACCCAAGGTCAAAACTATGAATGGTGTGTAGCCTGTGCAATAAAAATGTAAATACCCTTCATTCTGCGGAACCACAAATGTGTTTAGCTACACTGTGCAACTGGTCATCAGCACAGCACGAAAGAGAGGGATGAGTCTGTTCTTCACAGACAGACAGTGCAGATATTGATTACCAGAACTATAGAAAATCCACTCTTGCTGTTATAGTTTTCCCGGTAGATGTGCACACACAACATCCATATACAAATAAATCTGCATGGATCAAAGAAAACAAGGAAAAACAAAACTATAGGTAGATAGGTTATTCATAGGCAAAGTAGTGAATAGAGGATTGACAAAACACCTGAGATTATTTTGATCTACTTCTAAAAAGCCCTTTAAAAGCTCTCTGCTATTTTACTTCCTCAATTTATTTGTAATTTTGTATTGGGACAGCCACAGGCAGGTAATGTGACATAATCAAAGCAGCTTTTCCACAGGGCTTGAAGTCAATTTCCCTCCCTAGTCCTGCTTTAGTTTAAAATATATTGTCCTTTTCAGTGAAAATCAACCTTAACATGAAGATGGCTAAAACTGGTAGTCATGCCAAATTCTAAATAGTCCCAAACAAAAAGGTCTGTATTTCAAGCTCTGCACTTCAGGAGCTGTTCTTTCTGGAGATCTTTAAAGGATCTTGGATGAGATTAATGTGATGCAAGATGGAGATTGCACATCTGCCATAGCAACTCCAACCATGAACAACCATGAAACATTCAGTAACTTCCACTCGTGATTAAATCAGACTGAAGCTGGGTTTTATTTATTTGCCTTCAAACTTGATGAACCCCAGAGGCATCAGCAAGAAAAGGAACACTGTGATTGTGAAATGAAGTAGTGGATGCTATACATTTAACATGCACTTCTATGGCTCTTAGAACACTAAACCTCACTCAGGATAGGTCACTAATATGAGAATATTCCAGTACCTCCCCCTTCTTCCAAAAAAGCCATTGACCACTGCTACCTTTTGTGTCTGAAGAAGATGTAACATTACCTTACCTTTTAAAGAATGGTGACTAAAATATTATGTTGTATCTTTTGACCCTTCATCCCAATAATAAAAATGAGTTCGGATGTCATCCTAGATAATTCAGGCAGGATGATTCCTATACCTGATTCTTCAGCACAGAACAAAAAAAGTCAAGAAACTAAACCTCAAGCATAACAAAAAATTAAAACTTCAGATATTTAAATTTAATCCACATTTTGCAGTAGAAGTGGTCCACAAGTTTTCTTCCAATAAAAATTGGTAACTCCAATATACTTTTCAGGATCCATCTGGCTAGTTCTGTTGTAATAGTTAATGCAATTACAATAATAGGTTTTAAATGGGTTTATATTTCAAGTATGATTGTGCTGAATTGAATTATTCCCTACTTATCACACAAATATTGGATGAACATTCCTCATTTTCAACCCGCACTTTTAAATTGATTTCCCTCCACTTCAGCACGATAAAATTTCTACAATAAAGTAGGCAGATACTTCACACTCTCAAGTGCAGTCGCAAGTAGTAAATCTTCTCTAGAATTTAAAAATAACTGCAGTAAGTCCAACCTCTCTATACAAATATGCAAATGCCATACACCTCAGGAAGTCTACACAGAATCATCTGTTCTCAAGAGCAGAACTTGAATTATACAGAACAATTAAATGTGGGCTTTTTAGGCTTTCCATTTAGAGATATTTAACTGTTGACGTAATGTTGTTGAGGATGTTAAAGGTGCTATGGGAAAGAAGAGTAAAAAATGGTATAAAGTGAAACAAGATGGTTTGGCTAATGTGATTCTCCCCTCAAACAATATGCAATAATTAGGTTTAGGTTTTGATTCGAGCACAACTGGATGGCTGGAGCTCAGAAACGAAGTAAGAGCCTGGAGGGCTCTCAGCAATGATAACTGGCAAGCAGTAGCCAGAAAAGAAAGAAATAACTTTTGAGAAAGATGATCAATACTTTTGGATCTGTACGCAGAGGTTTTCCTTATGGGTTTCTTCATGGTTTGAAGGAGGGACAGCATCAGAAACTGGGAAAGGCTACAACCAACAAGAAACAAAACTTCAAAATCTTACAGCACCTGTACAGGACAACTGCTTGCGTGATTTAATCACACAGAATCATGTTTGGATCTGTTTTTAAATGCTCTGCCATAAGCAATTTTAGTAACGATTCTTAATACCAAATCTGAAATATACAATGTATATGTTTCCTATATTAAAATAGACCTGTATTGGATACTGAGAAAGGTCTGTAAATGATACCTTGTTTTACCATACTCTGCAATTTTCCCAATGAGAATTAAAAAAACCAAATAATAAGTCAATATATCTTCTTATTATATGCCAGAAACCAAAGCAAGAATCATTCCTAATTCGGTTTCTGAGTAGCAGGAAGAGCTGTAGTTCATTATCATCTTCACCTTGTTTTTCACAGTCAGCTGCTAGAGGTTACAGTTTTCCAATATATTCATTCTTCTCTTACAGTTGATGTTTGTAAGGCCAGAGGAAGGAGTGGCTGCTCTGCTGTACTTTGAAAAGGAGCATTTGTGCTCCAAACCTCAAAGATTATTAGTCACAGGGACAGAGTAGAGGGAGAACTAAAGCTAAGACACCATAACCCCAGGATGGAATACTGCTAAAACTTTAGTAGTTCCACATCTTCCAGAAACTCATTATCTGAAATAACGTTTAAGATTTCAAAAATCTAAGGGAGCATAAAAGTCTCTCTTACTTTCTGTCCTCCTACATTTTCATGAAGAGTCTAAATGCATTCAGTTTTAATAATACATTTCAAATTTCATTGTTTGAGGAAGATGTTTCAATTCAGTATTGCCTGTCAATAAACAGAAAACAAAAATAATTCTTGACTCAAAGAATCCCCAAGTAATTCAAGTTGAAAGGAATCTGTCAGTCATCAATCAGGTTGGTCAGATAGAATCTGCCCTTGATAAATTCACAGTGGTTGTACCAATCACCTTCTTGTTCTCACATGCCTGAACAAGATTTGTTCCACAGTACTCTTTCTGTCCCATAAAGTGACCTATTATCACATGTATAGATTTGTTACCTAACCAAACCCTGCAAGACACAGACTAACATGAGGAATCTGCTCGTTTGTTTTCTTGAAAACTTGCGTTTGTCAAGCCAGTTTGGACTATAAATATTTTGGTCACATCCTGCCATCTGCACTGGCAACAGCAGCAGCTCACAGCCTCTCCTGATCTGTCTGCATGCTCAGAGCCCTCTTGACACATGGCATTCCTGAGTACTTTGAAGTAAGTCACACATGCCAAGTTCGAGAATCTCTGAGCTACATTTTTAATAATTTGCTTCACTACAACCAAAAGAGAGGCCAGAGAAATCCCTCATCCAATCTCTTGATTTTCTACTCTGTACATTCAGTAGAGAATGTGTGATTTTCTATGGTCGAATTTCTTTGTCTAATCTTACAGAAAATCACCAACATCCATCTGTTTATGCTCCACACTCCAGTGACTTCTCTGTTCATTGAATGTGAGCCATCTTCTGTGGGATGCAAAGCAGAACGTTTTTTATTACCCAATTTTTTTAATGCCCACGAAGTTTCATGCTGATTCAAGAGACTGCAACATCTTCATTCTTCACTTTAATTATCTGTGACCATATTCTGTGAGAGCGATACTTGTCACTTCAATTCTGCTCCTCTAAATTTTTTATATATATATATGTGTATATGTATTTCTATATATAGACTTCTGTTACAAACTTAGTGAAGTAACTGTAGCAAGCATTCAATATACTTCAGATTCATGTAGGTGTATTTGTGATTTCAACTTCTTTGTTAATTACTTATTTAGATTTAATTTCAGTGGCTTCACTTTTTCCAGCAAGTTGTGCACTTATTCCTATAAATTTCCAGTCAAATTACCACCACTGGTAAAGCAGAGGTAACCAGCTGCCACCCAAAGACAGAGCCACTGTCCTGAAAATACACACAGATTACCCCTAACTTTTTATTTAAACAGCAAAGCAAATTCAGGGATGCAATCAAAATTTATGTAATTACCTCCTAGAATAAGAAAAAAAAAGAAATATGTGGAGCAATAATGGTGATGAAAACTCCAGAAAAACTATAAATACTTTAACCCACATTTTTCAAAACAAATTGAAATTTTTGTGTCTAAACTGCTAACCTGTGTATTAAATATTTTATTTCTGGTTTATATCCTGATTCATGTGAGATATTCTAAATCAAATATCAAAGTTAACAACATGTTAAAAACTTAGACTCAGAAAATCAACTATGTATAAAAGACAAGTATGAAGTAAGCTAAAATAAGATGTGGTAATTTAAAATTATTTGAATTAGTCCATAAAATTACAAGTAATTTGATTATAATGCATTTATCTTTTAGTACCTTGTAAAGAAATTTCACAGATTTAACATGTATCCATTTAAAAAAAATCAAATTTGTGTTTTTATTGTTCTATTACATGAATGTTTTGCAGCAGTCCTAGGGTAACTGGACAATAAATGCTTTTGTTCTGATTCGTAAAGGAAAGCAATGCCAAACCCTTCCCTGCAACAGGAAGCCAACACTTTATCAGGTGTTTGGGCACTGTGCATCCTCAGCTCTATGGTTTGATGATAAAAGGAAGCTCCCACTGGGAGCTTGGAGTGCAAGGAAATTGTTGTGATCTTGATCAGGCAGAGGATCAGAGATCACTTTTGGTCGCACCCATTCCCAAAATGCCGAGTGCCTCTAGCTGGTCTTGGTAAAAAGAGGCTGCCTGAGTCGTTTTGCTTTGGAAAAGAATGATCAGCTTCCTCAAAGGGAGTCTATTTTAACCAACTACCCTAAGACCTGGAGCTAAGATCATTCTTTTCTTTTGCAGGAACCACTGAAGCCTCTCCACAGGTGGCAAGTGGAAGAAGAGTATTTCATATGCAGGGATCATGAAAAAAGTCCTTCCTTTCCCATTGAGTCCTAGTGAGCTTGGATTTAATTTTAAACCAGTTTCAAAGCATGCTAGCAGTGGAAAAACACAGTAACATCATTTAATAATGAAATTACGTTCCTAGGAGTAATGAAAACATTGCTTTTATTTTTGCTTCCTGATAAAGGGTGGGGAGTTGGTCCTTGCTGCACTGAGAGTTTCGACCAAAAAAAAAGCTGTTCTTTCCTCCTGGAGCGGATGGCACTCTAAACCATGGCCAAATTGGAAATTTCAAAAGCTGTTTCTGCCACATTTCTCCTTTATTTATGCCACCTGCTGCTGTCCTGTTACAGCACAGGCACAGCAGGAAGCACAAATGAAAGGGAGAGCCACAAACACAGCCGGCTGGATTGTGTTTTCCCAGCGGAGCAGCAGGAAATAAAACCGATAGGGATTATATTGCCACTTGCCCTGAGGCGAACTGTTAATAATGGAGGAAACAGCCTGATGCTTTCCTCTCCCAAGGGGCAGAAAAACGGGTCTTTGATCTTGGCAAATTGAGCTTTTTCTGCCCTTTTTAGTGGCTCAGTAGCTTATAAACACATATTACTGCGTGGGGTAGTTAAAATAGCAACATGGTAATAATAGGAACTGGATTTTGTCTCAGCAATTAGGTGCTCCTGCCTTCCAAGGTGGCATCAAATAATTTTTCAGCTAATCCATACCTAGGGCTTTTTTTTCCAGGACGGCTTTTTTACTATAGGAATTTCTTCTTATGCCTTGATATAGTAAGATTTTCACATCAGATAAGTGCTTAGGAAATAAATATCATGGTCTGCTGTCTGTAATTTTTAATCCACAAACATATTTCAGTGGAACATAAGAATAAAACTAATTTTCAGATGACTAAAGTTGACAAGATTAAGTCTAGATACTGGGACAACAAACATTTTAGGGAATCTTGGTAACTTTCACCACAGCGTTTTTTTACCTGTCATTCAACTTTCCACAAAGGGTACTGAGCTTGTGAATAAGAATTTTGAAGGAGCTACAGTTACGTAGTGTGTGGTCTTTTTTTGGTGATAAAAACAGAAAAGATGCAGCAGCAAAGACATGTAAATCTCTGTCATGTATTAATCTTGAAATACTAAAATCTAAGAAAATTAATTGCCTATGACAATGGAATTTCGTCAGCATTGAGAGGTGGGGATTGCGAACTACTAAGAGAACACACTTATGCTTTGTTGTTTCCAATAATCATTGCTGTCTCCAGTAAATCTGTTGATAGGAAATGTTTTAGTACCTTTGCTACCACTTTCTATACTCAAAAGGCACTTCTGAAATTACAGACATAAGAGAAGCCCTTAGGATCAATGCAGTTGATAAGATTTTTCATATACTCTGCATGGCTTTGGGTTGCGGCCACTTCTCATATTTAAATTATACTTCCAGTTTAAGAACACATGTACATAATTCCCTATCAGTATCAAATGGAATTATGATTACTCATTGCAGAGAGAAATAAAGTTCCTTTACTATTTTAATCCCAGTGAGAAAAGCCTACTGACTTGTGTCCAGCACAACATGTTAAAGCTGATTAAGGACTTAAAGCTGAAAAGGTTCATTTTCCCTACCAAGGAATCTAATACAACTCCACCTCCAAAACTACAGTAAAACCTCCTAAATTCCTTACCAAGAATCCAACTTAATGGGGGAAAAAGAAAGAAAGGAAAAAAAATACCACCCAACCCAGAATACCTTTACTTTCTTTGCATTTGTTTTTCAACCTGATTGTTTGTTTTTCAAAGAAAGTGATAAGAACTGTCGCTAAATTGAATCCTGGCTTGCCAAGACTAAGTCTTGACACCTGACTTGACACTTGAGGATGCTACAGAAGTTTAATTTCTGTTCTCAGGGAATGAGGAAACACAGGCTGGAGAGCTGCCAGCAGCCCACATACAGAAGTCCTTTCAGGAGATAATGTCGGCAATTTTTCACGTGTTTTCCAATAATGCTAATGACTTTAGTCCTTATAAAGGATTAGAAAAACAAAGCAAGTTATGGGCAAAATATCTGCTCTCCTTAGTCTATAGCAATTGAGCTAAGGCAACAAAATAACATAGAATATATATATAGATATATAAAAATAAATATAAAATAGCATAAAGAAAATCTCTAAAATACGACGTACTGTCCTTGCAGCAAAATCACCCATGTTTTCTACTAACTAGAAAGGCTTAGCTGCTGTTTCAGACACAGACATCTAAAGTCAGGTGTGATGAATCTCAACCTGCTAGGTTAGAAAGAAGAATTGGTCATTCAGTTCACTCCACTGATGAATGACTATTTCAGAATCAGAGATACAGAGCACTCAGGATCCAAATAATTACTGGCTATAGGCTCAGGTCTATTGTTTCAGGGCCAGAATAATTCACTGCAGTGTCTCTGATCCTAGCAGTGAAAAAAACCAAGATATCTGTTTTTCCTCATAGCAGCACTGTATTTTTAATTCCATTATAAAATAGGGCTCTGTCTCCTACACTCTGCAAAGCAGGCTCTGCCCTGCGCTGCCACCCTGTCCCCATCCAGCTGCTGCCACGCCACTGAGCCCTCATCCAAAACCAGTCCCTCCTGGGCATCTCTGGATGTCTTCAAGGCCACGTTGGATGGAGCTTTGAACAACTTTCTCTGGGAAAAGGAAAAGCTGTCCCTGCCCATGACAGGGGGGCTGGAACAGAATGATATTTATAGTCACTTCCAACACAAGCCATCCTACAATTCTGTGGTCTCAGCATTCACACCAGTATAGATAGCTGAAAACTTGCAGCTGCTAAAATAACTAAAGATTTCACTTTATTCTTCTGCCTTTTCCTGCATTACACGTGCTAGCAGAAAATCTTTCAGCAGCCAAAGTTGTTTCTTTGCTCATCCTTGAAAACCCACTTAAGTAAATATATGTTCTTTGATGCTCAATGCCATCCATTACATAGCTGCAGCACCATAAACCTGAGAGGACTCTACTGCATTCATCAGGAGATTTGGATTCTGAAGTGCATATTTTTTTTCTAATTCCCATGGGCAAAAAAAGAAACCTGGCAGAACTACTTCTTTCGTTTATCCTCCTGTACCAGTCAGAAAAGGAACTGATGATAAAGTGTATTTCAGAACTTTAGAAAATGCAGTTCAAAAAGCATTTTTCAGATCTATAGTTCATAATGAAGTGTGCAGAATGATGATAAGGATGAGCTACCCTGAATAAAGTACTAATTTCATTCCTACTTATCTGTCTCTTTTCCATGTCATGGCATCAATTTCAGGTTATGATTACCTAGATAAAATCCTGCCCTTAACACCCTTCAGCATTTTGCATGTGTTTGTGTGTGTGCAAAGCAATTACAGAGAAGATCATTTGTTTTCTTTTGAGTACAGTCTCCACGCCCAAGGCACTGAACTAATGAATGAGACAAAAAGTTCACAGAATGAAAAATTGCAGGAACTTATGTTGCTGACTTAATTTGTTATGAAAAGAAGAAATCAAAAATTGGGAAAGTGGAGAAGAAACAGGAAGAGTTAAGCATTTTCTCTCTTAACCTGGCCACTTTGAGCAGCCGCCTCCCTTTGTAAGATTCAAGTCTCTCATAAATACACAGTGAGTTGGATCAGTCTGAAGAGTTAAGAGAAAAACTCCGGGGTTTGACAGGTTTATTTTGTGCCAGCAAATGGCAGAGCTGATCTTGTTTCTTGTTTGGTTGCCAAACTGCTGCTCCAGGTGGCTGGGAAGCTGGGACAGGAGCATGTGGCTGCTGAGACAGGCCATGGCTTTAAACACACACACAGCTGGACTGGAACAAGGGCACTGTGAGGTGCAACTTTGATTTTTCTGACCTACACAGCTCCTGTGATTGAGTCACCACAGGTACCATCCCCAGGGAAGGCAGCAACATGATCCAGGCCAGGGGTACAACCCTGAAACTGGACCCTCCTTGTAGTGGCTGCACCGGGCTTTGGCTGTGACAAACACCTGGAATTAAGAGCAAAGGGTCGGAAAATCCCACCAGGTGGACTCACAGCTGAAGCAGAGAGGGCACAGTTAGGACTCAGAGGGCAAAGACA